>JAVJIF010001967.1:0-529179 GCA_038442645.1 Agave tequilana
CTCTAAGTTGTAAACCCTCCTTCATTTGTGTATCCCTCTTTAGTAGAGGTTGATCGGAGTGGTATTGTTTTGGATCCCTCTTCGGTAGAGGTGATTGTGTTTTGTATTGGCTACGGGCCTTATCCCTCTTCGGTAGAGGTGGATTGTGGTTGTATTGCCTCGGTGACATTGAGAGAGGAGTTCGGTACTCCTATAGTGGATGGAAATCCTACACGGTGGTGTAGGCGGGGATGAAGAGCTAGGGGCTCGAACCTCGAAACATATCCGTGTGTTTGCGTTTGATCCAATTCTCTCAACTCTCTCTTTCATTTTTTGTGCAAAGCATCATACCTCATTCATATCATACATTGCTTGCATTGTGCCTTGCATATTTCATATTGCTATATCTTGTATATGCTTTGTTTTTGTGTGTGCCTCACTTATACTTAATCAACAAGAGCTTCACATAGCACCTCAACCCATTCAAGGGGAATCAAGAGGAGTTAGTTCAGAGCCCTTCACGGGGATTCGGCTACACTTGTTGATTGTACGAAGTGTGATTGCAAAATTTGCATTAGCTTCCGCATTTAGCGCATTTAGTTCCTAGATTAGCACTTACACCTATTCACCCCCCCTCTAGGTGTTTTTCAGCGGCCAGTGGTTGGAGAGAGGAGATGGTAGCGGTGGTGATGGGAGGAGAACTAGGATTTGGGTTTGGATTTTAGTTTTGAGGGGTCGGATTAAAGACGATGAACATTGGTATTTTTTTTTAGAGATTAACTGGGATTATGGTTATGAGATTAGGGGAAATTTTTGAATGACTCTGATATCATGGTAATATTGTATTAGAGATTGAGAGAGACAGAGTTGAGTGTTATGACTCATACTCTGATTTATTTATAATAAGCAGTACATGAATATATAGGTCTCACAAGCGATGTGCGACTAAACCAATACATAGTCTATCTCTCAACAT
This sequence comes from Agave tequilana, assembly GCA_038442645.1. Taxonomy (NCBI): domain Eukaryota; kingdom Viridiplantae; phylum Streptophyta; class Magnoliopsida; order Asparagales; family Asparagaceae; genus Agave; species Agave tequilana. The sequence goes on from JAVJIF010001967.1 coordinate 956, forward strand.
ATACTAGAAATTTTGATATTTCAGTATTGACCAGTTTGATCATTATATGCATGAGCTAAAACATTATCTATTGACATGTTTAAAATAAAATAATATTTTCATGTTTATTGAAGCACTCCTAAATGGAGCTCCACATAAAATGACAAGATTATTCATGCATTTAAATGGAATGTTGTTAAGCTATAATATTACCCTGGTTCTTATAATTTCATTTTAATAAAAGGTCTTACTAGGTGTGTTTCTAAAAACATCGAGGAAATGAGATTAAACCCATAGATGAGATCACTCAGCAGAAACTCAACCTTCTTGATTGATGATATATTCCTATGAAAGAGATTTAATGTGATAGAAACAAGTTGGACTAGTGATACTCGTGTGGAGTATCAACCGAATATGTTTACATCCTATTTGTAGTCTGTGTAGCTACAACCCTTTTTTTTTTATAATGATGATTCTTTTATGATACAACTAATTGGTTAAGCTAAATTCTTAATAAGTCCAGTACATGAATTGTGGAGGATATAATATCCAGTTGTACCCTTGGAGGGCTTACCTACGTGAGAGAAACCGTGACGACCGCGGTTGGAGGACCCCTAGAAACTCATGAGTCGGTTATTGTGAGCATGCCATTAACGATCATCCCGCTCGCTCAACAGATAATGACTTACTGTGTGTGTTTTTGACAATATATAGTAAAGGGCCTAATTCAAGGCGTAGTCTATTATGTCTTTTAATTATAATGAATTCACTAAAGGTAGGTTTTAAAACTGAAAGCTACCTATTCTGAATCCATAGGTTGCCCCTTTGTTTTACATTTATGTTTTATATTATTTTATTGATTTTGTCTTCCCTGAAATTCAGCTTTTGGGAGGGCTATTGGGGTTGAGTGAACATTGACCTAAGAGAAAGCTTGATTTTCTCAATAGTGTTCATTTTAACTCATACGTTTAGTCCCATATGGGATAGGATATGAGAGAAAAAGTGGTTTTATCCCAATCCTCTCTGATCCCACTTGTTATGAATTATATATTATGAGACAGGTTAACTACACACGCGCGCTCATGTCACACACGCCTCGCCTCGCCAACCTCAGCGTCGCTACGCACACGCCACCTTCACGTGCGAGCCTTAGTTTTATTTTTTATTTCATTTTGATTGATTCTCCTTGACTGATTTCTTTTGACCAAGTGTCACAGATCACACAACGGGTGGGAATATCTCTCATCAACTTGACGTGCTCTCAATTCTTTCAATTGTTGTTACCACCGCGGGGCTCTAAAGGCTTAGGGCCTCTCCCCTTCAGCAAAAATACACGGAAAAACACAAACAGTTTATTCTCTCATCTCTCACTTGAACTTTTCTCTGGCACACACCCTCCAACTAAGAAAGCTCTACTCTCTCTTAATTTTACTAATTTTACATCAATTTCGTGGGCGACCGATCTTTATCGCCAGACCTTGGTTTATGTTGGATTATTCTTCATCAATTCCAAGCCATTGGAAGATGAAAGACCTTGTTGGAGAAGTGTAGAGTCATACTTGGAAATGAACTTCATCAGTTCCAAGCCATTGGAAGATGAAAGACTTTGTTAGAGAAGTGTAGAGTCATACTTGGAAGATGAAAGGTGTATTAGAATTAATCACATAATTAATACATGGAGCCTTCTACCACCTTTCATTGAGCACTATAAATGGAGGAGCATGGCTTGATTTTTCTGGAGTAGAGAGTGAAGTGAGAAAGACAACAAATCAGTGAAAACAGTGAGTGTGTCTTCACTGCGTCAGAAAATTATTTGCCTCAATCGGATGGTCAACTCAAGCCCGATCGAGATGAAATTTTAGTATGATGTTCCAGACACAGTGAACCTCAGATCCAACGGTCAGATTGTCAATCCGACTCCGAGAAGTCACGTTATTGCCCCTGGACAGATTCTGTGAGTTCGTTCTTTTTTTTTGTGTACTCCATTTTTGATGAAGTGTTTTGCCTCTAGCCTTGTCTAGAGAAGACCTATTGTAATCTCATTATTTTGTTGATAGTGAAAGAATTTAAGATCTCTTCGTCCTCGTGGTTTTTTATTTTTTTTCAACTTGGAGGGTTTTTTTCCATAAATCTGGTGTGTCTTCTAATTTATCAGATTGCTCATTTTTACTTGTCTTTTCTTTAATCACGCAAAGAGGGAAAGGGTATTGTGACTCCACTGCATTCTACGTAGCCTTTCCCAAAGAGTGGTATCAGAGCTTGGTTACATTTTTTGTTATTCTCTTATGTGATTAAAGATGGATGAATCTTCAAGCGTCTCTGGCATGATTAAAGTAAGGTGTTCTAATTATGCCTTGTGGAAAATGAAGATGGAAGATATTTTGTATTGCAAAGATTTGTACGAGCCTATTTTGAATGAGCAAAACCGGAGAAATATAATGATCAGCAGTGGCAGGTATTGCATCGGAAAGCCGTTGGAATGATTCGACAATATATTGATCACAGTGTGATCCAGGATGTCTCTGACGAGACTGATGCTCTACAACTTTGGAAGAAGCTTGATTCTACATTCACTCGGCAAACTGGTGTAAATAAAGCCTCTCTTATGAGAAGACTTGTCAAGTTGCAATAAAAAGATGGTCGAAGCGTGGTGGAGTACCTTAATGATTTCCAAGGCATCACGAACCAGTTGAAAGGCGTTGGAATCACCTTGGACGATGAGGTACTAGCTTTATTGCTTCTTAGTTCTCTTCCAGATAGTTGAGAAACATTATTCATGTCTCTAAGCAATTCCACTCCAAAGCTTTCCATGGAAATTGTGAAAAATAGCATTTTAAATGAAGAAGCTAGACGAAAGGATCTTAGCTTCTCCTCTCATTCAGATGCAAACATTGTTGAGAACCGTGGAGATATAAAGCTCGAGACTCACAAAATTATGAAAAGATCTAAATCCAGGGGAAGATCAAATCAAGGACCAGAAAGTCTCTCACCTGTTACTACTGTAAAAAGGACGGTCACAAGAAAACGAGTGCAGGAAATGGAACGAGATCAAGCCAAAGAAAAGAATGACAAAGGAGAAAAAGCAGACCAGAAGAAAGATGAAGTCAACACATCTGCTGTTGCTACCACTAATAAAGTTTTCCTCATTGGTGATGACGGTTGTCTAAATCTTGCCTGCGATGAATGTTCATGGGTCATTATTCTGGTGCCTCATTCCATCTCACATCACATCAAGGTTACTTCTCATCTTATACTAGTGGTGATTTTGGCTACGTAAGAATGGGAAATGATGGTTTTTCTAAAATAGTTGGTATTGGTGATGTTTGTTTGGAACTAACACTAATTGCAGAATAATACTACGAGATGTGAGGCATGTCCCAGATATCCGTCTTAATTTGATATCTGCAGGAAAACTTGATGATGAAGGCTATTCCAATTACTTTGGTGAAGAAAAATGGAATCTCACCAAGGATCTTTGATTGCGGCCAGAGGCAAGAAATACAGAACTCTCTATGTGATGCAAGCCAAGCTGAGCAATGAAGAAGTCAATGCAATCGAAGATGATAATTCCGAGCTATGGCACAAGCGGCTCGGACATATGAGTGAAAAAGGCTTGCAAATACTTGTCAAGAAGCAGCTACTTCTTGGTATCTCTAAAACCTTGTGTGGATTGCCTAGCTGGCAAGCAACATCGTGTTGCATTTCATCGGTCTTCTCCTTCTAGACGAAAACATATTCTTGATCTTGTACACACTGATGTTTGCTCTATGTCTGACAAATCACTTAGTGGTGCACAATATTTTGTAACCTTTATTGATGACCATTCAAGAAAAGTGTGGGCTTTTGTATTGAGAACCAAAGACCGGGTGCTGGACATATTCAAGAATTTCATGTCAAAGTTGAACGTGAAACTGGCAAGAAACTTAAAGCTGTCAGAGCAGATAATGGTGGAGAGTACCGAGGTCCATTTGAAGAATATTGCCGAAATTACGGCATCAGGCTTGAGAAGACTATACCAAAGATGCCACAACAAAATGGTGTGGCAGAAAGAATGACAGAACCATATCAGAACGCATCCGGAGCATGCTTTCTCATGCGAAACTGCCAAAGTCTTTCTGGGGTGAGGCTATGAATACCGCAGTCTATTTAATTAATCTTTCACCATCAGTTCCTCTCGACGGTGACATTCCAAATAGAGTCTGGACTGGGAAAGATGTCTCCTATGGTCACTTGAAGGTTTTCGGGTGTAGAGCTTTTGTGCACATTTCGAAAGATGAACGATCCAAGCTTGATAGCAAGACCAAGCAATGCATTTTCTTGGGCTATCCGCAGGAGGATTTCGGCTACAGATTGTGGGACCCGGTTGAGAAGAAAATTATTAGAAGCAGAGATGTGGTATTTTTGAAGATCAAACCACTGTGGACTTTGAGAAATCAGATAAGCCAAAGTCTCCCAGTATTCCTGCAAATCTAGATCCAGTTCCTCTTCCCATGATCAATGACGAATACGGGGGAGATGTTGAAGGTACTCATGAAATGGTGGACAATGATACACATGAACCAGAACAACAAGAAGAGATTGTTATTCCAGAAACAGCTGAGGAGCAACATTTGAGGCGAACCACCAGAGTGCGGCGACCTTCCAGCAAATACCCTTCATAAGAGTACGTGATGCTTACAGACGAAGGAGAACCACAATGCTTTCAAGAAGCCATGAAAGATCCCTATAGAATAAGTGGTTGCAAGCCATGCAGGAGGAATGAATTCTTTGCATGAGAACCACACATTCGAGCTAGTTCCTTTTACCAAAGCACAAGCGCGCACTGAAGAATAAATGGGTATACAGGTTGAAAACTGAAGAAGGCAACTCACTACCACGATACAAGGCTAGATTGGTGGTGAAGGGTTTCAGTCAAAAGAAGGAATAGATTTTGATGAAATCTTTTCTCCTGTGGTGAAGATGTCGTCTATCCGAGTTGTTCTTGCATTAGCTGCCAGCATGGACTTAGAAGTTGAATAACTTGATGTAAAAACTGCGTTCTTACATGGTGATCTCGAAGAGGAGATTTACATGGAACAACCAGAGAGATTTCATGAAAAAGGAAAAGAGCAGCTGGTATTTTTGTTGAAGAAAAGTTTATATGGCTTGAAACAGGCACCGCGTCAGTGGTATAGGAAATTTGAATCCTTTATGGTGGATCACGGTTTCAAGAAAACTCTATCAGATCACTGCGTGTTTGTAAAAAGGTATGCCAGTGATGATTTCATTATTCTCCTCCTTTATGTTGACAACATGTTGATCGTAGGTCGAGATACCAAGAAAATCTCTAGCTTGAAAATGGCTTTGAGTAAATCCTTTGCCATGAAAGATTTGGGACCGGCAAAGAAGATGCTTGGGATTAATATCTACAGAGACAGGAAGAATAAGCAATTATGGTTATCGCAGGAAAGTACATTGAAAAGCTGCTGGAACGATTTAACATGGAAAATGCAAAACCAGTTAACTCTCCACTAGCAGGGCATTTCAAGTTAAGTTCACAATAGTGTCCTACAAGCAAAGAAGACCAAGCAGAGATGAGTAAAATTCCATATGCATCAGCAGTTGGTAGCCTGATGTACGCAATGGTGTGTACCAGGCCGGATATTGCATATGCGGTGGGAGTTGTCAGCCGATTTCTTTCAAATCCAGGCAAAAGCATTGGGCAGCTGTAAAATGGATTCTTAGATATCTTCGAGGCACTTCGAAGATTTGTTTATGCTTTAACTCTGGAAAACCTCTGTTGTATGGATATGCAGATGCCGATCTTGCGGGTGACATGGATTCTCGAAAATCCACCTCAGGATATATGATGACCTTTGCAGGGGAGCCGTGTCATGGCAATCAAAATTACAAAAGTGTGTTGCCCTGTCAACCACTGAGGCCGAATATATAGCAGCAACAGAAGCCGCCAAAGAATTATTGTGGATGAAAAATTTCTTACAAGAATTGGGCTCAAAGCAAGAAAGTTTTATACTTTATTGCGACAATTAAAGTGCCATTCATTTGGCTAAAAATCCAGCATATCAATCTCGGACAAAGCACATAGATGTGAGGTATCACTAGATCCGAGACAAGTTAGAATCCAAGTTGTTACAACTTGAGAAGATCCATACCGACGAAACGGGTCGGATATGATGACCAAAATTTTACCAATTTTAAAATTTGAAAAATGCTGCATGAAGGCAGGATTGGTGGCTAATCTGAATTGATTCAGAAGGGGGAGATTTGTTGGATTATTCTTCATCAATTCTAAGCCATTGGAAGATGAAAGACCTTGTTGGAGAAGTGTAGAGTCATACTTGGAAGATGAACTTCATCAATTCCAAGCCATTGGAAGATGAAAGACTTTGTTAGAGAAGTGTAGAGTCATACTTGGAAGATGAAAGGGCGTATTAGAATTAATCACATAATTAATACATGGAGCCTTCTACCACCTTCCATTGAGCACTATAAATGGAGGAGCATGGCTGGATTTTTCTGGAGTAGAGAGTGAAGTGAGAAAGACAACAAATCAGAGAGAAAACAGTGAGTGTGTCTTCACTGCATCAGAAAATTATTTGCCTCAATCGGATGGTCAACTCAAGCCCGATCGAGATGAAATTTTAATATGATGTTCCAGACACAGTGAACCTCAAATCCAATGGTCAGATTGTCAATCCGACTCCGAGAAGTTGACGTTATTGCCCCTGGACAGATTCTGTGAGTTCGTTCTTGTTTTTTTTGTGTACTCCATTTTTGATGAAGTGTTTTGCCTCTAGCCTTATCTAGAGAAGACCTATTGTAATCCCATTATTTTTGTTGATAGTGGAAGAATTTAAGATCTCTTCGTCCTCGTGGTTTTTTATTTTTTTTCAACTTGGAGGGTTTTTTTTCCATAAATCCGGTGTGTCTTCTAATTTATCAGATTGCTCATTTTTACTTGTCTTTTCTTTAATCACGCAAAGAGGGAAAGGTATTGTGACTCCACTGCATTCTACGTACGTAGCCTTTCCCACAGTTTACGCTCAAACCAGGTACTGATACTTTTCGGGGGCTTTTACCGCTAGTCGACAACGACCCTTTCAACGCCCAAGAGATAGGGCGGTCTTAGTTTTCTAGGGCAGTGTTCTTACACGATTGCTCCCTCACAAGCCAGAAACCTCTTCCTCCGATTATTTTTTATTTAGATAGATATTTATTGTAGCATAGATTGATGCATGTTCATGTTTTAATATAACAAGTTAAAAATACTGAAAATTTTAAGAAAATACAGAATTAAATCCCACAAAAGCGCGCGCACACAATCCCATCTGGTCACCCCCACCCAAATTCTCATGAGCCTCTGTAGATATTCTTACCATAAACATCTGCAATTGTCTGTTTTCTTGTGTGACTAACTGAGTTTTTTTTTTTTTTTTAGATTTTCCCCACATTCTTTTTTTTTATTTTAACCAGAAGCTACTCTCAATTGAGATTTAGTTCGAAGACGGACTGTTGAAACCAGTGGGTTAGCCTGTTGGTAGTACCTCTCTCTTCTGAGGGAAAGTTTTAGTGTACAATCCTCGCCTTCAATTGTCCCGGAAATTCAGCTTGGATAATCAGCGATGAGCGCATGCATAGGTCATTTCTGTGACACAAGAACAAGAGCCTCATCCCTTGTGAATCACACCACTCATGTGAATTGCGCCAATCGTATAATTAGAAGGGTTGTATAAACTATCTATACTCGTAATCAAGGAGCATGAAAAGTGAAGCTCTTTTATGTTTAGCTAATTAACATAAACTTTACCATGACATGATCAAGTTTAGTTTTCTTTAAACTTTGCAGCCAGCTACTTTCTATTAACTTTTATTGCCACCTCTTCTTCTTCTTCTTCTATCGTTTTCTGTCTCTCCTTTTTCATTCAACTCTCTTAATTAGAAATTTATACTTAACGAAGTGAGTGTATCGTAAAAAAAAAAAAAAAGGAGAATATTATGATATCTACATACACTAAAAATAACTTTGATATATTTATATGTAAAATAAATGAAACTTACTATATTTAAAGATAAATAAAAATAAAAGGAGAGTTTAAAAGTCTTTTTAAGTCCACACCACAGACAAGAGGCAACTTCCACCTCCCCACACCATTAAACCCCAAAGTGGGGCCCACCCAATTCAAAACCTCCACCCACAATCAGTCGCCCCCTCACAAGTTCTGCAACGAAACAAAAACTCAAGACCCCTTTTTTTTTTTTTTCTGCCAGTCCTCTCCCCGCGAAACCCCAAAATGGCCGCGGGCTGTCCGCTCTCCACCGACCCGACCCGCTCCGCTTTCTGCCGCAACTCCGCCGCCGCCGCCCACCTCAAGCTCGTCTCCCTCGCCGTCATCCTCCTCACGAGCGCCGCCGGGATCTCGGCCCCGGTGGCCCTCTCCCGCCTCTTCAAGAACACCCCCTCCTACTCCACCGCCCTGACCCTCATTAAGTCCTTCGCCGCCGGCGTCATCCTCTCCACCGCCCTCGTCCACGTCCTCCCTGATGCCTTCGCCGCCCTCTCCGACTGCCAGCTGGCCTCCCGCCACCCCTGGCGCGACTTCCCCTTCTCCGGCCTCGTCACCCTCATAGGCGCCCTCCTCGCCCTCCTCGTCGACGTCGCCGCCTCCTCCCACGTCGAGACCGCTGCCGCGGGCGGCGGATCGAAACCGACGACGAAATTGAACTATGTGAGGATCGAGAAGGTCGGGTGTCATGGGACGAGGGATGAGGGAGAGCTGGGGGTTGAGATTGAGGACGAGGAGGACGGCATCGAGGCCGAGGAGCGATTGGCGAGATTGAAGCAGAGGATGGTGAGCCAAGTGCTGGAGATTGGGATAATTTTCCACTCGGTGATCATTGGGGTGACGATGGGGATGTCGCAGAACCACTGCACGATTCGGCCGCTGGTGGTGGCTCTGGCATTTCATCAAATATTTGAGGGGATGGGCCTTGGTGGTTGCATTGCGCAGGTAAAAAGATTCAATATTTCGCCCCTAATTTTGCTTGCCTTATTGGATTTATAATATGCACATATAAAACTTAAACCCTAGAAGACTATATTACACTTGGATTTTTGCTGTTAATCAGTGTCTTTTCACCTTTATTTTCTATTGTGAATTCGACTATATTGTAATCGTGCTGCATATTTTATTTGATGATAAAGGTTCTTTAATGGATGTTATGGTCACTTTTTCTGTAAATAGCTTTGACTATATGTGGGGATATTAGCTGGACCAAACTTTTTTTTTTAATGAGATGAATTGATACATGTTGCAAATTCTTTACTTGTGATAGGATCCTACTGTGGTTCTTTTTTCTTTTTTCTTTTAACATTTCTGTGGTTCTTTAGTTTTACAATCCTTTATAAGTATTTTAGTATCAGATTGGAATCATGCTAACTTGTACCTCACCCAATGTTATGCTATGGGTGAGAAATATGTTCTTTAGTCGTGCCTTCATTTTTTTCTTCTTTCTTTTAAGGGGGCAGGCTATGTGTGAGGTTGCACAATTTGTTTTGGAGAGTGTTTCATTAAGCTCTTTCTTCTTGGCGTAATATGCCTCACAGTTTATCTCTGGAAAAAAAAGGAAAGAGAAGGGGAAAAAAAATTCTCTAGTTAGGCAGTTTTATGTCTAGATAATTCTCCTTTGCAGTTGATGTATGGATTAGGTACATATGCCCTTTGAATTGATTTTTCAAGTTTACCAAAGAAACCATCATATTCTCTGAACATAAAAATCCTGATTGTTTTGATCCATTGACAGACATCTAACCATGTGGGTCTGTTTTTATTTTTCTCTCGTTTAAAAATTTCATTCTTTTTTCTCTTTCAAATTTGCTTAAATATCTTTCCACGTTGTCTTCCATGGATGTGTGAGGAATGGTATTATAAGAGTTAGGGGATTGTGGTTCTCTTAGAGAGTATGTTTATCAACCACATTACATGGATATTGACTCAATGGTAAAGGAGAGGTTTGGGTTATATGATGTCACAGGTTCAGAACCAGAATACGGCCTTTGTAAAAGTGGGGAAAAAAAATAATAAAACCCATTAGCATTCAATACTTATCCGATACTTGGATGATTGGATGCTTGATGGATACTAATATGAATTATATGAAAATTTATAATGTCTCACAAACATATCAAAGACATATAAGAGGTGTATCAAAGATGTAAAAGTTAATCTAATGTATGAATAATGGGTTCACAATTCTGTTAGATATGTAGACGCATCTATGAATTTTGTCCATTTTTGCTAATGAAGAATTATGATTGCTCTTGTAATGGTTGATTTATATACGCAGAATCTTTTATATTACCTCAAAGCTCAAACATTGTTTTCTTAACAATTGTAACCTTACAATTCCATGTTGTAGATAAATAACATTGACTTTCATACAAATGATTCTATTATCATTAGATCCACGATGTATTTTTATCCTGGATTTTCAGAATGTTCTTTATCTGTATGCTAGTATCTTGATGTATCCACATCTCATATTTGTACCAGTGCAATCTGAGTAATCAATTTGCATTGATCTTGTTGAAATCAAACAGTTATCTTTATAAAAGATTTGTGATTCTAGGTCCAATAATCACATATGTTGTCATTTTTTATGATATGTTGGTTGTATACTCCCAGAGTGAGAGTTCAAGTAAGATTTCTGAATCTACGCGTTTGGTACATTGAAAATTAAATTGTTATGTAAATTCAGAATAGAAACACTCAATAAACCATCCTCCATAACTGAGTTATTATCGATACCATATCAGACCAATTGCGATTGACCGTACAAAATTAAATGATTATACATGGTTCTTCTATAATTACAAAATTTTTTGTGATGATAGGAATTAAAACTCGTAGATTGCACCTATTAAGAGCTAGATTGCACACTGTTAAGAGCAAGGGAGGGATATTTTTTTTTTTTTTTTTTTTTTTGAAGCATTCTTATCCTTTCTGGTAATCTCTATATATTGTCTGCATTGCCTAACTGCAAAAGTCAAACTCTGCATCAATTAATTCCAATCTAGGAGGAGAATATGGTATCTTATTTGATAAGTCAGTCTAGCATTCCGAGTGTCATTTTCCTTATAGGTTTTTTTCCTTCTAATCCAATCTGAATATCTTTGGCAGGATTGTCCTGTCCAAGACATTTCAGAATGACCTCATTAGATGTCCTGGTTTATAGAATTGAGTTGTGCGTCACAGAGCAGGCAATTTGAATGGCAAGTGCTTAGAGATGTCCCAAGTCCTAATTCTTCAATAGTTATCTTATTGTGAAATGTCATGGCTGCATCTCTGCTTAGTGCAGTTTCCAAATACGATGGTGGAAGAATACATCATCATTATTTCACAGTGAGAAAAGCTGAAGGAAAACAATACCTTTTCTCCCCCTTTGTTAAAATAATAAAATCTTTGAGATAAAGGGTTTTATTATTTAAACCTTTTATCTCAAATCATGGCACTGTTCTAATTTGAAGTATTGGAAATGGGCATCTACGTGTACCACATTTGATGTTAGGTTGCAGATAGACTAATATATCAACTTCTTTTCTTCTTTAGCATTGTAACACTCCACTTTATTGTCACTCTCAGATAGGGATTTTGCTGCTTGTGCATCAGCTGTGTCCAGTAAGATTATATTAGTATGCAGTCCAGAAAGTGCATAGCACAAAGCTAATTTATACTAGCGTGTGACTATACAGTTTACTTTTAGAGTCACTACCTATACAGAATATCTGACAATTTTATATTAGTCCTCAGGCCATGAACAAATTCCTACTATGTTTTTAGCCTTTTCTTATTATTATTATTATTTTTTGGCGAATTGATTATGAGTGATGGTGATTCCATGGCAGGCTGGTTTTAGATTGGTGACAGTGGGGTACATGTGCCTATTGTTCTCTGTGACTACACCGTTGGGGATAGTTTTGGGGATGATTATCTTCTATATGACTGGCTACGATGACAGCAGTCCTAATGCCCTAATACTGGAAGGACTCCTGGGTTCTCTATCTTCGGGAATCCTTGTGTACATGGCACTAGTCGATCTCATAGCAGTAGATTTCTTCCATAACAAGATGATGGCTTCAAGTGCCCGATTGAAGAAGGCTTCATACGTCGCCTTGGTGCTCGGATCTGCTTCAATGTCTGTTCTTGCACTATGGGCATAGTTTCAAATATACATTTCCACCATATTTGTAGTACAGAGGTACATAATTCTTACTAAATGGTGTGGTTTTCTAAACTTGAGCGATCACTTGGCTTCTTTTTCTCGCTTGGGGAAAAAATAATGAAAGCTTTGCCAATTCACTTACTCTCTAGATACTTTATGCCAATTGTATACTCTACTCTTTTCTTGTTGTAGTGTACCCTTAGCATGACCTTTTGTTGTCGTCAAGTGAACTGGTTTCACGACTCAGGTTCACTCTTGACCTAAAAGTCTTTTGCCAGAGTGGTAGACTAGCATTGCTTGTGGTTGAGGTAAGCTAGTTTGTTTAGCAAAATCTATTTATGATTTTGGGCAAACAAATTAAAAAGTATAGCCTTTTCCTGTAATGTTGATTGCTTTCATCTGTTTGCTTTCGCTTCTTTTTAAAGACTTTTTCTCCCCCTTTTTTGAAGGAGGTTCTTAATGGAATAGAAAAGAGAGGAAAAAAAAAAGTGATGGCTTATTGTGATTGGTCAAGTATAATGAAATGCAACTAACCAGATTGAATTGTCTCAGTTGCGACATATATATTTATTTTTTTGAATTAATAAGATGGATAAATCCTTTGTTTTTCTCATGTGAGGAGAAAATTCTCCTAACATGTTGCCAGCCTGCCTCAAGTTCGCAGCCTCTCCCATCACAAGCAACTGCTTTACCAATGGTCGAAGTTGTTGATGATGCTGCATGTGAATCCATGCCTATGTGTGCAGCATGCATTATATTGTTTTAGTCCAAGTGCAAGCCATCTTAATGGGGCTGCTTTTTGCAAGCCACTTTCATGTGCATGCTGTCCGGTTGTTCTAGGTAAAAATCGAGAAAACACTTCCCTTTGTAAGTCACTTTCATGTCTATCCTGTTTGGTTTCCATTTTTTTTTTTTTTTTTTTTTTTTTGTTTCCTAAGATGTCATCCTTTGGTGGGTTGGGAACTGAATTAACTCTTCTTGCCTTCCTTTTCTTTTCTGAGGATGTATCTATTCGTTGGGTTGATGTTCACAAAGACAATGCAATGAAATGAAAGATGGACTGTTGGAGAGACAAAAAGAGAAGAAAAAGGAGGAAACTCACACCGTAAAAGAGTTCGATTGTTGAAGTCACATCAACACGTGATTCTTTATTTGCACGAAAGAACACTCTGAATTATCAGCTTGTTCATGTGTGTGAGTCACACGCACGTACAATAAGAGGGCCAATCCGATGTTGACACGTAGATTGGAATCTCTTATAATATGTTATGTGAGGCCCACACACATAACATATTATAAGAGATTCCAATCTACGTGTCAACGTTGGGTTGACCCACTTATTGTACGTGTGTGTGGCTCACACACATAAACCGAACCCGTGAATTATTAACTCGTTGCCACAACCCCATCTTTTCCCACGAATCGTGACCCCAATGACAATTTGAGTTGTCGAATTGGGGTCAAGTAGGGAAATATCTCTCAGGTATCACTCTAGTCAGCTTTCTATCTAGGGTGTCTCATTCTCGGAGTGAGGTAGTTCTAGGTTTCACCCACGCTTCTTGAAATGGACAAAACTCTATTCACCCAAACCTCGTGCAGGTGGCTTAATGTCGATACCTCAAATATCCCCACAAACTGTTTCCGTGGTGAAAAGTGGGAGTGATAGAGCCTGCCTCGGCCCAAAGATCAGTGTCTGTCATAGTAGTTTTGGTTATGAGATATAATGCGAACAAGATAAGTCTATTGTCTTCCCTTTTCTAACAGATGATAAGCGAAGTAAATCATGGCGAAGATCTAGTTAGAGGCGAAAGTATGATCAACGGTATTAGATCCGTTCTTTAATCCTAGATTGACGAGTTTTCTAGGTTAGATGATGATGCCTTCTGATCGAGACGGTGGAGAGGAATATGATATTAATACTTGAGAGAGCACATCTCTTTTTATTCACAAATTTCAAAGAGAACTATTATTATTTTCTCACTTTCACCCTTAACTAAACAGTCCCTAAATATCGAGAGCCTCTCTATGTCTCGAATATAGTGAATCATGTGTCTTCTGAGAAAACGAGACATAGAAGGTTTTATACAAGCTCCCATTGCCTCTCTGTCTCCTACTCCAACTTTAATTTGACTTGGGAGTGATCATACCCGGCCTACAATAGTTCTCCTCCTCCTAATCTTATGCAGCCAGGGCCAATAGTGCTACAATAAAGATAAAAAATAAATAAAGATTTACTAATCAATTGGATCCAAAATGGAGAAACTCCTTGTGTGAAGTCTTTGATCCAAGTCTTATCTCTTCTTTGAGACTAATTTCATACTTTTTTTTTTTTTTTTTTCCTTTTCATTAAACTCATAAATTCATCTTACCTAGACTAGGATTTTTTGCGTGCAAGGCACATATTTCAAAAAGAATTATGAAATGGTATGCTGATTCTTATTTCAGGTTTAAGTCACGATCACGGCCGATATTTCATTAAAAAAAGAATAAGAAGTCACAAATCACATGTTGTCGACTTCCTTTGTTTCTTTGGATCTGCTTTGACTATGAATAATAATCATTTTCCAGCCTTAAGTTTTATAAACTTCTTGTAACCAGTAGGAAGTTACTAGGATACCTGAATAATCTCAAAAGCATTAGAGTATTAGATACTGATGAGCAAAAGTCAAATTGTTGCATTCTTGTGACCTCAATGATCATTATTCTTATAGCAAAAGGACAAATTTCACACAAGTAGGGCATTGTATAAATGCTTCAAATTGTACAAACATTCAACAAGAATAATAGTACATTTCCCCAGCCAATTATCATCCACCTCTGCTCTTTAACTGGGTGATTTTGTACTCAAAGTATACTCTGTGGCCATATAATAACAAACGAACAAAAAGAGTAGAGAAAGAAGGAAAAGAAGAAAAATTCTCAATAGTCTCCTTCTGAGGGGCAGTCACACTCCACATGATGTATTCTTACTATCCCTTGACAAAACTCTAGCTTTGTGCAGAACAGACAGAACCTCCTCCCATTCCATTCATCCATCTCCTTCGAATTGCCGTCCATTTCCTCCTCATCTCCAACCCTTCGATCTCCAAAGTAGTCGCTTTCCTCCTCATCTCCAACCCTTCGATTTCCAAAGTAGTCGCAAAGCTGCGAAAATGCTGAAGGAATTATGGCCTGAAGCACACTGTCAACCTTCTCATTGTACCAACTTCTCCCCGTCTCCCACAACATTAGAGTTCCGACCACCACTGCCAAGCCCCCGCCAAATCCCAGTCCTATGAGCACAATTGCCAATTCACTTCTGCTCCAGACTTGAAAGCTTGAAGGTTGGGCTCTAATGAGGGCTGTGCACTTGAATTGTCACACTGCTTTGTTAATGGGATGCCACATAACCCTTTGTTCCTTTCAAACGAAGTATTTGAGAATGTAGAGAACTGAAAGCCCTGTGGTATTCTTCCGACCAAATAGTTGTTTGAGAGGTTCAAGGAAGAGAGGAAAGTGAGATTACTTAGTGTCGGAGGAATCTCCCCTGTGAGGTGATTTTCCGAGAGGTCCAGTGACTCAAGCTGCCTCAAATTTCCAATGGACTGAGGAATATTGCCAGTAAGTAAATTGTGAGAGAAGTTTAGCACATTAAGGGACTGGAGTTCCGCAATAACATCCGGTATATTGCCTTCAAAGAGGTTGTTTGAGAAATCGAGTGAAGTGAAGATTGTCAATATCCTTACTAGCGTCATAACCATCCCTTTGCTTGTCACTGTTACTGTGTTTTGATAGTATGACGGATGCAACTTCAAGTACTCAAATTCCAGGGGCGAGAGGTTCAACGCAGGACGCATCATGGCCTTCAAATTCTTGAAGCAATCTACAGGAAGAGTGCCACTGAAGTGATTGGAGGATATATCAAAGAGTTGAAGCATTGGGAAAGTATTGTTTGATGAATACATTCGTGGAGAAGGACCAATGGGACCATAGAGTTCATTTGATCTCAGCACTAGGACCCGAAGAGAAGAAATGTTTCCCAGCCAGAAGGGAAAAGAACCATTTATGCGATTATTTCCAAGATCAAGAACCTCAAGCTCACTGCAGTTTGCCAAAGCTCGAGGTATCTGCCCTTCCAAACGATTGCCGTTAAGATTTATTGTTCTCAATCCACATTCTTCGCTGATGATCCCAGGAATGGTTCCCCGAAACTTATTCCTTCTGAAGTTTAGGACACCAAGGTTACTGCCACCTTCAAAAAGACATGGCGGGATCTGACCACTCAACTTGTTGTCAGAGACATCGAGGACTAGGAGGTTGCCTGCTTTGCAAATTGAGGGTGGAATCTCTCCTATAAGACTATTGTTAGCAACTGAAAAGAAGAGAGTGAAGCTAAGGTATGAGCTGATATTGGATGGAATAGAAGATGAGAAGTTGTTATTCGAGTAATCCAGAATTATTGTATTTGTTGGTGGAAGTGGAATCGATCCTTGAAGAAAGTTGGAATGGAGATCAAGATTCATTGTGACATTCATGTGGAGAACGGGTAGAGGACCTTCCACAGAAGTGAACGAGTTGCAAGAGAGGTTCAAATAATTGAGATTCTTGTTTCCAATGCTCCACATCCAATTGGGTATGGCCCCATGAATGTTATTGTTTGAGAGGTCTAGATTGCTCATCTTATCTTGATATCTTAAAAAGTTGGAACCCGAGTCAGATTGCAAGAAGCTAACATCAATGTGCCAAATTTGGGAAAGGAGACAGAACCATTTCCGCCATTGTCCTGCACTGAAATTCCACTGTAAGATAGATCCAGACTCGCGAGATTCCTAAGGGCACTAAAACGATCAAGTTCCACTGTTCCACTGAAATTGTTTGATGCAAGACTGAGAATTTTAAGACCCGAGAGATGAAAGACTGACCTTGGAATATCTCCTTGCAATCTATTATTACTCAAATCAACAACTCCCAGATGAGGCGATCCATTAGAGAACTCTTGAAGCTGTCCTGAAAGTTGGTTCAGATTGAGCCGCAATTCTTGTAATGAAGGGAGAGCAAACAGAGATGCAGGAATTTGCTGGGACAGCAAATTATTTCTCAAATCAAGTTTCCTGAGATGCTTAAGATTTCCAAGTGTTGAAGGGATTGGACCGGTGAACTTATTCAGTGAAAGGTCCAAATGAACCAACCATGTTAGGTTGCCAATCGAAGATGGTACAACTCCTGAGAACTGGCAATCTGAAAGGTCTATTGTTGTCAGAGATTTCAGCTTCCCAATAGAATTCGGCAAGTGCCCAGAAAAGTTCGTGCTCGAAAGCAGCAAACTTTTCAAGTTGCTGCCATCAATGAATTCCGGCAACGAACCAGAAAGCATCCAATTGCTCGCCAAATCAACAACAGTCAAATTCTTTAGATTGAACACATTCTTTGGAAAATCTCCATGAAGCCCACAGAAACTGAGCCGAATCTCTGTCAAAGAAGAGAATTTTCCAAAGAACTCAGGCACACTAGAGTTCAACTCATTCTGGCCCAGTCGGAGTACCGACAAATAACGAAGCTCAGCTAGCGAGGAGTCGATCGGGCCAGTGATCGAACAGGTAGACAAGCTCAAAACCTTCAGCTTTGGCGTTGATCTCGCCACTGCAGCACACCATTGATACCCATTGGCCGAAATGTTGACACCATCGAGGTATAAGTCTCTTAGATTACTCAGATTTCCAATTAGAGTCTCAAAATTGGGATTCGTGAGTTGAAGATGATTCTGTAGCAGGTCATTGACAGAGGGAGAAGATAGATCAAGCGACACCAAATTCGTCAGCTTCGCCACTCCGATAGGTATTTGGCCAATAAATCCAGCATTAGAGAGATTTAAATTCGTTAAATTGGCGAGCAGCTCAATTTCATCCGGAATAGGATTTCGACCGAACACATTGTAGGCAAGGTTGAGAGTCCGAAGGGAAGTGAGATTAAAGAGACTGGTCGCGATCTTACCGGCGATAATGGAGCGGTTGCTAAAGTCGAGGCCGGTAACGAGACCCGACCGTGGGTCGCAGGTGACGCCGTCCCAGGCGCAGCAGTCCGTGCCTGGCCGCCACGTGGCGAGCCTGGAGGAGTTGGTAAAGGACCGCCGCAGGTCGAGGATGGAGGCGCACTGGGAGGGGTCGGTGGAGGCACCAGCGGCGGCGGAGGAGACTAAGAATAAGAGGAGGAAGAGGAAAAGGGGAGGGTGGTGACTGGAACTCATTGGAGGAGATCAGGAGGTGTGAGAGAGAGAGGGAAGGGCGAAAATCCACAAGGAGGCGGTGAGCGGAAATGGAGATGTGGAGGGGATGTGGAAATGCCTTTCGTGAGCATGAAATGGAGAGATGCCTGAAGCAAAGTTGGAAGTCACAGTGGATGGAAAAAAATGGTGAGGAAAGTAATGTATGTCATTAAAAATAGGTTTAAGGAGGACAAAGGGAATTAACTAGTATATTGTTTTTGGTGGTGGGAAATCGCATCGATCAGAAAGAGGAGGAGAAGGGAGAAGGATGAGAAACTGAAAGAGGAAGAAGAAGAAGGAATTGATCTGCTCCCTTTCTTGTGAATGAAGACGGATAGACAAAGTTTATATATGAGTCACGAGAGAGAACTTTCTTTCGGACGGTTTTGATTAATTGTTTTTTCCTAATTTCTTTTTCCGTTAAATTTGTAAATTGTGGTTTTGATGTATGTTGATGTATTAAATGAAAAGATTATCAGTCATAATCATAAGTTATAAACCCAATAACATATGTCTAAGAACATAATATTCATGAACAGTTATTTGTGTGTTATTTTCTCTTTCCTTTTTTGAAAGATCGTAGTTTAGTTTTGAACCTGAAACCTCTCATTCCTAGCCCAACAGTTTCACCACCAAGCCAAAACCTGGGTGGCAGCAATTTTTTGTTAGTTGTCTACTATCTTGTAAATGGTGCAGTATAATTGATTTTGATTTTGCCTTGAGTGGTATTGCAAACTGGGTGTATGGTTTAAATGTAAAAAGTGTTGTTGTAAATGAAACTTCATGATTAACTGCAAATCATAATGCAACATTTATTAGAGTAGTTAAAATTGAAATTATTTTAACGTTGTTCTTTAGTGTAGAGACAGAGAGAGAGAGAGAGAGAGTATTTTAGATGAACTTATTATTAGAATCTTAAGTGCAACAATTGGCTCTGACACTTATGATGGAAAATAAATCATTTTTGTTTCTCGGAAGGAAAAAATGAGTGGACACCCCAAATCACAACATTACTATAACCTGCTTGAACTAAAATTGCATGCTGGACATATATACATTGATGCTCAGCATCCACATGTTCTGTTCATAGTTCAGGTCAACAGATTTTTTTTTTTTTAATTATTCATTCTGTAACTGTAACTGACTTAACCTGCATTGCGATTTTACTACAAGATATGCCGAGAAATTGTTATAGAAATTTAGTGAGTGACTCGAAATTTTGTATGGTCTGCCTGCAAAATATTTCAAGATATTTACAGGGAAAGGTAAGTTGGAAACACGTATGTTTCAGCTGCAGGAGCAAACACTTCTGCGTACACAAAAACAATATAACCATTGAGAATCTGGAGAAACAAAGTAGAGAAGCAGGTAAAAAAAAAAAAAAATCATTTTGAAAGTCTGAATACTAAATTTATAATTGTAGGAATAGAGAAATAATGGAGGAGAAATTGGAAAAGAAGACCGGAACCTGATAGTTGGTCATTATGATGCGATGTTGATATAATGTTGTGGGGGAAGACTGACTGGGCAAAGCCCATTGCTTTCAAGAATTGCACGGAGCAATTACTACGCAAACAAGAAGTTTCTAAGCTTTGAAAATTCTATGGGCGTGAAATGCGATTGTTGAGGTTAGAATTCTGATACAAGTTATTGTTGGAAGCCGACGGATTACTTCAACCACCTCCCTGGAAAACAAAGAAACTCCTTTAGAAGTGTATAGTGGATCTGTCACTTGGTTTTACTAAGCTTTTCTTTTCCTCTTGCTAATGTCTCACTAAACATCAAATTAACATATGTATTGTATGTAAAGTTCCTCGAGAGAACCAATAAATTCAGATTGGTTCATTTTTAAAAGATATTTTAATGCTTTTATTATGTGTGCAAACACAAATACTACAACCTGATTTTGGACTTAAAATCTCTCATTTCAACCTAAACATTTTTACCATTGAGTTAGGCCTCAATAGCTACAGTTATACATTAAAAATTACAAAAACTGAATCTTTCTTTTTACCTTAGAAAAAGGTTATTATCTTTCAAAGTTTACAGAAGTTGTTTAATAATGAAACATTGTTCTAATTATAGCTTCAAATTGAGAAGCCAATCAAATGGCGTAAATGTTCCCTCATAGTCATATGCGGAACTTTTAGAAAAAAAAAAGAAACCCTACACGGAAATTTAACTAAAAAAATCGGGCTTTCACAGATAAGAAGTTTTTGTTAAATTTCACAATTCAACTAACTCTAATCATTTAATTTGCAGCTGTGCGATGAATGGTCAACGTTCTCCAAACTTCACAAATTTTTTAATTTAAGAACTCGTTGAGGACATGTAGGTCATAGTTAATAGTTTGGATAGCTGTAGATGACCCACGTATCAGAAAAGAGTTAAGACAAAAGAAATTCCAGCGCGAGTCATGTCCTGTTTTTTAATTTTTTGAAGAAATAGAGGGGACAAACACGATTTAGACCAGGACATCAATATGGCCTGCATTGACGCATACATGTGATACTATTCAACTTAAAATTTTTATTTACAAACAACTTAAAAAAAGCATTTGAATGCAAAAACATTTCTTTTCCCTTGGGGACTCCAATTAGAATAGACAAATAGAAAACTCAAAACCATTTCAATTAGTATGCAGAAGCTGACCAATTTTTCTAGGTTTTTGCCTTTCATAGAAGACTTACTTCCCTCAGAAAAGACTTAATTTTGAGGGATTTTCAAATTCATATTGTTTGATTGGACTGGATCCAGTAAGACTCGTTTGATGCACCCTTGACTTGCAATGACGAGGATGAAGTGTAAGCATGTAAATGGGAAGGAAGAGACAGGGAGACAACGAGAGGAAGACTTGAAGAGATAAAGACTTGAAAAAAGAAGAAATTATAATCTGAGTCTTCTTGTGAACTTGTAGCATCAAACCATTCAAATGTGGGGACTATGCATATCGTCCAGGAGCTCAAAACCTAAATGTTGTTCGAGTTGTAGGTCTCCCTACTCTCTCTTGTGTATGTGCTGATAAGTGATAATGGGTGCGGATCCTATACAAAGATGGACATTGTTGGAGTTTTTCCCTTCATGTCTCGGTTAATCGAAATATAAATTCAAACTTCAAAAATTGTATTAGCATTTAGCAATATAGTTTATATAAATCTTATTTAAAGAAACATAGTTATATATAGTGAGTCTGTGTGAGCGAAAATTAAAAAAAGTTATAAAGAAAACGAGAGAGACAGGTTGCTAGCTTGATTTATGATGATTATAATTTTTATTTATTTATTTTTTGCTAGGATACAAAATGAATTTTATTAGGTTTAAAATACATGAGTCTGTTTATTCCCGAGAAAGAAGAAAAACAATACAGGAGCCTTGAGGCCCTTCACATTTTTCTATTACCCGAGTGTTAGCTTCACGCCTTCTAGGCTCAATACAGTACAGAGGAAGGGTATTATGCAGAAAATGTACAAACTTTTGCATATGACAGTTTAAAGAAATCACTGGAAATCATTGGTCAGCTAAGCATAACAGAGAACGAAATAATTAAATCCATATACAGATTCTCATATCAAATGAATTCAGTTGACAGTAATGAAAAAACTGCAGGATGGGTGTGAATACTGAAGAAGTAAACTAACAAATTCATCTCTCTCTTTTTAGTTGCTAAGCATGATCATTAGGTCCGAGTACAGAGAAAAGAGAAAAATATACGAAAAAGAAATTACAAGGAGGATGAAGAGGAGGCAGTATTCAAATTGCCAGCAAGTCTTGGAGTTGGATGTTCTTGGATTCTTGCCTTGGGACAGCTCCACTCTCTGCACTAAGGTGTCTCTCACATGAGCTAGACTCCATTACATTGCACCTTCACTCCCCTGGCTCTTTCACCATCTGTTCAATGTGCTTTACTCTCCAGCCCCACCGTGCGATGGATAGGGCCGCAACCTCTGTTTGGGCGATTGCTTATCCTCCGAAATCTGTATCGTGATGTGGCTGGCTCTTCTAGACTGGCTACCGACTTCAGAGTACTTGCATACATGTCATATCTGGCCTCCGTTGACATGCATTCCCTGTGGGTTGCTGCCTGAGAGTTTTTCACTCATTCTCTTGTCCTCTCTCCATGGAGGTCTGGGCCCCTATCCACGACACGCTAGGCCTCGCCTCTTCGCCCTCTTCTACCCGTGAGTTGTGAGAGACGTGGAGTCCGCCTCACGTTGCCCAAAGAAAGAGCCGCCGCATGGTGGAACCAGTTGCAAATCATAAGGAGGCATCAAGGCAAGCCGCCCGTGATGATATGGAGGCACATGAAGTAACTTTTATAAGGTAGATTTCTTCCACCCCACTATCAGCAGATCCTTTACAATCAATTTAAGCAATGCAGGCCAAGTACGATGACTGTGGTGGCATACACAGAGAAGTTCTAACGCCTTTCATCACGGTGCGAACTATCAATGACGAAAGAGCAACAAATCACGAAATACGTCAATGGGTTAAGGTACAGTGTCCAAGAGTGTGTAACCCTCCACGATGTGTTTTCTATTGTTGAGACCCATAACAAGGCCATGAAGATAGAGAGGTTACAAAATAGAGCTCCACTTTTCAGACGTCAATTGTCAATCAAAGAGCCCGTAGAAGGTGACAGAGTTAAGCAGAGCTCTATGATGGCTGGTCAACTACTAGTACAACTGACGGCCAAAACTTCTACGTCGACACTAACAACCCCCCAATCACCAAGAGCAAAGACAATCCTTACTCCAACATCGGAATTGACAAATGTTACAAGTGTGGCGATACTGGACATAAGTCCAATGAGTGCCCGAAGAGAAGACAAGTTAATATGGCAGATAATGAAGAAGAAGAAGATGTGCTAATTGAGACAGAGCCAGAGGATTTTGACATCATCGAAGAACATGGATATCTCGTCACTTGTGTTGTTCAGAAAGTGCTTTGCAATTAAAAGATTCCCGACACCATACAACGGCACCAAATTTTTATTCAAAGTGTTCGGTCAAGGATAAGATCTGCAATCTTATCATTGACAATGGGAGCTGTGAAAATATCGTGTTAAAGACACTCGTGGATTATTTGAAACTAGATACGAGGCCGCATCCCCATCCTTACGGCATTGGATGGATCAAGCAGAGCCTACATATCAAGTAACAGATCTGTGTCAAGTTTCTCTATTCATTGGCAAACACTATCAATATTCTGTTACTTGTGATGTCGTCGACATGGACAAGTGCCATATTCTTTTGTGGAGACCATGGCAACATTGTTGTAACAAATAGGCGCTATGATACTAATTGTTACTCTCGGGATCGACGTTTGCGAAACTTGATAATATGATGATACTTGCAAAAAAAAACTGTTGTATAACAAACTAGCAATACCTAGATAAGAGAGTAATAAAAATAACACGAGGATTTAACATGCTCGGCCCAAACTTGGCCTATGTCCATGGAGAGAGAACTTGTGAGAGCTTTATTATAAACTTGATACAAAGAGATCTAACCTTCCTCTTGATCCCACAAGAGTATTCTTCCCGTTGAATCTACGCTTAGATTATAAGAGTATATCTTCTCTCTATGCATATTCATCCTGCTCCTCTCTTTTTTGGCTTCTTCTGATTTTCTTTACTTGAGATTAATATACAATGCTGGGTTATAACTTTTGTTTATAGAATTTTATAATACAACTCCTATTTAGATTATGAGATGATCTTGGCCATTGGATACTTGAAGAATCTTGATCAATCCTATTTGGAGTTGATCTAAAAGAATTCTAAATGTCTCAATCTTTAGAAACAAATCTCTATTGAATAGAATCTGAATCATATTCATACTCCTCCAAAAAAACTCATAAGCGCCTGAAAAAGGAAACTGCTCCACCTTGATTTGCTTCTTCTACTTCAAATCATCGTCTTCTCCGATCGGGCTGGATCTTCTTGGACCATCGTCTCCTCTTGAAAACAAGGCAAAATTCTAACAAACATGACGTTGATGTTACCCATAGTGGAAGAGAGAACATATATATATATATTGTGTGTGTGTGTGTGTATATATATATATATATATATATATATATATATATATATATATATATATATATATATATATATATATATATATATATATATTATATATATATATATATATATATATATATATATGTATGTATGTATATGTATGTATGTATATGTATGTATGTATATGTATGTGTGTGTATATTATATATGTGTGTGTATATATATGTATGTATATATATATATGTATATATATATGTATATATATATATATATATGTATGTATGTATGTATGTATATATATGTGTGTGTATATATATATGTTTACTTAGAAGGGTAAGAGAGTTGCCATGAGACCAATTCCACCGACTACAAGATCTATAAAGAAAAGAGTGCCTTCACTAGTATCCTGGTGCAATCAAAGTGATAGGAAGTCGAGGGGAGTTCTTTTGAAGAAAGAGAGACTGATGTAGGAGATCAAAATAAGGCAAGACAAACAACATGCCAAAATAACTTGACCTGTCGACATCACCTTCTTCTGGCGTGTCGTTATGCTTTTATCTATCAGTTTTTTTCTTGACTGTCGACAACCCACTTCATCTGTCCATATCCCTATTACGTATCGGGGTATTTAATTATGATTAAGAGTTTGTAATCAGGTCAGATTTGAATTCTATAGATAGATTTTCCACTTTTTCATTTTGAATTGTTTTTCTTTTATTTTGAATTTACTTTTCATAGATAGATTAGGACATGCTATAAGCCCATAAATAGGCCATTGTACTCTTTATTTTTGGCATCGAATATTGATTAATAAAATTAATATTTCTCTCCAATTGTTCATGAATTCGTGTTGTTGTCTCGTGCTCATGAATTCAAGTAAATCGCTTGTGGATTCGAGTGTCGTGTTCGTGGATTCGAGCACAACTTCTACCTGAAAATTTTGAGGGTTCGTGGGCGTTAGAACGAGATCTAGCGCCGTCATTCGTCTTTTTTCGCGTCAGTTTTCGTCTGTGTATCTATTCTTTTTTAGCTTATATGTTGCGTATTCTTGAATTAAGAATAGAAGTTTTAAGTCCCATTAAAAAGTTTCTCCTAAAACAAGTAACATAGATGAAAATGATAGGGGCAGGAACCGGGTGGTCTGCGGCACCGGGTCTCGGTTAGCATTATTCTTCGCAAGGATCCTAATCCATTACTTCGTGTCGGGTTTCGGTTAACCCGGCCCGACCTCGATGAGAAACACTAACACTGAAGGGCTAAATTGCACTTTAATGCCCTAAAGTTTCATATATGTTGCATTTAAATACTCTATTGATTTCTTTGTTGCACATAAATACATTATAGTAATATCTCTTAGCACTTCAATATCCTCTATAAGCCTGCTTTATAATATTCTTTGGAATATTTTCATGTGAGAAATATTTGACTCTTTTAGACTATTATATCGGCTTTTTCATCTTTATTTTTAAATCTTATTTATCTTATTTCTCAAAATTCATGAACTACAAACTCAATACTTGTTTTCCTCCAATTCTTTCTTTCTTTTTAACACATTTTTTATTATTATTCTTTTATGACATTTTTTTTGAGAATTATCACCCCCAAATCACTTTAGAAAATAATTTTAGGACAAAATTTTAAATCATATATAGCTTGTTTCGTATTAACTTGGAGAAATTTCAAAACTATCATAAAAAATTTTATATATAAAAAATAGTCCTTTCACAATCATCATGTGTCACTTTTTTTGAAAAAATATTAATTATATTTTTCTCATGTTGTATTTTTTTGAAAACTAAAGTTTAGAACTTAAAGTTTATCATAAAAATAGAATTAGAAGACTAGGATAATTTTGTCACTTTAGCTCTATTGTTTAGAGATTATGATTGCATTTTCTGAAAAATTACAGGGTGTTTATGTGCAGAAAAAAACAATAAAATATTTAAATGCAATTCGAAACTTCAGAATATTAAAGTGCAATTTAGCCAAACTGAAGGTACCTTCATCTTCGTGGTCCAGCCCCGCTGTACAATTCTCTCCAATTGGCTTTCATCTCAGGGTAAGCTATTTTCTCCAATCAGGTCGGGTTGCTGTTCAATTAGCGGATCTTAAACTGGTTCAAGTCTGAGGAGAAGAAGGGAAAAAAGGTCAGAGATGATCAATTGGATTCTGATCTCAATCGTCATCAAAGGTAATCATTCAAAAAGCACCTCTTTTTTGGTGATTTTTGTATCTCTGCATTTCTTTTCATTTACTCGTAGTTGCAAGCATTTTGATTTATAATTTTCTTAATGGTAGAATGATATAATCGCCTGCCATAAAGTTGCTATCTCATGAGAATTTATTCTTGTCATTTTCACTTACCCATCAAAACCTTAATCAGAACTCAATGTCACAATTTTTTATTAGATTAGAGGTCTCAAGCAAAATATACCCAGTTTTCATTTTTCTTTTTTAGTCTCTAAAGCTCACTTGCGTTAAAAGTGATCTTTAAATGTTGAATCTGGGTCAGTTTGAAGTCTGATAAGAGTTGATGCGTTCTGGATTACTATTTTGTCTGGGCTCAAGAACATTTTCGGTTATTTATGCAGTTTTCGTGGGACTAAAACTATACAGTTATAATTAAAAGAGAGAAAAAAAAAACTTAAAACACTAAATAGTGAATACTATGGGCTGTAGCTCTTACATATAGAACTACTCAGCAATGCTGTATCCCACAAGAATGCAAATGAAGCTATGCAGCCTTCGAAATAACAGCCCATGAATGGTTAGGTCTCTCTTTGTTTGCTTCTCATGAATATTTTGTATTCATAGCTAATTAGCAATTTACTTTCTCCAAAATTTTCTAAGATGCATTTCAAATCACAAGAACCCCAATCACATAGGCCGACTGTAAGATATCAGACTTTGAAGGAAGTGATTCTGTACTTGTGTTGGTTAACATTGGGATTCTGTAGAACGCTTTATTTCCTTGGAAGAGGAATGTAAAGAGCCAGTTGCCTTCAGGTATTCTTCCTGTCAAATGGTTTTTTTGAAAGTTTTTGGATGAGAAAAAAGTGAGATTACACAATGCTTGAGGAATCTCCCCAGTGAGACGCTTCGAGAGAGATTTTAAATACTCTAGGTGCATCAAGTTTCCAATGTCGAGAGGGATCTCACCCTTTAGTGCACTGTGAGGAAAGTTTAGCACCTGCAGTTCCCCAATAACATCTGGTCTATTTCCTTTTAAACGCTTACTTGAGAAATCAATCGATATGAAGATTGTCAAGGTCTTTACTAGGTGTCATAACTAGCCCTTTGCTTGTCACTTTTACTGTGTCTTCATAGTAGGATGAGCGAAACTACCAGTATTTGAATCTAATTTATGACCGGTTCTGTATAACCATTATGAATTCAAATTCTTCAAGTTATCCAAGGGAAGGAGCCACTTAATGGGGCTGCTTTTTGCAAGCCACTTTCATGTGCATGCTGTCCGGCTGTTCTAGGTAAAAATCGAGAAAACACTTACCTTTGTAAGTCACTTTCATGTCTATCCTGTATGGTTTCCATTTTTTTTTGTTTCCTAAGATGTCATCCTTTGGTGGGTTGGGAACTGAATCGACTCTTCTTTCTTTCCTTTTCTTTTCTGAGGATGTATTTATTCGTTGGGTTGATATTCACAAAGACAATGCAATGAAATGAAAGATGGACTGTTGGAGAGAAAAAAAGAAGAAAAAGGAGGAAACTCACACCGTGAAAGAGTTCGATTGTTGAAGTCATATAAACACGTGATTCTTTATTTGCACGGAAGAACACTCTGAATTATCAGCTTGGTTCATGTGTGTGAGCTACACACACACACAATAAGAGGGCCAATCCGATGTTGACACGTGGATTGGAATCTCTTATAATATGTTATGTGAGGCCCACACACATAACATATTATAAGAGATTCCAATCCACGTGTCAACGCTGGATTGACCCTCTTATTGTATGTGTGTGTTACTCACACACATGAACCGAACCCCTGAATTATTAACTCGTTGCCACAAACCCCATCTTTTACCACGAATCGTGACCCCAATGACAGTTTGAGTTGTCGAATTGGAGTCAAGTAGGGAAATATCTCTCACGTATCACTCTAGTCAGCGTTCTATCCAGGGTGTCTCATTCTCAGAGTGAGGTAGTTCTAGGTTTCACTCACGCTTCTTAAGATGGACAAAACTCTATTCACTCAAACCTCGTGCAGGTGGCTTAATGTCGATACCTCAAATATCCCCACAAACTGTTTCCGTGGTGAAAAGTGGGAGTGATAGAGCCTGCCTCGGCCCAAAGATCAGTGTCTATCATAGTAGTTTTGGTTATGAGATATAATGCGAACAAGATAAGCCTATTGTCTTCCCTTTTCTAACAGATGATAAGTGATGCAAATCATGGCAAAAATCTAGTTAGAGGCGAAAGTATGATCAACGGTATTAGATCCGTTCTTTAATCCTAGATTGACGAGTTTTCTAGGTTAGATGATGATGCCTTCTGATCGAGACGGTGGAGAGGAATATGATATTAATACTTGAGAGAGCACATCTCTTCTTATTCACAAGTTCCAAAGAGAACTATTATTACTTTCTCACTTTCACCCTTAACCAAATAGTTCCTAAATATCGAGAGCCTCTCTATGTCTCAATATATTGAATCATGCGTCTTCTGAGAAAGCAAGACAGAGAAGGTTTATACAAGCTCCCATTGCCTCTCTGTCTCCTACTCCAACTTTAATTTGACTTGGGAGTGATCATACCCGGCCTACAATAGTTCTCCTCCTCCTAATCTTATGCAGCCAGGGTCAATAGTGCTACAATAAAGATTAAAAATAAATAAAGATTTACTAATCAATTTGATCCAAAATGGAGAAACTCCTTGTGAAGTCTTTGATCCAAGTCTTATCTTATATTTGAGACTAATTTCATACTTTTTTTTTCCTTTTCATTGAACTCATAAATTCATCTTACCTAGACTAGGATTTTTTGCGTGCAAGGCACATGTTCCAAGATAGGACAGTTAGTAATTTTAAGTCATGATCACGACCTATGTTTCATAAAAAGAATTATGAAATGGTATGCTAAGTCTTATTTCAGGTTTAAGTCACGATTTCATTAAAAAAAAGAAAAGAAGTCACAAATTACATGATGTAGACTTCCATTGTTTCTTTGGGTCTGCTTTGACTATGAATAATAATCATTTTCCAGCCTTAAGTTTTATAAACTTCTTGTAACCAGTAGGAAGTTACTAGGATACTTGAATAATCTCAAAAGCATTAGAGTATTAGATACTGATGAGCAAAAGTCAAATTGTTGCATTCTTGTGACCTCAATGATCATTATTCTTATAGCAAAAGGACAAATTTCACACAAGTAGGGCATTGTATAAATGCTTCAAATTGTACAAACATTCAACAAGAATAATAGTACATTTCCCCAGCCAATTATCATCCACCTCTGCTCTTTAACTGGGTGATTTTGTACTCAAAGTATACTCTCTGGCCATATATTAACAAAAGAACAAAAAGAGTAAATAATTGAAGAGAAAGAAAGAAAGGAGAAAAAAAATTTCTCAATAGTCTCCTTCTAAGGGGCAGTCACACTCCACATGATGTATTTTTACTCTCTCTTGACAAAACTCTAGCTTCGTGCAGAACAGACAGAACCTCCTCCCATTCCATTCATCCATCTCCTTCGAATTGCCGTCCATTTCCTCCTCATCTCCAACCCTTCGATCTCCGAAGTAGCCGCTTTCCTCCTCATCTCCAACCCTTCGATTTCCAAAGTAGTCGCAAAGCTGCGAAAATGCTGAAGGAATTATGGCCTGAAGCACACTGTCAACCTTCTCATTGTACCAACTTCTCCCCGTGACCCCGTCTCCCACAACATTAGAGTTCCGACCACCGCTGCCAAGCCCCAGAAAAATCCCAGTCCTATGAGCACAAATTGCCAATTCACTTCTGCTACAGACTTGAAAGCTTGAAGGTTGGGCTCTAATGAGGGCTGTGCACTTGAATTGTCACACTGCTTTGTTAATGGGATGCCACATAACCCTTTGTTCCTTTCAAACGAAGTATTTGTGAATGTAGAGAGCTGAAAGCCCTGTGGTATTCTTCCGACCAAATAGTTGTTTGAGAGGTTCAAGGAAGAGAGGAAAGTGAGATTACTTAGTGTCGGAGGAATCTCCCCTGTGAGGCGATTTTCCGAGAGGTCCAGTGACTCAAGCTGCCTCAAATTTCCAATGGACTGAGGAATATTGCCAGTAAGTAAATTGTTAGAGAAGTTTAGCACATTAAGGGACTGGAGTTCCGCAATAACATCCGGTATATTGCCTTCAAAGAGGTTGTTTGAGAAATCGAGTGAAGTGAAGATTGTCAATATCCTTACTAGCGTCATAACCATCCCTTTGCTTGTCACTGTTACTGTGTTTTGATAGTATGACGGATGCAACTTCAAGTACTCAAATTCCAGGGGCGAGAGGTTCAACGCAGGACGCATCATGGCCTTCAAATTCTTGAAGCAATCTACAGGAAGAGTGCCATTGAAGTGATTGGAGGATATATCAAGGAGTTGAAGCATTGGAAAAGTATTGTTCGATGAATACACTCGTGGAGAAGGACCAATGGGACCATAGAGTTCATTTGATCTCAGCACTAGGACCCGAAGAGAAGAAATGTTTCCCAGCCAGAAGGGAAAAGAACCATTTATGCGATTATTTCCAAGATCAAGAACCTCAAGCTCACTGCAGTTTGCCAAAGCTCGAGGTATCTGCCCTTCCAAACGATTGCCGTTAAGATTTATTGATCTCAATCCACATCCTTTGCTGATGATCCCAGGAATGGTTCCCTGAAACTGATTCCTTCTGAAGTTTAGGACACCAAGGTTACTGCCACCTTCAAAAAGACATGGCGGGATCTGACCACTCAACATGTTGTCAGAGACATCGAGGACTAGGAGATAGCTTGCTTTGCAAATTGAGGGTGGAATCTCTCCTATAAGACTATTGTTAGCAACTGAAAAGAAGAGAGTGACGCTAAGGTACAAGCTGATATTGGATGGAATAGAAGATGAGAAGTAGTTATTCGAGTAATCCAGAATTATTGTATTTGATGGTGGAAGTGGAATCGATCCTTGAAGAAAGTTGGAATGGAGATCAAGATTCATTGTGACATTCATGTGGAGATCGCGTGGAGGACCTTCCACAGAAGTGAACGAGTTGCAAGAGAGGTTCAAATAAATGAGACTCCTGTTTCCAATGCTCCATATCCAATTGGGTATGGCACCATGAATGTTATTGTTTGAGAGGTCCAGCTTGCCCATCTTATCTTGATATCTTAAGAAAGTTGGAACCAGAGTCAGATTGCAAGAAGCTAACATCAATGTGCCAAATTTGGGAAAGGAGACAGAATCATTTCCGCCATTGTCCTGCACTGAAATTCCACTGTAAGATAGATCCAGATTTGCAAGATTCCTAAGGGCACTAAAACGATCAAGTTCCACTGTTCCACTGAAATTGTTTGATGCAAGACTGAGAGTTTTAAGACCCGAGAGCTGAAAGACTGACCTTGGAATATCTCCTTGCAATCTATTATTACTCATATCAACAACTCCCAGCCGAGGTGATCCACTAGAGAACTCTTGAAGCTGTCCTGAAAGTTGGTTCAGATTGAGCCGCAATTCTTGTAATGAAGGGAGAGCAAACAGAGATGCAGGAATTTGCTGGGACAGCAAATTATTACTCAAATCAAGTTTCCTGAGATGCTTAAGATTTCCAAAAGTTGAAGGGATTGGACCGGTGAACTTATTCAGTGAAAGGTCCAAATGAACCAACCATGTTAGGTTGCCAATCGAAGATGGTACAACTCCTGAGAACTGGCAATCTGAAAGGTCCATTGTTGTCAGAGATTTCAGCTTCCCAATAGAATTCGGCAAGTGCCCAGAAAAGTTCGTGCTCGAAAGCAGCAAACTTTTCAAGTTGCCGCCATCAATGAATTCCGGCAACGAACCAGAAAGCATCCAATTGCCCGCCAAATCAACAACAGTCAAATTCTTTAGATTGAACACATTCTTTGGAAAATCTCCATGAAGCCCACAGAAACTGAGCCGAATCTCTGTCAAAGAAGAGAATTTTCCAAAGAACTCAGGCACACTAGAGTTCAACTCATTCTGGCCCAGTCGGAGTACCGACAAATAACGAAGCTCAGCTAGCGAGGAGTCGATCGGGCCAGTGATCGAACAGGTAGACAAGCTCAAAACCTTCAGCTTTGGCGTTGATCTCGCCACTGCAGCACACCATTGATACCCATTGGCCGGAATGTTGACACCATCGAGATACAATTCTCTTAGATTACTCAGATTTCCAATTAGAGTCTCAAAATTGGGATTCGTGAGTTGAAGATGATTCTGTGGCAGCTCATTGAAAGAGAGAGAAGATAGATCAAGCGACACCAAATTCGTCAGCTTCGTCACTCCGATAGGTATTTGGCCAATAAATCCAGCATTAGAGAGATTTAAATTCGTCAAATTGGCGAGCAGCTCAATTTCATTCGGAATAGGATTTTGACCGAACCCATTGTAGGCAAGGTTGAGAGTCCGAAGGGAGGTGAGATTAAAGAGACTGGTTGCGATCTTACCGGCGATAATTGAGCCGTTGCTAAAGTCGAGGCCGGTAACGAGACCCGACTGTGGGTCGCAGGTGACGCCGTCCCAGGCGCAGCAGTCCGTGCCTGGCCGCCACGTGGCGAGCCCGGAGGAGTTGGTAAAGGACCGCCGCAGGTCGAGGAGGGAGGCGCACTGGGAGGGGTCGGTGGAGGCACCAGCGGCGGCGGAGGAGAGTAAGAATAAAAGGAGGAAGAGGAAAAGGGGAGGGTGGTGAATGGAACTCATTGGAGGGAGATCAGGAGGTGAGAGAGAGAGCGGGACGGGCGAAAATCCACAAGGAGGTAGTGAGCGGAAACGGAGATGTGGAGGGGATGTGGAAATGCCTTTCGTGAGCATGAAATGGAGAGATGCCTGGAAGCAAAGTTGGAAGTCACAGTGGATGGAAAAAAATGGTGAGGAAAGTAATGTATGTCATTAAAAATAGATTTAAGGAGGACAAAGGGAATTAACTAGTATATTGTTTTTGGTGGTGGGAAATCGGCATCGATCAGAAAGAGGAGGAGAAGGGAGAAGGATGGGAAACTGAAAGAGGAAGAAGAAGAATGAATTGATCTGCTCCCTTTCTTGTGAATGAAGACGGATATTTATATATGAGTCACGAGAGAAAATCTTCCTTCGATTGATTTGGGTGTATGTTGATGTATTAAATGAACAGATTATGAGTCACAAGTTATAAACCCAATAACATATGTCTAAGAACGTAATATTCTCTATTTGTGTGTTATTTTCTCTTTCCTTTTTTGAAAGACCGTAGTTTAGTTTTGAACCTAAAACCTCTCATTCCTAGCCCAACGGTTTCACCACCAAGCCAAAACCTGGGTGGCAACAATTTTTTGTTAGTTGTCTACATCTTGTAAATGGTGCAGTAAAATTGATTTTGATTTTGCCTTGAGTGGTATTACAAACTGGGTGTATGGTTTAAATGTAAAAAGTTTGCTGTAAATGAAACTTCATGATTAACTGCAAATCATAATGCAACATTTATTAGAGTAGTGAAATTATCTTAACGTTGTTCTTTAGTGTAGAGAGAGAGAGAGAGAGAGAGAGAGAGAGAGAGAGAGAGTATTTTAGATGAACTTATTTTTAGAATCTTAAGTGCAACAATTGGCTCTGACACTTATGAGGAAAAATAAATCATTTTTGTTTCTCGGAAGGAAAAAAAAATGAGTGGACACCCCAAATCACAACATCAATATGACCTGCTTGAACCTAAAATTGCATGCTGGACATATATACATCAGAAATGCTATTTAGCTCCCTTATTAGCTCCCGCTTTGACTCCCGCGCTGATGTGGCATGCCACATGGCATGACACATAAGCTTCAACCTCAACTCAAAAATTTAAATTTCCCCCCAATTCCAAAATTTGAATTTCTCCCTCAATCCAAAAATTAAATTCCCTTCCAGCCCCAATTAACAAAACGAAAATAGATCTCTCTCTCAGTATAAATCTCTCTCTCTTTCTAGTGCAGATCCGAGTGCCACCCCTCGCCGTTCATTGTCTCGTCGCCGCCCGTAGATATTGTTACATGTATTGTTTAATGTATCATGTATTATTTAATGTATACACCATAGATATTGTTTCTGTACAGGAGTTTTTAGATCAATGATTATAAAGTTTTCACACATTTCTGTTTATTTGCTTATGTATCCATGTATCTCAGTTACAATCAGAAGCTTGCAATTATACATTTTTTTTGCATTATTCTTCCATGAATAATTGTTTTGAGTTCTTGAAGATTGCTAGGGAAACGTATGTGTGCTGTCTGACCTTTAGCAGAGGGAAACATCAAACATATCGTATATCAAAAGTTGAACTCATTTCTTTGAACTGCAGTAGTAATTATCAACTGGAAAAAAGTTGCTAATAAAGTGGATGAAGCCAAACATCAATAGAACAAGAGTCAAAGACTGCGACCGTGATAGCAGTTCTCATAAAAACACTGCGACTTAATCACGGTCCTCAAAAAAAGACTGCGACCTTGGTAGCAGTCCTCAAAAAAAGACTGCGACCTTGGTAGCAGTCCTTAGAAAAGACTGTGACTGTGGTAGCAGTTCTCATAAAAACACTGCGACTTAATCATGGTCCTCAGAAAAAGACTGCGACCTTGGTAGCAGTCCTCAGAAAAAAGACTTCGACCTTGGTAGCAGTCCTTAGAAAGACTGCGACCGTGGTAGCAGTTCTCATAAAAACACTGCGACTTAATCACGGTCCTCAGAAAAAGACTGCGACCTTGGTAGCAGTCCTCAGAAAAAGACTGCGACCGTGGTAGCAGTTCTCATAAAATACTGCGACTTAATCACGGTCCTCAGAAAAAGACTGCGACCTTGGTAGCAGTCTTCAGAAAAACACTGCGACTTAATCAACCATGGTAGCAGTCCTCAGAAAAACACTGCGACTTAATCAACCATGGTAGCAGTCCTCAGAAAAAGACTGCGACCTTGGTAGCAGTCCTTAGAAAAGACTGCGACCGTGGTAGCAGTTCTCATAAAAACACTGCGACTTAATCACAATCCTCATAAAAAACTGCGACCATGGTCGCAGTCCTCAAAAAAAGACTGCGACCTTAGTAGCAGTCGTCAGAAAAAGACTGCGACCTTAATCGTAGTCCTTAGAAAAGACAATCACATACGGGCCTGAACATGAAACATGTTATTTTGAAGAACCATCACAGGAATTACAAAGAAATCAAAATAGTACTCATAGTATTCAGCATACTTCTAGGAATTACAAACTCTCAGTTCCCAGCCACTTGATTACACATCAAAATAGTACTCTAAGTATTCAACATACTTCTAGGAATTACAAACTCCAGTTCCTAGCCATTTGATTGCACATCAAAATGGTCGATATACTCCCCATGGTTGTACCATATTTGGCTGTAGTATGTAAGGATTTGAAATTCTTCAACTTCTTCTAAATTCTCCAAATCTTCAATATCTGTCATACTGTATTTACAAATAACATAACTGAGTATTAATCTTTGTAGAGTTAAAACTAAATAAGTGGTTAGTTAGTTTATAACCACTTACGATAATATCATTTTGTCAAATCCCAAAACAAAAAAAAATTCAAACGCTAAAAGGATATACCTCAGTATTTGTGGTTGCGATGATGAGCTTTAAGGTATGACTTGGTTGAGATCTAGTGGAGGGGAGAATGTCTGTTGATGGCGGAGGATGGCGATGGAGTTTGTGGTGGCGCTCCGATCTTTTAGGGCAATGATAAGATGTTAGGGAGAGACGCTTAGAGAGATCGGGTGGCGTAATGGCAACTATGTCGAGATCGACGAAGAATCGGGTGACGCGGTTACCTGTAGAGGATCGACGACAGCAATTGGGGGAGAGAGGCTGATTTTTGGGGGGTTTAGATTAGGGAGGTTAAGGGTCGGTCGACGGCGAGAGCTTGAGATGAGGCGAATTTGGGGGGAGAGGAGAATTTGGGGGGAGAAAGCTGGGGCACATGCGAGAGAGAGAATGATGGGATTTTTGATCTAAGCCCAAAATAAAGGCACCTCGGGTCTCACCCTTCCAACTGACTAATCTGAGCCACTTTATTTGACTTGTCTTGAGGCCTGACGTGGCAGCCACGTCAGGTTGGGAGCCCATGCGGGAGCCAAAAAGGGGAGCCAAATAGCATTTCTGTATATACATTGATGCTCAGCATCCACATGTTCTGTTCATAGTTCAGGTCAACAGATATATTTTTTTTTTAATTATTCATTCTGTAACTGTAACTGACTTAACCTGCATTGAGATTTGACTACAAGATATGCCGAGAAACTGTTATAGAAATTTAGCCAGTGACTCGAAATTTTGTATGCTCTGCCTGCAAAATATTTCAAGGTATTTACAGGGAAAGGTAAGTTGGAAACATGAATGTTTCAGCTGCAGGAGCAAAGACTTCCAGCGTACACAAAAACAATATAACCATTGAGAATCTGGAGAAACAAAGTAGAGAAGCAGGTAAAAAAAAAAACATTTTGAAAGTCTGAATACTAAATTTTTAATTGTAGGAATAGAGAAATAATGGAGGAGAAATTGGAAAAGAAGACCGGAACCTGATAGTTGGTCATTATGATGCGATGTTGATATAATGTTGTGGGGGAAGACTGACTGGGCAAAGCCCATTGCTTTCAAGAATTGCACGGAGCAATTACTACGCAAACAAGAAGTTTCTAAGCTTTGAAAATTCTATGGGCGTGAAATGCGATTGTTGAGGTTAGAATTCTGATACAAGTTATTGTTGGAAGCCGACGGATTACTTCAACCACCTCCCTGGAAAACAAAGAAACTCCTTTAGAAGTGTATAGTGGATCTGTCACTTGGTTTTACTAAGCTTTTCTTTTCCTCTTGCTAATGTCTCACTAAACATCAAATTAACATATGTATTGTATGTAAAGTTCCTCGAGAGAAACCAATAAATTCAGATTGGTTCATTTTAAAAGATATTTTAATGCTTTATTATGTGTGCAAACACAAATACTACAACCTGATTTTGGACTTAAAATCTCTCATTTCAACCTAAACATTTTTACCATTGAGTTAGGCCTCAATAGCTACAGTTATACATTAAAAATTACAAAAACTGAATCTTTCTTTTTACCTTAGAAAAAGGTTATTATCTTTCAAAGTTTACAGAAGTTGTTTAATAATGAAACATTGTTCTAATTATAGCTTCAAATTGAGAAGCCAATCAAATGGCGTAAATGTTCCCTCATAGTCATATGCGGAACTTTTAGAAAAAAAAAAAGAAACCCTACACGGAAATTTAACTAAAAAAATCGGGCTTTCACAGATAAGAAGTTTTTGTTAAATTTCACAATTCAACTAACTCTAATCATTTAATTTGCAGCTGTGCGATGAATGGTCAACGTTCTCCAAACTTCACAAATTTTTTAATTTAAGAACTCGTTGAGGACATGTAGGTCATAGTTAATAGTTTGGATAGCTGTAGATGACCCACGTATCAGAAAAGAGTTAAGACAAAAGAAATTCCAGCGCGAGTCATGTCCTGTTTTTTAATTTTTTGAAGAAATAGAGGGGACAAACACGATTTAGACCAGGACATCAATATGGCCTGCATTGACGCATACATGTGATACTATTCAACTTAAAATTTTTATTTACAAACAACTTAAAAAAAGCATTTGAATGCAAAAACATTTCTTTTCCCTTGGGGACTCCAATTAGAATAGACAAATAGAAAACTCAAAACCATTTCAATTAGTATGCAGAAGCTGACCAATTTTTCTAGGTTTTTGCCTTTCATAGAAGACTTACTTCCCTCAGAAAAGACTTAAATTTTGAGAGATTTTCAAATTCATATTGTTTGATTGGACTGGATCCAGTAAGAACTCGTTCGATGCACCCTTGACTTGCAATGACGAGGATGAAGTGTAAGCATGTAAATGGGAAGGAAAATGTCTCAGACAGAGACATGGAGACAACGAGAGGAAGACTTGAAGAGATAAAGACTTGAAAAAAGAAGAAATTATAATCTGAGTCTTCTTGTGAACTTGTAGCATCAAACCATTCAAATGTGAGGACCATGCATATCGTCCAGGAGCTCAAAACCTAAATGTTGTTCGAGTTGTAGGTCTCCCTACTCTCTCTTGTGTATGTGCTGATAAGTGATAATGGGTGCGGATCCTATACAAAGATGGACATTGTTGGAGTTTTTTCCTTCATGTCTCGGTTAATCGAAATACAAATTCAAACTTCAAAAATTGTATTAGCATTTAGCAATATAGTTTATATAAATCTTATTTAAAGAAACATAGTTATATATAGGGAGTCTGTGTGAGCGAAAATTAAAAAAGTTATAAAGAAAACGAGAGAGACAGTTTGCTAGCTTGATTTATGATGATTATAATTTTTATTTATTTATTTTTTGCTAGGATACGAAATGAATTTTATTAGGTTTAAAAGACATGAGTCTGTTTATTCCCGAGAAAGAAGAAAAACAATACAGGAGCCTTGAGGCCCTTCACATTTTTCGATTACCCGAGTGTTAGCTTCACGCCTTCTAGGCTCAATACAGTGCAGAGGAAGGGTATTATGCAGAAAATGTACAAACTTTTGCATATGACAGTTTAAAGAAACCACTGGAAATCATTGGTCAGCTAAGCATAACAGAGAACAAAATGATTAAATCCATATACAGATTCTCATATCAAATGTATTCAGTTGACAGTAATGAAAAAACTGCAGGATGGGTGTGAATACTGAAGAAGTAAACTAACAAATTCATCTCTCTTTTTAGTTGCTAAGCATGATCATTAGGTCCGAGCACAGAGAAAAGAGAAAAATATACGAAAAAGAAATTACAAGGAGGAAGAAGAGTAGTTCCTCTTGATCCCACAAGAGTATTCTTCCCCTTGAATCTAGACCTACATTATAAGAGTATACCTTCTCTCTATGCACATTCATCTTGCTCCTCTCTTTTTTGGCTTCTTCTGATTTCCTTTACTTGAGATTGATATACAATGTTGAGTTACAACTTTTATTTATAGAATTTTATAATACAACTCCTATTTAGAGTATGAGATAATCTTGACCATTGGATGCTTGAAGAATCTTGATCAATCTTATTTGGAGTTGATCTACTTGATCTAAAAGAATTCTAAATCTCTCAATCTTTAAAAACAAATCTTTATTGAATAGAATCTGAATCCTATTCATACTCCTCCAGAAAAAAAACTTATAAGCGCCTGAAAAAGGAAACTGCTCCACATTGATTTGCTTCTTCTACTTCAAGTCATCGTCTTCTTCAATCGGGCTGGATCTTCTTGGACCATCGTCTCCTCTTGAAAACAAGGCAAAATTCTAACAAACATGACGTTGATGTTACCCATAGTGGAAGAGAGAACATATATATATGTTTACTTGGAAGGGTAAGAGAGTTGCCATGAGACCAATTCTACCGACTACAAGATCTATAAAGAAAGAGTGCCTTCACTAGTATCCTGGTGCAATCAAAGTGATAGGAAGTTGAGGGGGAGTTCTTTTAAAGAAAGAGACACTGATGCAGGAGATCAAAGAATAAGGTAAGACAAACAACAGGCCAAAATAACTTGACCTGTCGACATCACCTTCTTCTGGCGTGTCGATATGCTTTTATCGATCAGTTTTTTTCTTGACTATCGACAACTCACTTCATCTGTCGATATCCCTATTACGTATCGGGGTATTTAATTCTGATTAAGATTTTGTAATCAGGTCAGATTTGAATTCTATAGATAGATTTTCCACTTTTTCATTTTGAATTGTTTTTCTTTTCTTTTGAATTTACTTTTCATAGATAGATTAGGACTCGTTGTAAGCCTATAAATAGGTCATTGTACTCTTTATTTTTGGCATCGAATATTGATTAATAAAATTAATATTTCTCTTTAAATTGCTCATGAATTCGTGTTGTTGTCTCTTGCTCATGAATTCGAATAAATCGCTCATGGATTTGAGTGCCGTGTTCGTGGATTCGAGCACAGCTTCTACCTGAAAGTCTTGAGGGTTCGTGGGCGTTAGAACGAGATCTAGCGCCGCCATTCGTCTTTTTCCGCGTCAGTTATCGTTTGTGTATCTGTTCTTTTTTAGCTTACATGTTGTGTATTCTCAAATTAAGAATAGAAGTTTCAAGTCCCATTAAAAAGTTATCCTAAAGCAAGTAACATACATGAAAATGATAGGGGCAGGAGCCGGGTGGTCTGCGGCACCGGGTCTCAGTTAGCATTATTCTTCGCAAGGATCCTAATCCATTAACTTCGGGTCGGGTTCCAGTTAACCCGACCCGGTCCTCGATGAGAAACACTAACACTGAAGGGCTAAACTGCACTTTAATACCCCAAAGTTTCATATATGTTGCATTTAAATACTCTATTGATTTCTTTGTTGCACGTATATACATTATAGTAATATCTCTTAGCACTTTGATATTCTTTATTAGCCTACTTTATCATATTCTTTGGAATATTCCCATGTGAGAAATATGTGACTCTTTTAGACTATTATACCGGCTTTTTCATCTTTATTTTTAAATCTTATTTATCTCATTTCTCAAAATTTATGAACTACAAACTCAATACTTGTTTTCCTTCGATCCTTTCTTTCTTTTTAACACATTTTATTATTATTATTATTCTTTTATGACATTTTCTTTGAGAATTATCACCCGAAATCACTTTAGAAAATAATTTTAAGACATTAAATCATATATAGCTTGTTTCGTAT
The DNA here is from genome assembly GCA_038442645.1 of Agave tequilana. NCBI lineage: Eukaryota > Viridiplantae > Streptophyta > Magnoliopsida > Asparagales > Asparagaceae > Agave > Agave tequilana. Next base: position 42,321 of record JAVJIF010001967.1, read on the forward strand.
TAACTTGGAGAAATTTCAAAACTATCATAAAAAATTTTATATATAAAAAATAGTCCTTTCACAATCATCATGTGTCACTTTTTTTAAAGAAATTTTAATTATATTTTTCTCATGTTGTATTTTTTTGAAAACTAGAGTCCAGAACTTAAAGTTTGTCATAAAAATAGAATAAGAAGAAGAGGATAATTTTGCCGTTTTAGCTCTGTTGTTTAGAGATTGTGATTGCATTTTCTGAAAAATTATAGGGTGTTTATGTGCAGAAAAAAATAATAAAATAATTAAATGCCATTCGAAACTTCAGAATATTTAAAGTGCAATTTAGCCAAACTGAAGGTACCTTCATCCTCGTGGTCAGGCCCGCCGTACAATTCTCTCCAATTGGGTTTCATCTCAGAGTAAGCTATGTTCTCCAATCAGGTCGGGTTGCTCTTCAATTAGCGGATCTGAAACTGGTTCAAGTTTGAGGAGAAGAAGGGAAAAAGGTCAGAGATGATCAATTGGATTCTGATCTCAATCGTCATCAAAGGTAATCATTCAAAAAGCACCTCTTTTTTTTGGTGATTTTTGTATCTCTGCATTTCTTTTCATTTACTCGTAGTTGCAAGCATTTTGATTTATAATTTTCTCAATGGTAGAATGATATAATCGCCTGCCATAAAGTTGCTATCTCATGAGAATTTATTCTTGTCATTTTCACTTACCCATCAAAACCTTAATCAGAACTCAATGTCACAATTTTTTATTAGATTAGAGGTCTCAAGCAAAATATACCCGGTTAGTCTCTAAAGCTCACTTGCGTTAAAAGTGATCTTTAGATGTTGAATCTGGGTCAGTTTGAAGTCTGATAAGAGTTGATGCGTTCTGGATTACTATTTTGTCTGGGCTCTAGAACATTTTCGGTTATTTATGCAGTTTTCGTGGGACTAAAACTATACATAAAAGAGAGAGAAAAAGAAAACTTAAAACACTAAACAGTGAATACTATGGGCTGTAGCTCTTACATATAGAACTACCCAGCAATGCTGTATCCCACAAGAATGCAAATGAAGCTATGCAGCCTTCGAAATAACAGCCCATGAATGGTTAGGTCTCTCTTTGTTTGCTTCTCATGAATATTTTGTATTCATAGCTAATTAGCAATTTACTTTCTCCAAAATTTTCTAAGATGCATTTTGAATCACAAGAACCCCAATCACATAGGCCGACTGTACGATATCAGACTTTGAAGGAAGTTATTCTGTACTCGTGTTGGTTAACATTGGGATTCTGTAGAACGCTTTATTTCCTTGGAAAGAGGAATGTAAAGAGCCAGTTGCCTTCAGGTATTCTTCCTGTCAAATGGTTTTTTGAAAGTTTTTGGATGAGAAAAAGTGAGATTACACAATGCTTGAGGAATCTCCCTGTGAGACGCTTCGAGAGAGATTTTAAATACTCTAGGTGCATCAAGTTTCCAATGTCGAGAGGGATCTCACCCTTTAGTGCACTGTGAGGAAAGTTTAGCACGTGCAGAGACAGCGGTTCCCCAATAACATCTGGTCTATTTTCTTCTAAACACTTACTTGCTTACTTGAGAAATCAATCGATATGAAGATTGTCAAGGTCTTTACTAGGTGTCATAACTAGCCCTTAACTTGTCACTTTTGCTGTGCAGTGATCGAAGTCTCGGCCGAGTCGGATACGACTCGGCCTTCCCCGATCCGATTCCGATTCCGATTCGTGAGTTGAAGAATTTGCAGCGCGCTTAGTGACTCGGTCGAGATTCGAAGTCGACTAGGCCGAGTCTGGCCGATTCGACCAGACTCGGCCGAATCAGCCGAGTCGCTGCCACCTTTGTGCGTCCATGATCTTGCGCTTAAAAGAAACAAAGGAAAAGAAAAAAATAAACATACCTCAGATCTGCCCTCCGCTTGACGCCACTCCACTTCCAGCTCCGCTCCGGCCTGACGATGCCTCCGCTCCGGCCGACGACAACTCTCAGGTTTATCTCTCTCCCCCTCTTCCTCTCCCTATCCCTTTCTGTTTCTCTCTCCCGTCTCTCTCTCTCCCGTCTCTCTCTCTCTCCCCCCTCTTCCTCTCCCTATCACTTTCTGTTTCTCTCTCCCGTCTCTCTCTCTCCCCCCTCTCCCTCTCACCCGCCCTCTTCCTTTCCCTATCCATTTATGTTTCTCTCTCCCGTCTCTCTCTCCCCTTCTCTTTTCTCCTTCCCTCTCTCACCTGCTCTCTTTCTCTCCATCTCCATCTCTCAAACTCTAAAAACCACCTCCCCACTCATTACTCTCTCTTAACCCAAAAATCACCTCCCCACTCACACAATTCAAACATAAATATGCTAGTCGTTAGCCTCTAGGGACATCTCGGACTCATATTGACTTAAGGGAGGAGTTGTTAGTGTTTGACTTTTGTCAAATCGGTGTCAAAGGTTGGAGATTGTGAAGTGAAACCTCAAAAAATAGTGGTTTGGCATAATTAGGCCCGTTGCTTAGGCACGGATACCTCCCACTGGTCTTACCCCTACCTGACCGATTAACTTGTGAGGTCAGATTGCTGCAATATACTCCCCGTGGATAGTCTAACCAGTTAAGAATCGTCTAAGTCTAGTTCAATCCTAGTATAGGCTTATTTTGAAGTTTTCTTTGTTTTTTTTCTTTTCTTTTTTGTATTATTGTGATAAAATGGAATACAACCAAAAATTTTCCAATCAAATGAATCTATTTTTCATCCCGACCTCATTTGACTCGGATAATTCCAACCCGGTTATGTACAACATGAACCAGCCATATAGGCCGGATTGGGTTTATCCAACTCAATATGACCCATACCCCCAATCTTATGACCATAATTTTTCAAAATAATTTTCACTCTTCACAGAGTCCATGTGGATTCTCTTTCTCCGAGTTATGTTGTCAGTCACCTTTTCGACCATCTTCTTTCTCACATTCTGCTTCACATACTCCTTTTCTTGAACCACCAATTGATAAAAAATCAGAGTTGTAAAGGAGTTTGAAGCCATGTTAGAGGCCCAAAAATAATTTGAAAAAATGACGGACTCATCATATCCACAAAATTTCTAAAACTCATATAGTTCTTTTCTAGAACCACTAAAAGAAAAATCATTGTTGGAAAAAACTATGGAATTCCTGCAGGAGTCCGAGCGACAAATTCAAAACATGTTCGACCCTCAATGTTCACCAAATTTTCATGATTCATACTTTCTCTTTCCAGACCCAACTCCCCAAGAAGAAATATCCCACTTGTAAAAGAGTATAGAATGCTGACAGGACATGATGCAAAACCATGAAAATTTTGCTTTATAGTCTATCAATAGGTTAGAATCAAAACAGAGTCAATTGGCTAACTCCTATCAGCGGGTAAAATGATTATATAATAGAGAATTACTACTGTATAAAATTAATAAGGTCTCAGGAAAAGGGTAATGCTTGAAGAACATCGATTAGACCAAAATCAAATCAGGAGATGCTCCAATAGTAACAACTATATACTTTCAGTTTCAAAAAGTTCTTTTGGAGGTTGCTCTAGAATCATTTGGCGAATAGCTGATGCGCAACAAGATGAAAATCATGGAAGCTTTCGTAGTGTAGACAAATTCTAGATGATCGTCTGAGCATACAATCTCGAAGCATTCGCCGTTGTATTCCAAGAAGGATGAATTTAATTCACACTAAGACATGAATCATCATTATTTTGAGTCGGTGAAGGAATGGCTAGGAACAGGCTTGGTCCAAAATTGTAGAAGAAAGGAGGTACTGCTTGTTGTCATTGATGGTGGATGTGTTGGTGCTGAGCTGGAGGTGGTGGCAGCTCAAGTGCTTGGGTGGATCAGCCTGAAGGTGGGTGTGGTAGTTCTAAATTAACCTCTTTGGCATCACATGACCTGACGGCTTCAATTGATTTCATTTGACTGAGAGAGAGTTGTAACAGAGGATGTGTTTGGAGTTGAATATGAGAGGGGTTGGGGAAGAGACGAGATTGAGAAGATTACACAGAGAAGAGGGATCTGGCAGGGAGTTATCTTTTCAATTTTTTTTTAACTTAATTCAACATATAGGCTACAAGTTCACAACTACCTACACAACCATTCACTACCTCACAACCACACAACTACCCATGCTTGTCTCCACTAACTAAATAAAATACAAAACAAATATAACAGAAATACAAAGCAAACATAGTGAGAAATACAGCCGAAATACAAATACTAGATGAGCTTCTGAGCAATATCTCTGGACTCATCAAACTGTTGTGCCGCCTGCGCTGATAGGCACGCCCGTAACATGCACGTGCACTGTTGTTATCATCCGGGTACAACTGTAGTCACACGACCTGACCTTACAGATTGCCATCTCTGCTCCTTAGTACCAATAGCCACTGTTGCATCTTCTTCCATTCCCTCACCGACAAATTCTGAAGCACAAATACCACTGCTATACCAAACCCATATCCCAGTCCTATAGATAATGCTAACCCAATTTCATATGTTACAGCTGAAGATTCTTGATCAGATTCTGTAGTTGACTCGGTGCTGTTTCTTGCAGGACCTGCATCGCTGCATTGCTTTGACAGTGGGCTGCCACACAACCCTCTGTTACCTTGGTATGAAGTGTTAGAGAAGGTAGAAAGCTGATTGCCTTGTGGTATTCTCCCAATCAAATTGTTGTTTGAGAGATTTAAGACAGACAGGAATGTGAGGGAAGCTAGCACCTGCGGAATCTCCCCTGACAGATGATTTGCTGAGAGATCCAATGACTCTAGCTGCATCAAGTTTCCAAACGTCGCAGGTATATGGCCATTGAGTGCATTGTGAGATAAGTTCAGCACACAGAGAGATTGGAGTTGCCCGAGAACATCAGGAATACTGCCTGTGAAGTTATTATTGGAGAGATCAATATAGTTATAGATCGTCAAGATCTTTACTAGCTTCATGTCCCGTCCTTTGCTTGTGACTACTACTGTGTCATGATAAAAGAACCCTTCAGACAACTGCTTCAGTTGCGGATGTACAAATTCCCCGACTGTTGAGCTGTTCGGCTGCGTAAGTGTCATTGCTTTTAGATTTGGGAAACAATCTGCTGGTAGTCTCCCTGTGAAGTGGTTGGATGAGACGTCCAATATTTGGAGCTTTATGAATGTGTAATTGTTGTGTGGGATCCATGGTGGGAGCTCCATCGACCCATAAAATCCATTTGATCGCAAAATAATGATCCTGAGAACATATATGTTCCCCAGCCAGTAGGGAAATGGGTCAACGATGCGGTTGTTACCAAGGTCTATAACCTCTAGATCATTGCAGTTTGCCAAAGATGGGGGCAACCCTCCTTCCAAATCATTGCCATTGAGGTTTATAGTCTTCAAACCACATCCCTTGCTGACAAGTTGAGGAATTGTTCCTCCAAGCTTGTTTCCTCTCAAGTTTAGCACAACGAGATCATTTCTGTGTTCTAAAATGCATGGTGGGATTGGCCCCCTCAAGTGGTTGTCAGATAAGTCGAGGATTTGTAGAGACCTTGCATTGCAGATGGTTGCTGGAATTTCTCCTGTAAGACTATTGTTTGCAAGTGAAAAGAAATGGTTGAATTAAGATAGTAGGAAATGTTGAATGGGATAACAGAAGAGAAGTTGTTGTTTGAGTAATCCAAAAGGGTCGTATATCTGGGGGGGAGCGGAATTGGTCCTTGAAGCATGTTGGAACTTAGATCAAGAATAATTGGAGAAAATTCTGAATTATGAAAGAAATTGGTCATGGAACTTTCCACATGTGTGAGCAAGTTGTAGGAGAGATTCAAATTCATCAAGGTCTGATTTCCAATTCTCCATATCCATCTTGGCACTGCACCAGCAATTATATTGTTTGAAAGGTCGAGGGTTGTCATTCTATCTTGATTCTTCAAAAAGGCTGGGATATTGATGAGATTGCAAGAAGCTAATTTCAGTGTGCTGAGCTTAGGGAAGGAGATAGAAGAATTACCTTCTCTATCTCGTATTGACAGCTTATTGTTTGAGAGATCCAGATGAGTTAGATTGCTGAGGCCATAGAGTAAATCGGGTTCCAGTATGCCACTGAAGTTGTTTGATGCAAGCCCTAAAAGCTGAAGGCCTGGGAGCTTAAACAATGATATGGGGATTTGTCGCTGTAGCTGATTGTCGCTCAAATTAATAGTCCTCAACGAAGAAGAAGAAGAAATCTGAAACTCTTCCAGCTGACCAGTTAGTTGGTTATGATCGAGATAAATTGCTTGCAATGCAGGAAGAGAAAACAGAGATACAGGAATTGGCCCAGAAAGAGAGTTATTTGAGAGATTTAGGATTGTAAGATTATGAAGTCCATCTCCATAGGATGATGGTATTTGCCCTAAAAATCTGTTATTCGCAAGGTTTAGCTCAACAATTCTTGCCCCTGGTAGAAACAAAGGGACTGCACCAGTGAAACTATTGAATGAAAGATCCAAAAGAAGCAGTCGAGACAATCTCCCAATTGAACGAGGCACCAGTCCGGAGAAGGAACAGCTCGAAAGATCCAATTCGGTCAAAGATTTGAGATTTCCAATTGATTCAGTTATGTTGCCAGATAAATTTGCGTGAGAGAGCACCAAGCGCTGCAAACTGCTCACGCTGGAAAATTCTGGCAGAATTCCAGAAAGCATCTTGTTGTCTGATAAGTCGAGGACGCTCAAATTCCTGAGTTGAAATATGTCTTCAGGTAAGATTCCTGCATTTATTCAGCATGAAATGAGAGACTCAGAACGTTATAGTGATTATGCAAGAACTTAAAGCATCTGTGAGAGAGTAGAGCGTGAGGAGTCAATCGAACCTGAGAGATTGCAGTTCTTCAAACTGAGTACCTTGAGCTGAGGCAGCAGTGGTGACAGCACTTTGTACCACTCTGTCCTGTTGGAGATGCTCACACAATCAAGATAGAGCTCCTTTAGATTGATAAGTTTTCTTACAAGAACTCGGAGATCAGGATTTTTGAGTCGCAGGGACTCAACTGGCCTGACATCGTCGCAGCAACTGGAGAGGTCAAGAGAGACCATTTCTGTCAGGTAAAAGATGCCAATCGGAATCTGTCCTACAAAGCCCGCGTTGGAGAGATTCAGCCGTGTGAGGTTGATGAGTCTCTCGAACCCCAACGGAACAGGTTTCGAGTCAAATTGATTGTAAGCAAGGTTGATGGTTTGCAGGGAGCTGAGGTTAAAGAGGCCACCACCAATTGTACCTGAGATATTGCGCATACTGAGGTCAAGACTGATGACTCGTCCCAATTCAGAGTCACAACTGACACCCTCCCAGTTGCAGCAGTTGGAGCCAGGTTTCCAGGAAACAAGTCTGTCAGAGGGGAAGGTGAGCCCTTCCTTGAGCTGGAGGAGGAAGAGCTCTCATTTGGAAGGCACTCAACATTCGCGAAGCATCTACCGATAAACAAGAAGAAGGAGAAGAAGACGAGGATATTCATCGTCGTAATGTGCATTATCGGCTCCATGGCAAATGCGAAGGAAGTGTGCAAAGTGAGGAAGGGACAAACTTGTTGAATTAGCTAAAATAGAAGGAAGATGGAGGAAGTAGGCAGAGGCTGATGACTTGCCTGTGGCTGCCGGTCATTTTAAGTCGTTAAAGAGAGTGCGACTTTCGCAGTGACAGATGCTGCTCTGTTGCTTGCCCATGTCAATTGCGTCTTGTATCGGTCATGGGTTAACGACGAGGGTGACATGGTATTGTTTTTGGATAGAGCAATTATGAATCCGTGTGCAAAATAGAAAATTTCTGTGTGGACTTGTGCAAGGTTGGACTTGGCTTTAAGATGGCAAAGTTTGACAGTGCACGAGATGTGCATATTGATAGAGATTTGATGACATTTTTTGTAGTTGTTTTATCAATCAATTTGATGATACATTTTGAAAGTTCAACTGATATGTGTGACTTTTCACTGGAGCTCAAAGCGCAGCAATGAACTCAGATGAAATGTTACAATTTGCTGATACGGTTTGAAATTTTAATTAGTTACTTTAGTTAAAGTTGGTTCCTAAGAACCATGAACACGGACACGAGATGCGGGTATGATATAAACACGAACAAGCGACATGATAATCTTAAAAGTAGGGACATGAGGACACAACAATAGGACACATAATATATAGAGAATATATAGAAATGATAAGAGAAAGTTCATACATACATACATATATATATATATATATATATATATATATATATATATATATATGTCTATGTATCCAAAAGTCCACACATTTAATAATATAATAACACTTAATAATAAAATATGTATTAAAAATTTGGCCTACTATACATTTTATGACTTTGTCAAAAAAAGGTAGACCTTAGCCATCAATTTTTTATATATTAGCTCAATGTATTACACTTCTTATTGTTGTGCGCACCGACAACAACCAACAGAGAATCACACAATCCCCAGCACAAAGAACAGCCCAAATCACACGAAAAACACACAATCGCAAACAACAGATCTAACGAGGTTCGGCCTGAATGCCTACGTCCTCGGGGCAATCAATGGAGAGATTTATTTGTGGAAGATGATTACAATAGCTCTAAGTCTCTTTGAATGCAAGAGTACTCAGAGCAACTATTATTCCCTCAGGTTACAAACCCTAGAATCAACATGAGGCTTAAATACCTCAAAAAACGGATCAGCAGATTTTTACCCAGAACCCGTCTGTCGGTCGACCGGGCCGGTCGACCGACCTCCCAATTCTCCAATACCGGTCGACCGGGCCGGTCGACCCAGAAAACCCGAGAGTTGGGTTTTGTCAGTCAAGGGCTTCCGGTCGACCGGGCGGTCGACCCAGAAAACCCGAAAGTTGGGTGTTTGTCAGACAGAGCCCTGCGGTCGACCGGCCGGTCGACCCCGACCATTCCTGTGCATGCTGTGCACGTCGGTCGACCGGGCCGGTCGACCGACCACTCTGACTTCTGCTGCTGCTGATTTTTCTGCCACTGTCCCTTTGCCTTTCCTGGCGGTCTTCGACGACACTTGGCAAGACACTTGGCATGTCATCACCTTCCTCAATGTAGTCTCTCCTCCAACAATTCTCCACCTCGATGAAAATTTCCAAATCTGAGCCGAATTCCGACTCGATAGCGACTGCACCAACCTGGTTGCCTACGTACCCCTGCCCAAGGGATCAAGCCTTCCGTAGTTCACCCAAATGAGCTTCAGCAAGCTCATTTCACCTGAAGGACATGGAGCAAGTCTTTGCAGTGTGCAAACTTTACCCCCGACACCACCTTTGTTAGCATATCGGCCGGATTCTCCGAAGTGTGAACCTTCAACAAGTCAATGTCACCTTCTTCTAGAATCTCCCGTACAAAGTGATACCTGACATCAATATGCTTCGTCCTTGCATGATAGACCTGGTTCCTTGCCAAGTAGATGGCACTCATGCTGTCACAGTTTATCTTCAAAATATCCTGTTTCACGCCCAGATCATCAAGCAATCCCTGAAGCCAGATTGCCTCCTTCATGGCCTCTGTCAAAGCCATATATTCAGCCTCTGTGGTCGACAACGCGACGGTAGACTGAAGTGTGGAGCGCCAACTCACCGGTGCCTGCGAGAATGTGAAGACATATCCCGTCATCGACCGGCGTTTGTCAAGGTCACCTGCATAGTCTGAATCAACATACCCTATGCACTCTTGCTTTCCGGTGTCATCCTTCTCGAACACTAGGCCTACATCAACAGTTCCCTTGATGTACCTCAGAATCCATTTCACAGCTTCCCAATGACCCTGTCCAGGATCATGCATGTATCTACTCACCATGGAGACTGCCTGTGATAGATCTGGCCTCGTACACACCATTGCATACATCAAGCTACCCACCGCATTGGCATATGGAACATAAGACATATGCTCACGCTCTTGAACACTCCTTGGAGACATCTTTGCTGACAATTTGAAGTGCGGCGTCATTGGTGTACTAACAGACTTAGTATCCTTCCCGATATTAAACCTCTGCAGTACCTTCTCCAGATAGCCCTTCTGAGTCAAACTTATCCTGCCAGCTTTCCTGTCTCTTGTGATCTCCATGCCCAATACTTTCTTTGCTTCCCCCAGGTCCTTCATCTCGAACTCTGACGATAACATCTTCTTCAGAGAATCAATAGCAGATCTTGACCTAGAAGCAATCAGCATATCATCTACATAAAGAAGTAGATAGATATATTCACCTGATGGTAACTTGTTGTAGTACACGCATGGGTCGAAGTGGCTCCGTGTGTACTTCTTCTTCCTGATGAAGCTATCAAATCGCTTGTACCACTGTCTAGGAGACTGCTTCAAACCGTACAGCGATTTCTGTAGCTTACATACCAACTCTTCCTTTCCTGCAGCTTTATAACCTGTGGGCTGTGTCATATAGATCTCCTCCTCAAAATCGCCGTGGAGAAAGGCGGTCTTCACATCAAGTTGGTCCAGTTCCAACTCATTCTGCGCCACCAAAGCCAATAGAATCCGAATAGACGAGTGTTTAACTACTGGGGAGAACACCTCGTTGTAGTCGATTCCTTCTCTCTGAGCGTAGCCTTTAGCCACCAACATTGCCTTATAGCGCACTGTATCTTCTTGAAGAGATCCTTACTTCTTAGCAAATACCCACTTGCACCCTATGGCCTTCTTTCCCTTGGGCAACTTGGTAAGTTCCCATGTGTTGTTCTTATAAAGAGATTGCATCTCTTCATTCATGGCCTCTTTCCACTTCTCTGTTTCTGAACTAATCTCAGCTTCCCTGAATGTAGATGGAATAGCCTCTTCAACAACTGGAAGTGCATACGCGACAACCATATCGGTGGTGAGCCAACCTGGTCTCCTAGTATTCCTCCGTGGTCTTCCAACTGCAGTGGGATCTGGAACAGTACCCATGACCTGCTCCTGATCCTCTTCAACAACTTCAGCATCTTCTTCTGCAACTCGATCACCTCCCTGTGTCATCTCAGGAATGATCCTCACTGATACTGAATCTTCTAGAGATGGTGGATCTGCATCACTCTCCACCTGCTGCAATAGCTCCTTGGTCTTGCTGGTCTCCACCTGCTTAGAGACCGTAGGCTTCATCAGTGAAGTCTCATCGAATGTGACATCCCTGCTGATTATGAATTGTTGTCCTTTTGGTCTCAAATCTTGAACCCCTTGGTTCCTCGTTTGAAGCCAACGAACACCCGTTTCTTTGCCCTTGGGTCCAACTTGTCTTCTCTGACGTGGTAGTAGGCTGGACATCCGAAAACCCGTAGCAAATCATAATCCTGAGCAGTTCTTCCTGACCAAACTTCAAGAGGAGTCTTCCCCCCTATTGCAGACGACGGCAACCTGTTCACAAGATGGCATGCATACCCCAAAGCTTCAGCCCAGAACTTCTTTGGCAGTCCTGCATTGGATAACATACACCGAACCTTCTCTAGCAAAGTCCGGTTCATCCTCTCAGCCATCCCATTTTGTTGCGGATTCTCCGGTACTGTGAAGTGTCTCTCTATGCCCTCATCAAGGCATAGCTGTAAGAACGGATCAGATTTGTACTCCCCTCCATTGTCAGAACGGAGAACTTGATCTTCCTTCCTGTGCTTCTCTCCAGATTAGCCTTCCACTTCACAAACAGTTCTAGGACTTCATTCTTGTGTTGCATAGTGTACACCCAACAGCGCCTAGAATAGTCATCGATGAACGACACAAAATAGTGGTTACCTCCAATCGATGCAGTCTTGGTAGGTCCCCATTCATCCGTGTGAACATAGTCAAGAATACCCTCCGTGCAGTGTGAAGCTGTGCCAAACTTCACCTTGGTCTTCTTGCCGATGATGCAATGTTCACATAGATCCAGCTTGCAGGTCTCAGCACCCTTCAGCAACCCTTTCTTCACAAGAGTTTGCATTGATTTCTCCCCTGCATGTCCCAGCCTCATGTGCCACAGCCGGGTTGAATCTTCCTTCTGACTGGTAGAAGCTGCCACCTGCCCTGTCACTGTACTACCCTTCAAGTAATACAAGTTGTTCCGGCGATCGGCCTTCAACACCACCATCGAGCCCTTTGTCATTTTAAGAACTCCTTCCTTAATAGACACTCCGAGACCCAATGATTCCAAAGCTCCTACAGAGATCAAGTTCCTCTTCAGCTGAGGTACATATCTCACTTCTTTCAGCTCCCTCACCATCCTATCAAACATCCTGATTGGAATAGTGCCAACACCCTCCATGATGCATGGGTGATCGTCGCCCATGACGACCGAACACCCCTCCAACTTCTCAAAACTGGTAAACCAGTCTCGATTAGGGCATACATGATATGTTGCACCTGTGTCCAAGATCCACTCGTTCTCACCCGAGTAGCCTATGACGGGAGTGGTAACTGAAAACGAGAACACAGAAGAATCTGAATCTGATCCATCCGCCTGTGATTTTCTGCTTGCAGGTTTTACCACTTTTGCGAGATTTGCTTCAGATTTTGACTCTTTCTTCTTTCCCTTGAACTTTAGACAGTCTACCTTCCAGTGCCCAAGCTCTTTGCAGAATGCGCACTGATTTCTCTTGAGATCCCTGAATCCCGGCCTGGATTTCGATCTTCCCCTAATCTCCTTTCCCTTCCTTGATGAACCTCTACCTCTTACTTCCAATGCCTCTGCCGATGAACTTGTCTGAGAAGGATGTCTTTCATTCTTCCTTGTTTCATAACTCATCAATGAAGACGACACCTCATCATAATCCAAGCTCTGCCTTCCATTAATGAAGGTCAGTGTGAATGTCTCGTACTCCTCTGCAGGAAGTGAATTCAGAAAGATGACCGCCTTATCTTCCTCTTCTAACTTGACATCCAAATTCAGCAGATCTGTAAGAAGCTTCGTATATCGATTGATGTGCTCATTGACTGTGCTCCCCTTCTTCATCCTGAGTTGATACAGCTTACTCTTAAGCTGCAACCTGGACTCTACACTCTTCTTCAGGTACTTCTTTTCAAGGGTTTCCCACAGTTTCTTCGCTGACGTCTCATGTTGCATAAGGTATTTTATGTCTTGTGACAAGCATGAACGTATCAAGCCACATGCCGATCTGTTCATCTTCGCCCACTCTTCATCAGTGGTAGTGTTCTTCTTCCTCTCCAATAGGAGAGTGTCTTCGAGGTTTGATGCATTCAGCGCATCCATAACCTCACATCTCCACATGCCGAAATTGTTAGTCCCATTAAACTTAACAACTTCAATCCTTGGGTGAGAGTTCATTGTCTTAGCGGAAACTATTTCTTCAGCCATTGAGATTTTTCCTGATTCTCTATCTATGCGGAAGTAATTACCAACTTGAAATAGATCCCAACACAAATAAAAAACGGATTTTTACCTGTCCCTTGAAACCCTAGATCTAGTTTCTCTCCGGATCTACTTCTCCACCGATTCAACGAGCCCTCCTTGAGTCCTTCTGAGATCGACACACGATCTCCACGAACCCCGTTACCTCTGATCTGAGATCGACACACGATCTCCACCGGATCAGATCTCGAGCCCTTCGAATCCTCAGAAATCCCAAGTGCAACCCGGAAGCTCTGATACCACTTGTTGTGCGCACCGACAACAACCAACAGAGAATCACACAATCTCCAGCACAAAGAACAGCCCAAATCACACGAAGAACACACAATCGCAAACAACATATCTAACAAGGTTCGGCCTGAATGCCTACGTCCTCGGGGCAATCAATGGAGAGATTTATTTGTGGAAGATGATTACAATAGCTCTAAGTCTCTTTGAATGCAAGAGTACTCAGAGCAACTATTATTCCCTCAGGTTACAAACCCTAGAATCAACATGAGGCTTAAATACCTCAAAAAACGGATCAGCAGATTTTTACCCAGAACCCGTCTGTCGGTCGACCGGGCCGGTCGACCGACCTCCCAATTCTCCAATACCGGTCGACCGGGCCGGTCGACCCAGAAAACCCGAGAGTTGGGTTTTGTCAGTCAAGGGCTTCCGGTCGACCGGGCGGTCGACCCAGAAAACCCGAAAGTTGGGTGTTTGTCAGACAGAGCCCTGCGGTCGACCGGCCGGTCGACCGCGACCATTCCTGTGCATGCTGTGCATGTCGGTCGACCGGCCGGTCGACCGACCACTCTGACTTCTGCTGCTGCTGATTTTTCTGCCACTGTCCCTTTGCCTTTCCTGGCGGTCTTCGACGACACTTGGCAAGACACTTGGCATGGCATCACCTTCCTCAATGTAGTCTCTCCTCCAACACTTATTTCATAAGATATCTATAGTTGATGTAGCTTCATGTAAATTAATATTTTGACATATTTTTCAACCATGACCTTTCACATATGCATAAAGCTAAAGAAATATATTAAACATGTAACAAGAAGAGAGAAGCGCATGAGAAAATAGGACGTATTAGAAGTACTTGTTAGCCCTGTATTTTAGTTTGATGATGGTTACTTGATCGGGGCGAAATCTAGTATTGGAAAATATGTGTTTTTATGAAATCAATGAAAAGTTTGTATGTGCTAATATTCCCTCGATACTTTCGTTATAGCATGGGCTCAACGGGTCGAATCCACAGGGACGGGAGGCGATAGAAACATTAACAATTTTTATTCACATGTTATGTTCACAGGTTCTTCTTTATTAAAGAATTAGAAAAAGTAAATGAAAAAGAGAAGAAATCCGGAAGCGATAGGTGGAGAAGGCGATGAAAGCGATGTGAAAACAAATAAAAAGTGATAGTTTTGAAAACAAAAGAAGATGAAATAAAGGTGAACTAAAAAGGTTGATAAGAAAATGATAAAAAGGTTTTGAAAATTATTTTAAGACAAAGTAAAAAAGAAAGAAAAACTATGAAAGAAAACTCATAGCTACTAACTACTAATTGCTCCGCAACCATGCTAACCTCTTAGTGGTAGTTGCCTCATATGGATTCTTGGCCATCACTAGTCCTTGCTTCAAGAGACGATACAGAGTATGGCTCATAAGATTGTTCTTTTACATTCAAACAACACATTCATACTACACAACAAGTCCCAAGCTACTATTAAATCATCAAAACCAAGTAGAGGTGAGCATGAAATAAAGAAGACATTGCAAGCTAGCAAGTTAGTGGGTTAGATGTTAGAAATGTTAGAATGTTAGAATCCATCATCATAAGCTATCAATGGCTCTTGCAAGAGCAAGGCCTTGTAGAGGCTACTAGTTTCATGTGAATTATCAAGTAAGTGGTTAGATGGTTAGTGGTTAGTAGTTAGTTACCATGAGAGAAAAGTTAACTAAGCATCATGTAGAAGATGGAGAAGATTACAATGGAGAAAAAAGAAGGCACCTTTATATAGATTGTCACCATTTATTATATCAATTTCTCTCTATCTCTCTCCGAATCTTTCTGCCCTACTACAAGATCTAAAAAGGAAATGAAATTACAAAATAAAAGAAGAAGAAAATCCTAATCTACAAATAGAAGAGAGAAAACCTAGCCTAATTTCAAATCTGCTTGTGTTTCGAGTCATTGTAGGGCTATTTATGGGCAAATGGAGGATCTAAAAGACGAGACGAGGCCACGCGTCGAAAAACGACGCGTGGGTCCACCACTTGCCGCGAAAACGCGACAATTGCCGCGTTTTCTCGGCAATACTAGGGACCTAGGTCCCTAGTTTTGGTGCGCAGGTTCGTGATGCTGTGGGGACCGTCCAGATATGCTCAGATTTGGTTAATTTTGTCCAGATTTGCGTCAGACACTCGCAAGAGTCTAGATTCAATGCATCTTCTAGAAACTCCCTTACTTGGCCTGTAAGAGATGCAAATTTAATTACCCGAAAATGAGTTTAATTAAGCTCTTATTACCCTTTTGCCCTCCTTTTCTTGATTATCTGTAAGAAAGAGCAAAACATAGTTTAGACCGACATTTTATTCATAAATCAGTAGGAAATGCGATATAATAATGCAGAATTATAGACTAATCACACCCCCCACTTATCTTTTACTCGTCCCGAGTAAAATAAGAAAAGAAAAACTATACTACAAATATTATTACACCACTTTCGCAGGTGACGCAATTGCACTGAGCGTGTGCAACAAGCCATTAAACCTCTAGGTTACCCTAAGAGGAGGAGTGTTGTCTCCTGAGGGTTTTCAACGGATTTTACCCATAAAATTCATAAAGAAAGAAGACAATGTTGGCCCAAAGGCCTTCCACTCTAGTTTTGATGATGATTAACTCATGTAGTTATGTGTACTAATTATCTTGTGATGTTTAAGTTTCAGATCATTAATCAAGATATTAGTTGGTGAAAGCTTCCACACATCTTTCACATGTTGATTCAAGAGCCCGAGCGTCAAAGATCATATATAGCACTTGCTCGGTGGATCAAAGAATTTTGGATCGAGTCGGCTTGGAGATTGCGCTCTACAAGAAGACTTAGGTATCCTAATTTAGTTTGTGTTTAGATCCAAATTGTAAAGATTAGAATAGTATGATATGCTCAAGTTCACAACACACACGTTTCATGTTTGAATATTGGTTTTCGGTTTTTCGGTTTTAGGTTTAACCGATCTTGGTTTTCATGAATAGATAGATCAAAACAAGTTTACATGGTTTAATGTATATTAGATTTGTTCTATATACATGCATGCTTAATTTCCTAGAACAAACTTAGTTTTGACTTACCTATTTCATGAGTATTATGTTTTGTATTTTTGTCAAAACATATTTTGGAATTAATGACAAAAACTATGATATGTATATGTTTCATGTATATTGGATTTCTATCCATATGCATCATGTTTCAAAATGTTTAAATATCATGTTTTTGTATTTGGATGAGTTTTAGACAAAATGTATTTTCTACTCAAAGATCCAAGTTTTAGAAAATACAGTTTTTGATTTTTGGCAAAATTTCTATAACACAAAAATAGTCCTTATTGATTGATATTTGAGCTAAACTTTTTACCACATGCTTATATATCAATGCAAAATGATAAAACTATTTTTGTGGATTTTTAGAGATTTAATGAGAATTTTTAGGATTAAAAATTTCAGGTTTTTGCTGACCAGAACAGTGTCTGCCAGGCTAGGTCGGTCGACCGGAACGGTCGACCGCACCATGTAGCCGGTCGACCGTTCGGGTCGACCGACGTGCACGGATACGTGCACGCTGGTTACACTTGTAGGCGGTCGACCGTGCCGGTCGACCGACTGAGAGCAGTTGCTCTCTGTTTGTTTGGGTCGACCGGGGCGGTCGACCGGCAGCTGTCGACGGTCAAAAATGACCGTTGGACGGTCGACCGGGCCGGTCGACCGGCAGTGTATTTCTGGCATTTCTGCTGGCAACGGCTATATTTTTCTGGGGTCTATAAATACCCCATTTGTAAGAGTTTTTCTCTAAGATTTTTTGTGCGAATTTTTCCTTACTCTCTGGTGTTTTCACTGCAATCAAAAGAAGTTTTGGACTTGAATTGAACAATCTTTTTAGTGTTTTTGCTAGGGTTTGAAAAATCAAAGAAGAGGTTTTTGGGAAAAGCTTTTGATTGAACTTCACCATCTTGATTTCTATTATTTCCCAAGGATTTTTCTTTGTGATTTTGATTTCTATTCCATTGGTTTTCTCCACACTTGAGCAACATCTACTATCTCATTCTATAGGACAAATTGTGTGGGAGAAAGAGATTGTTTGTGGTTGCTTGTTGAACCACCAAGTTAAAAACTCAATCTTTGTTTGGCTTTGTGCCTTGGGTTGTATCCCTCAAGTTGTGAGGTGATCCTTGTGTTTGCTTTGTGCTAATCCCTCAAGTTGTGAGGTTATTGTTTGTTGGATTGAAGCTTGCCTCAAGGAGGAGGTTGTGGTTGTAAAGAGAGGAGTTGGGTACTCCTTGTGAGAGTTCTTTGTGGACTAGCTAGTGGATTAGAAATCCTTCGTGTGTCGAAGGCGGGGATGTAGAGCTGGGTGCTCGAACCTCGAAACACATCTTGTTGTTTGCTCTTGATCCATTGACTCTCTCTATCTCTCTCTTTACTTTGTGCCTTGCAATTATTTATATTGTGCATTCATATTTGCTTGCTTGGTTGTGTGTGCATCATTTGTTGATCACACTTGAGTGTAATTTGCATTAAGTTTTTAAATTCCGCATTTAGTTCATAGATTAGCTTCATCACCTATTCACCCCCCCTCTAGGGACTTTTCAATTGGTATCAGAGCTAGTGCTCCTGATATTTAGGTTTAACCACCTAGGAGTGAGATCTTGGTTTGCTAATCTTCATTTGCATTTTCATTTGCACTCATCTAGTTTGCACTCATGGATAGCCCTCCTATGTTTGACCATTTTAGACTTGATTCATGGAAGGCCAATATGAGTAGGCATTTAAAATCACTAGGTCATCTAGTTTATCAAGCCTCCACTCAAGAATCATTCCCTAATAGTAGCAAGCATAAAAGGCTAATGCATTAGCACTTAAAGCACTAAGAGCATCTCTTAATGAACATCTTTTACCGGTTTTTGATCGTTATGACTCGGCTTTTGCAGTTTGGAGCTTATTGACTTCTCCCGAGCTTCCAAGGATTATCAATAAGATGAGGAGATCTAAGAGAGAAAAGTCCGAAGAGCATTGCTTCATGGTCCAGGGAATAACTCCCTTGAGGTACAATCGGACACTCAATTAGATGATAGCTCTAGTTTCTATTGCCATGGTTGTTTTGAAGTTCAAACTTTAAATTTGGAACTTGCTCAAAAGCTTGAAAATTTCTTGGAAAAACACAATCTTTTAAAAGAGGACAACCTTGTTTTGAAAAATGAATTAAAGGATTTGTGTTCTAGTTTTGAATCGGTTTTGCAAGAAAAGGAAGAGATTGCAAGTGAACGTGACTCACTTAAATCTCAACTTGACCTTGCCCTTAAAGAAATTGAAGATTTAAAAGGCAAAAATGATTGTGATGATGTTGTGAAGCACAATGAGATTTTATCTTCAAAATTGGATTTCACTTTTAAAGATAATCTTGTTTTGAAAAATAAAATTGATTCAATTACAAAAGAATTGGATTTGGTTTTTAAGAAAAAAGAATCTTTGAAAATTGATATTGATTCTCATGTTTGTCATGCTAGTGTAGCTTCTTGTTCTAGCACACCTATTGCATGCTCCACTTTATCTTCCACTATTGATAATGATATAAATGTTTTAAAGATGAGTGTTGATAGTTTGGGCTCCACTTTGAGCCAATGTGCTTTAAATCATACACGTTTGGAAACCTTGGTTCGCAAGAAACAAGGTCCATCTTTGCATGCACACCCTACACGGCATACACATGCTTTCCGCGGACACAACCATGACATGTATGCTCATGTGTACACATGTACACATTGTGGCCGAAAAGGCCATCTTGCTAGATTTTGTTATGATCGTATTTATCATGAAAATTTAGCAACTAATCTTGTTTGGGTTAGAAAAGAAACTAACCCCTATGGACCCAAAAGAAAATGGGTACCAAAAACCACCTCCTTAACTTTTGATGTAGGTGGGAGCTCTCGCATCACGTGAGAGTATTGGTGCCTTGAGGTGGATGCATTCTAAGCCTAAAAGAGAACCATTTGGATGCTTCACTCTCAAGGGGATTTGGTGGAGAGGACCACCATTGGTTTGGAGAACTAGAGATGCACCTTCATCGGTTTTGGTATCATTCTCTAATTCCCATTTTTATTTGCATGCTTTTACATGTTCATCTATTCATAGCATGTTTTGTTTCATTGTTCATTATGCTTATGCTATGTTGGTTAGATTAGTGTTATACATGTTTAGTTACTTGAGCACCCATGTTTCATATGGATCTTATCTTTGTGTTCTCACCTTGTTTAGTACTATCATGTATGCCCTAGATCTAATGTACATGCATATACATAATGATCTTATGGATGTTTATGATTTTTGTTTTATTTACCTGTTTTATTGTTTCATGATTAGTATGTTAAATGCCATGTTTATTAGACCCTTGACATGCATGTATAGCTTTTGAGATCACTCATGTTTAGTATGGACCCATATTTTGTGTTCTCTTTATGTTTTAGCTATCATGTTAATCATAGATCTAATGCACATGTCTTTGTCATGCTGATCATATGGTTGACTATGACTTTTTGTTTTAATAATTCATGTTTTGATTATTATGTTTATCATGTTGGGTTATGAATTCCGTTTTATGCTTCATGTTTTGACTACTTGCTTGAATGATAGTTTTCATTAAGACTAGGATTTATACTTGTACAACTAGTGAGCTACAAATAGACCTTTATATATGTTTGTGCTTAAACGCTCATTTGTATTCACTTGATGTACTAGTATAGTCTAGTTTTGATGATTCTTGCATTTGACTTGTATTCACCATTTTACATATTTTGTTTTAACTTCATGTATATGTCCATCTTGTCCAAACTATTGATTATACATATACATCCTTGAGCCACGTGCCTTCATGCATATACCTTTGTGGTCTCATTGTGTTTAGGATATGTATGTATACTTTAGTTTGTACATGACATACATATGATTTGAAGTTTAAGCCGTTTGGATGAATTTCATGTTTGCTAAGTGATTTCACATGTATGATGAATCTCATATTTTTAAGATGATTTCAATTGGTGATTTCACATGAAGTTCATGTTTTTAATATTGAGCTTGATTGTCCATTTTCATGTTGATATGTTTCTCACAACACTTGTACACTCACCTTATTTAATGTTTTCTCATGACTTAGTTTTCATGAGTACAAATTGTGCTATATGGTTTTTGAGTGTTTAGTGATCATGTGATTTTCATGTTTCATGAAATATCTTTTGGATTTGTCCATTGCTTGAAGGATTTCGTACTAGTTGATTCATATAACTAGCTACGGTCTTCTTCTTTTGGTAGTAGTTTTCAAACTTACTATATTTGTAAACCTATTTTTGAAAACCCCTACCATCAAAGGGCGGTTGGATGGGAGATCATGTTCATGTTTACTTTAAAATGAAAACCATTTGAAACTTGAACCATGATTGGGAGGTATAGGTTATATGAGATATACACTTGATCTTATTGTTGTTTCTATTGGTATCATTGAATTCTTTCAATTGGTATCAATCTTGACATTTCTTGTATACTCATATATTTTCATATATGTATGCTTGCATTTCAAAGAATATCAAATTTCAATTGGTATCTACTTTTCATACATATATATGTTTTATTTGTGCTTATTATATCCCTATATCTTTAAGCACAAGATTTTGTTTATGATAAGCTTGAGCTTCAACTTTGTTTCAATTGATTTAGTTTTCAATTGATATCTTAATTCGAGCCTTATCATAGTTTTTATTGGTATTTCATAAAGGGGGAGAAAATTTTGTATTATTTCTTTCAATTGGTATTTAGTATTCCACTCCCTTGCTTTATGATAAAGAATAATAATTTCAATTGGAAATAATTTCAACTTGTATCAAATTCAAATTTGTTTTTATACTTAAAAATAACAATTTCAATCGATATTAAGATCTAGATTTAATTTTCAATTTGTATCAACATTTATGTTTAGAAATTCAAAATTTGTTATGTTTGATATCAAAGATTGTTTATTTTCAATGATATGATGATTGTTTACTTATCAATTGGTATCTAGATTTTTGTTTTTCA
This sequence comes from Agave tequilana, assembly GCA_038442645.1. NCBI lineage: Eukaryota > Viridiplantae > Streptophyta > Magnoliopsida > Asparagales > Asparagaceae > Agave > Agave tequilana. Next base: position 63,980 of record JAVJIF010001967.1, read on the forward strand.
ATTGGTATAGTTTCATTTTTAATTGGTATCAATATGCACTTCCTTGACACATTTTCTTCTAATTGGTATCATATTTGTTTTTAGACAAAAAGGGGAGAACATCCCTTGTTTTTGATTCCTTGTTTTGAATATAAAAAGAATATGTTTTCATTAGTTTTGTTTTTAAACCCCTTTGTTGATGATTGACAAAAAGGGGAGAAGAATTTGAGTTTATATGCATGTTTGCATATGCATGTTTTATGTTTTTATTAAGTTCAATTGGTATCCAAAGCATTATTTAAAGAACATGTTTAGTTTGCTTAGTTTTGGTATCAAGAGCTTGTAAAAGAGATCATGAGTTTTGTTTTGCATATATTGTGTTTAATTGGTATCTAGAGCATGTTATGTTTAGTTTAATTGGTATCAAGAGCATGTTTATTTTTTAAAGATTTTCATTGGTATCAAGAGCATGATTATTTGTTTTTTCTTATTGGTATCGAGAACATGTTTATTTGTTTTATAATTTCATTGGGATCTAAAGCCATTTATTAGTTGTTTATTCTATGCATGAGTTAAGGGGGAGCTTCTTTGAAGCTTAAAACTTTAATCCATGCATATATAACTCCATGAGTTTTGTCATCATCAAAAAGGGGGAGATTGTTGGCCCAAAGGCCTTCCACTCTAGTTTTGATGATGATTAACTCATGTAGTTATGTGTACTAATTATCTTGTGATGTTTAAGTTTCAGATCATTAATCAAGATATTAGTTGGTGAAAGCTTCCACACATCTTTCACATGTTGATTCAAGAGCCCGAGCGTCAAAGACATATATAGCACTTGCTCGGTGGATCAAAGAATTTTGGATCGAGTCGGCTTGGAGATTGCGCTCTACAAGAAGACTTAGGTATCCTAATTTAGTTTTGTGTTTAGATCCAAATTGTAAAGATTAGAATAGTATGATATGCTCAAGTTCACAACACACACGTTTCATGTTTTGAATATTGGTTTTCGGTTTTTCGGTTTTAGGTTTAACCGATCTTGGTTTTCATGAATAGATAGATCAAAACAAGTTTACATGGTTTAATGTATATTAGATTTGTTCTATATACATGCATGCTTAATTTCCTAGAACAAACTTAGTTTTGACTTACCTATTTCATGAGTATTATGTTTTGGTATTTTTGTTAAAACATATTTTGGAATTAATGACAAAAACTATGATATGTATATGTTTCATGTATATTGGATTTCTATCCATATGCATCATGTTTCAAAATGTTTAAATATCATGTTTTTGTATTGGATGAGTTTTAGACAAAATGTATTTTCTACTCAAAGATTCAAGTTTTAGAAAATACAGTTTTTGGTTTTTGGCAAAATTTCTATAACACAAAAATAGTCCTTATTGATTGATATTTGAGCTAAACTTTTTACCACATGTTTATATATCAATGCAAAATGATAAAACTATTTTTGTGGATTTTTAGAGATTTAATGAGAATTTTTAGGATTAAAAATTTCAGGTTTTTGCTGACCAGAACAGTGTCTGCCAGGCTAGGTCGGTCGACCGGAACGGTCGACCGCACCATGTAGCCGGTCGACCGTTCGGGTCGACCGACGTGCACGGATACGTGCACACTGGCTACATTTGTAGGCGGTCGACCGTGCCGGTCGACCGACTGAGAGCAGTTGCTCTCTGTTTGTTTGGGTCGACCGGGGCGGTCGACCGGCAGCTGTCGACGGTCAAAAATTGACCGTTGGACGGTCGACCGGGCCGGTCGACCGGCAGTGTATTTCTGGCATTTCTGCTGGCAACGGCTATATTTTTCTGGGGTCTATAAATACCCCATTTGTAAGAGTTTTTCTCTAAGATTTTTTGTGTGAATTTTTCCTTACTCTCTGGTGTTTTCACTGCAATCAAAAGAAGTTTTTAGACTTGAATTGAACAATCTTTTTGGTGTTTTTGCTAGGGTTTTGAAAATCAAAGAAGAGGGTTTTTGGGAAAAGCTTTTGATTGAACTTCACCATCTTGATTTCTATTATTTCCCAAGGATTTTTCTTTGTGATTTTGATTTCCATTCCATTTGTTTTCTCCACACTTGAGCAACATCTACTATTTCATTCTATAGGACAAATTGTGTGGGAGAAAGAGATTGTTTGTGGTTGCTTGTTGAACCACCAAGTTAAAAACCCAATCTTTGTTTGGCTTTGTGCCTTGGGTTGTATCCCTCAAGTTGTGAGGTGATCCTTGTGTTTGCTTTGTGCTAATCCCTCAAGTTATGAGGTGATTGTTTGTTGGATTGAAGCTTGCCTCAAGGAGGAGGTTGTGGTTGTAAAGAGAGGAGTTGGATACTCCTTGTGAGAGTTCTTTGTGGACTAGCTAGTGGATTAGAAATCCTTCGTGTGTCGAAGGCGGGGATGTAGAGCTGGGTGCTCGAACCTCGAAACACATCTTGTTGTTTGCGCTTGATCCATTGACTCTCTCTCTATCTCTCTCTTTACTTTGTGCCTTGCAATTATTTATATTGTGCATTCATATTTGCTTGGCTTGGTTGTGTGTGCATCATTTGTTGATCACACTTGAGTGTAATTTGCATTAAGTTTTTAAATTCCGCATTTAGTTCATAGATTAGCTTCATCACCTATTCACCCCCCATCTAGGTGACTTTTAGACAAATATTAGTATTTTGAAAACAAATTTTGAAAGAGAGACAAGTTTACGAAATATTTTTGCAAAAATATAAGTGACCTAAGGTCATAAGGTTACCAAAAATTATTCTTTCTTAAACTTAATATATCTGCAAGATCTTGTCATCAATTAAGGTAAGATTCAAAATTGGATTTAATATTTTATCCTTTATAAAACCTAGATAATCTGCACTTTATGATAGTGAAAATTTCTGAGATTTCAACTCTAACTATCAAGCCATATATATATATATATATATATATATATATATATATATATTGAAAGTACACCTAGAGGGGGGGTGAATAGGTGTAAATGCTAATCTAAGGCTAAATGCAAACTCTAATGCTCTAAAAGCGGAAGCTAATGCAAGTGTTGGACAAACTAATACAATTCAACAAGTGTAGCCGAATTCCCCTTGCGAGGCTCTGAACTAACTCCTCTTGATTCCCCTTAAAATGGGTTGAGGTGCTATGTGAAGCTCTTGTTGGATGAGTATAAGTTAGGCACACACACACAAGCAATCCAAGCAATCAAGGATATAGCAATACAATGCACACAATTAAGCCAAGCAAGTATAGATGAATTGCAATAGAAATATATGCAAGGCAATATGAAACAATGCTCAAAACACAAGCAAGTATATATGATGATATGAATGGATGATGCTTGCACAAATGTAAAAAGAGTAGAGTTGAGAGAAATTGGATCAAACGCAAAGACCAAGATGTGTTTCGAGGTTCGAGCCCCTAGCTCTACATCCCCGCCTACACCACCGTGTAGGATTTCCCAATCCACTATAGGAGTACCAAACTCCTCTCTCAACCTTACAAAGCCACCGAGGCTATACAACCACAATCCACACCTCTACCGAAGAGGTATACGGCCCGTAGCCGAAATACAACAAACCCACAACCTCTACCGAAGAGGCTCACAACAAACTCAATCACCCGATCACCTCTACCTAAGAGGAATTCACAAATAACAAGGGTGTTTTACAATAAAGAGGTTTACAACAACAACCTCAAACACTTCTCTTTCTTTTTCTCTTTTCTTTTTCCACACAAAACAAAGATCCTAATAACTTAGGATAGAAGATATAGCTCAAGTGGAAACTAAGTGTTTTGGAAACAAGCAACAAAGAAAAATACTTGGGAAAATTCTTGCTAAAAGATATAGAATGAAAATCAACACAATATCCCAAATCCTATTTTCTTTGATTTTCCAAAAACACAAAACAAATAAAGATGAATCACTTTTAGCACTTAAACTCTTTTGAAAACACTTTTAAAACAATGAAAAAGATCTGGAAAAACTAGCACAAAAATCTTAACCAAAAACTCCAAACAATGGGGTTTATATAGCCCCTATACAAAACTAGCCGTTAGGCTGACGTGTCAGCCTGACAGGCGGTCGGTCGACTGGCCGGTCGACCGTCCAACGGCTATTTTTGACCGTTGACAGCTGCCGGTCGACTGGTCGGTCGACTGGTAACAACCCGAGACCAAACCTGTTTCAGTACAGTCGACTGGCCGGTCGACTGGCCGACGTGCACAGTTTTGTGCACGTCCGGTCGACTGGTCGGTCGACTGGCCGCTTGGCCCAGTCGACTGTCCCAGTCGACTGGCCCAACCTGGCAGACAGCAAAAATAGGTCAGGTTGGAACGCATTTTTGAGGTCTAAAACGTTCGAATTTGGAAATAAGTATATAGGATGAAGTTGTAGATATTGAAGTCTACTTTCTAATGCAACTTAAATCAAATCAATATCAATTCAGAATTAAAAGTTATCAATAAAATACTAAAAGGTGTCAAAACAGAAACTGTAAACTGTTTTCAGAACAAGAATAGATTTCAACCAAATATTTGACAACTTTAAAATTAGAATCAGGAAATGGTTATTAAATAAGAAATTTAGATCTGAAAGTTATCTTTGAGATGAAAGTTAAATCATGTTATTTGAATATAAAATAAAAAGTTATGATAATAATTATAGAAGGGTGTCAAGCCTTGAAATCCAAAACCGATTCAATCAAAAACCAAACATGTATTTTTATCAAACATGATTTTCCAAACATGAATAGAAAAATCAAAATAAGTTTATCTTGAAGGTTAACGCATGTATGTATAGAAAGAAATCATCTACTATACATATAGAATATGAAAACTTGTTTTGATCAAACTATTCATGAAAACCAAATATCAAAACATAAAACTTGTGTGTTGTGCACTTGAGCATATCAACTAAACTAAGCTTTACAAATGGATCTAAAACTCTATCTAAACTAGGATACCTAAGTCTTGCTTGTAGATCTTCTATCTTCAAGTAGACTAGCTCCCAAACCGTGATCTTCCAAGTGCAAAGGTATAATCTTGAAGCTTTGGCACCGGAATCACCATGATATGCTTCCAAAACCCTTGTTGAAGCTAATCATCAAAACTAATAACCTGCTAATGATCTGAAACTTAGAAACACAAGATTATTAGTAAACATAACTACATGAGTGAGTCATCATCAAAACTAGAGTGGAAGGCCTTTGGGCCAACAATCTCCCCCTTTTTGATGATGACAAAACTCATGGAGTTATATATGCATGGATTAAAGTTAAGCTTCAAAGAAGCTCCCCCTTAACTCATGCATCATATAAACATGGTGCTCTAGATACTAATGGAATATTCAACATAAAGCATGTTCTAGATACCAATTAAAATAAGCAAACAACCAAACATATATGCAAACACAAGGAAGACATGCATATATAAAACACAAAACACAAATTCTTCTCCCCCTTTTTGTCAATCATCAACAAAGGGGTAAAAAACATAAAAACAAATTTTTCTCCCCCTTTTTGTTAAAAACAAAAAAAATCAAGAAGGGGTAATCAAAACATTCGAAACAATACAAAATCTTCTCCCCTTTTTGTTCTAAACCAAGAATCAATAAAGGGTTAAAAATCAAAACATTGATATCAGTTAAAAATATGTCAATAAAGTGCATCTAGATACCAATAGAAACAAAGTCATGTAATCATAAAAGAGAGTCAAAAATACATATCATTTTTTTTTTATTGATTGTTACATGTTTTAACATATTAAAACATTTTGATACTAATTGATAAGCAAGCATACCAATGATACCAAATTGAAAATATATTTCATTCAAATTCAATTTTTAAAGTCATAAAGTGTGGGAGTGGAAATCAAATACCAATTGAAATAAGAAATTCAAATTTTCTCCCCCTTTATGAAATACTAACTAAAAACATTCTTAGGCTTGATTAAGGTATCAATTGAAAGACTAAATCAATTGAAATAAAAATTAAGTCACAAGCACTAGCATAAACAATATTTGTGCTTAAGATATAGAAATATAATAGCACAAATAAAACATGTAAATGTGTATGAAGATAAAATGAGTACCAATCACTAATAGATGATACCAAGTTGTAAGCATACATACACAAATCAACAAATATGAGTATACATAAAGAAATCAAATTGATACCAATTGAAAGAGTTCAATGATACCAATTGAATTAACAATAATAAGTATGGTATATCTCATATCACAAAGAAGAATCCGAACTAGTTAAAATGAAAAGTTTTGTAAACTAGTATGAAATCCTTCAAGCAAGGAATAAAACAAGATTATTTTTCATAGAAATGAAAATCACATAATAATTATTACTCTAATCAATTAAGCACACTCATGAGAAACAAAACATGAGTAATAGATATGAGTGTACAAATAAAATGTGAAGATCATAATCATGAAAAATATTTCATTAAACTCAATTATTCCTTTAAACATCAAAATTAGAAAATCATAAAACTAACTAGTTTAATCTTCAATGGCATATGTATGTCTGATGCAAACTAAAATATACATACATATCCAAAATTCAACGAGTCTACTAAAGTATATGCATGAAGGCACGTGGCTCAAAAAGGATGTATATGTATAAGATTAGTTTGAACTAGAAAGACATATACATGAGGTTAAACTTATAATACATGAAACATGAAAAACTAAATTTTCATCCAAAATCAATTTCATTTCAAGGTATATGTATGAATTGTCACTACACTAAGTATACATACATATCCCTAAACACAATTGAGTCCATAAATAGATTTTGCATTGAAGGCAAATGACTCAAGAGGTATACATGTATATCTTAATGTTTTGGCAAAATAAACATATACATGAAATAAAAACTCTTATAAATCCAAAAATATGAATACAAGTCTAAAATGTATGGATCATCAAAACTAGACTATACTAGCACATCTAATGGGTACAAATATGCATTCAAGCTCAAACATATATAAAGATTAATTTGTTTCCCATTATATGTACAAGTATACAACTAGTCTTAATGAAAACTAACATCTAAACATGTAATCAAGTCATGAAGCATTAAAACAAACATGAATACCATATTTTTAAATAAAACACATATAAGATTCATCAAAAATTATTTTATTTGAATTCTAAAATACATAAACATGCAAATGGACATAACAAGTGCAAATGAACGAATCATCAAAACTTAGCTCATACGTGTGCATATAGTGAATACAAGTGAGCATGAAGAACAAGCATATAAGAAACAATTGTAGTTCACTATTTGCACAAGTATAATGCAAGTTTTGATAAAATCTACATTTAAACATGTTATCACCACATGAAACATTAAAACAATCATAAAAGAACATCATGATAAAACTAAAACATGATTACTATGTAAATTCACATGTATTAGATTCATGATGTACATTATAGCTAAACAAACGGTGAGAACACTAAATATGAATTCAAGTGAGCATATGTGTCTCAAATACTATACATGTATGTCATGGATCTAATAATCATGGAATTTACACACTAATCCAAAGACATCAAAAATATGCTTAAACAAATGAGACATGCTATAAATAATGAATCATAAAAGCATGTAAACAAATAATATGAGAGTTAGAGATTTATACCAAAACCGATGAGGGCACTTCTCTAATTCTCCAAAATAAGGTGGTCCTCCCACCAACTCTTCCCTTGAAAGTGATGCATCCATATGATTTCCTTTAAGTCCGGAACGCATCCACTCCAAGGTGTCAACACTCTCACGTCATGTGAGACCCCACACCTACATCAAAAATTGGAGGGGTGGTCTTTGGTACCCATACCTTCTTGGGTCCATGGGGGTTAGTCCCTTCTCTAACCCAAACAAACTTATTTGCTAAATTTATATTATTTAATCTATCAAAGCAAAATTTAGCAAGGTGGCTATTACGACCACAATGTGTACATGTGTACACATGAGCAAACATGTGAGAAGTGTGTCCGTGAGGAGCATGTGTATGCCGTGGAGGGTGTGCATGCATAAAAGTTGGAACTTGTTTCATACGAACCAAGGTTTCCAAGCGAGTGTGGTTCATGGCACATTGGCTCATAGTGGAGCCCAAACAATCAACCTTCTTCTTAAGCATGGATATATCATTGTTAATCAAAGAAGAAGTGTGGCATGCAATAGGTGTTCTAGGTGAAACTACCCTAGCATGGCAAACATGTGCATCCATATTATTTTTCAAAACAATATTTTTCTTTAAATAAATTTCTAATTCTTTTGAAATAAATTCAATTTCATTTTTCAAAGAATGGTTACTTTTTAAAACAAAATCAAGTTTTGAAGTTAAAGAATCATTTTTCTTCAAAACATCTTCACAATCATTTTATTTTCAAAATTTTATTTTCATTTAAAGCAAGATTAAGTTGAGATTTTAATGAGTCCCTTTCATTAGCAATCTCATCCTTCTCTTGCAAAACAACATCAAGTCTAGCAATCAAATTTTATTTTCATTATAATGCCTAGACTCTTCTTTTTCAACAAGTTATATTTTCTATTAGTTTTTCACAAACAATAGATAGTTCTTCATTTAAAGCATGGGGATCAACAAAATCATTTGAAGAACTAGCACAATCATTACTGTCTAGTTGAGTTTCCGATTGTACCTCAAGGGAGTCATTCCCTTGGACCATGTAGCATTGTTGTGATTCGGATTCTCCACTAGATTCCTCTTCTTGTTGGATTTGGACTTGAAGCTTGGAGGTGGTGGTTGTTGTCAACTTGTTCCATACTGCAAAAGCGGAATCAAGATTAGAAACACATAAAAGATAGTCTTTAGGTAAAGTGCTTCTAATGGCCTCTAGGGCTTGTGCATTGGCCCCTATATGAATGAGGTTACCAAGATAGCATTTCTTGGTAGCCGCAAGGAAAGTATGTAAACCTAGGGTTTGAAGGTAAATGGACATTCTAGTCTTCCAAACAAGAATGTTGGAAGCATCATACATAGGTGGGGTCATGAAGTCCATGATAAACTAAATGTATGCAAACAAGTATTATGCAAACAAGAGATTAGCAAGCAAATGGATCACTCCTAGGATGTTAAGCCTAATATCAGGAGCACTAGCTCTGATACCAATTGAAAGTACACCTAGAGGGGGGGTGAATAGGTGTAAATGCTAATCTAAGGCTAAATGCAAACTCTAATGCTCTAAAAGCGGAAGCTAATGCAAGTGTTGGACAAACTAATACAATTCAACAAGTGTAGCCGAATTCCCCTTGCGAGGCTCTGAACTAACTCCTCTTGATTCCCCTTAAAATGGGTTGAGGTGCTATGTGAAGCTCTTGTTGGATGAGTATAAGTTAGGCACACACACACAAGCAATCCAAGCAATCAAGGATATAGCAATACAATGCACACAATTAAGCCAAGCAAGTATAGATGAATTGCAATAGAAATATATGCAAGGCAATATGAAACAATGCTCAAAACACAAGCAAGTATATATGATGATATGAATGGATGATGCTTGCACAAATGTAAAAAGAGTAGAGTTGAGAGAAATTGGATCAAACGCAAAGACCAAGATGTGTTCGAGGTTCGAGCCCCTAGCTCTACATCCCCGCCTACACCACCGTGTAGGATTTCCCAATCCACTATAGGAGTACCAAACTCCTCTCTCAACCTTACAAAGCCACCGAGGCTATACAACCACAATCCACACCTCTACCGAAGAGGTATACGGCCCGTAGCCGAAATACAACAAACCCACAACCTCTACCGAAGAGGCTCACAACAAACTCAATCACCCGATCACCTCTACCTAAGAGGAATTCACAAATAACAAGGGTGTTTTACAATAAAGAGGTTTACAACAACAACCTCAAACACTTCTCTTTCTTTTTCTCTTTTCTTTTTCCACACAAAACAAAGATCCTAATAACTTAGGATAGAAGATATAGCTCAAGTGGAAACTAAGTGTTTTGGAAACAAGCAACAAAGAAAAATACTTGGGAAAATTCTTGCTAAAAGATATAGAATGAAAATCAACACAAATATCCCAAATCCTATTTTCTTTGATTTTCCAAAAACACAAACAAATAAAGATGAATCACTTTTAGCACTTAAACTCTTTTGAAAACACTTTTAAAACAATGAAAAAGATCTGGAAAAACTAGCACAAAAATCTTAACCAAAAACTCCAAACAATGGGGTTTATATAGCCCCTATACAAAACTAGCCGTTAGGCTGACGTGTCAGCCTGACAGGCGGTCGGTCGACTGGCCGGTCGACCGTCCAACGGCTATTTTTGACCGTTGACAGCTGCCGGTCGACTGGTCGGTCGACTGGTAACAACCCGAGACCAAACCTGTTTCAGTACAGTCGACTGGCCGGTCGACTGGCCGACGTGCACAGTTTTGTGCACGTCCGGTCGACTGGTCGGTCGACTGGCCGCTTGGCCCAGTCGACTGTCCCAGTCGACTGGCCCAACCTGGCAGACAGCAAAAATAGGTCAGGTTGGAACGCATTTTTGAGGTCTAAAACGTTCGAATTTGGAAATAAGTATATAGGATGAAGTTGTAGATATTGAAGTCTACTTTCTAATGCAACTTAAATCAAATCAATATCAATTCAGAATTAAAAGTTATCAATAAAATACTAAAAGGTGTCAAAACAGAAACTGTAAACTGTTTTCAGAACAAGAATAGATTTCAACCAAATATTTGACAACTTTAAAATTAGAATCAGGAAATGGTTATTAAATAAGAAATTTAGATCTGAAAGTTATCTTTGAGATGAAAGTTAAATCATGTTATTTGAATATAAAAATAAAAAGTTATGATAATAATTATAGAAGGGTGTCAAGCCTTGAAATCCAAACCGATTCAATCAAAAACCAAACATGTATTTTTATCAAACATGATTTTCCAAACATGAATAGAAAAATCAAAATAAGTTTATCTTGAAGGTTAACGCATGTATGTATAGAAAGAAATCATCTACTATACATATAGAATATGAAAACTTGTTTTGATCAAACTATTCATGAAAACCAAATATCAAAACATAAAACTTGTGTGTTGTGCACTTGAGCATATCAACTAAACTAAGCTTTACAAATGGATCTAAAAACTCTATCTAAACTAGGATACCTAAGTCTTGCTTGTAGATCTTCTATCTTCAAGTAGACTAGCTCCCAAACCGTGATCTTCCAAGTGCAAAGGTATAATCTTGAAGCTTTGGCACCGGAATCACCATGATATGCTTCCAAAACCCTTGTTGAAGCTAATCATCAAAACTAATAACCTGCTAATGATCTGAAACTTAGAAACACAAGATTATTAGTAAACATAACTACATGAGTGAGTCATCATCAAAACTAGAGTGGAAGGCCTTTGGCCAACAATCTCCCCCTTTTTGATGATGACAAAACTCATGGAGTTATATATGCATGGATTAAAGTTAAGCTTCAAAGAAGCTCCCCCTTAACTCATGCATCATATAAACATGGTGCTCTAGATACTAATGGAATATTCAACATAAAGCATGTTCTAGATACCAATTAAAATAAGCAAACAACCAAACATATATGCAAACACAAGGAAGACATGCATATATAAAACACAAAACACAAATTCTTCTCCCCCTTTTTGTCAATCATCAACAAAGGGGTAAAAAATAAAAACAAATTTTTCTCCCCCTTTTTGTTAAAAACAAAAAAAATCAAGAAGGGGTAATCAAAACATTCGAAACAATACAAAATCTTCTCCCCCTTTTTGTTCTAAACCAAGAATCAATAAAGGGTTAAAAATCAAAACATTGATATCAGTTAAAAATATGTCAATAAAGTGCATCTAGATACCAATAGAAACAAAGTCATGTAATCATAAAAGAGAGTCAAAAATACATATCATAATTTTTTTTTATTGATTGTTACATGTTTTAACATATTAAAACATTTTGATACTAATTGATAAGCAAGCATACCAATGATACCAAATTGAAAATATATTTCATTCAAATTCAATTTTTAAAGTCATAAAGTGTGGGAGTGGAAATCAAATACCAATTGAAATAAGAAATTCAAATTTTCTCCCCCTTTATGAAATACTAACTAAAAACATGCTTAGGCTTGATTAAGGTATCAATTGAAAGACTAAATCAATTGAAATAAAAATTAAGTCACAAGCACTAGCATAAACAATATTTGTGCTTAAGATATAGAAATATAATAGCACAAATAAAACATGTAAATGTGTATGAAGATAAAATGAGTACCAATCACTAATAGATGATACCAAGTTGTAAGCATACATACACAAATCAACAAATATGAGTATACATAAAGAAATCAAATTGATACCAATTGAAAGAGTTCAATGATACCAATTGAATTAACAATAATAAGTATGGTATATCTCATATCACAAAGAAGAATCCGAACTAGTTAAAATGAAAAGTTTTGTAAACTAGTATGAAATCCTTCAAGCAAGGAATAAAACAAGATTATTTTTCATAGAAATGAAAATCACATAATAATTATTACTCTAATCAATTAAGCACAACTCATGAGAAACAAAACATGAGTAATAGATATGAGTGTACAAATAAAATGTGAAGATCATAATCATGAAAAATATTTCATTAAACTCAATTATTCCTTTAAACATCAAAATTAGAAAATCATAAAACTAACTAGTTTAATCTTCAATGGCATATGTATGTCTGATGCAAACTAAAATATACATACATATCCAAAATTCAACGAGTCTACTAAAGTATATGCATGAAGGCACGTGGCTCAAAAAGGATGTATATGTATAAGATTAGTTTGAACTAGAAAGACATATACATGAGGTTAAACTTATAATACATGAAACATGAAAAACTAAATTTCATCCAAAATCAATTTCATTTCAAGGTATATGTATGAATTGTCACTACACTAAGTATACATACATATCCCTAAACACAATTGAGTCCATAAATAGATTTTGCATTGAAGGCAAATGACTCAAGAGGTATACATGTATATCTTAATGTTTTGGCAAAATAAACATATACATGAAATAAAAACTCTTATAAATCCAAAAATATGAATACAAGTCTAAAATGTATGGATCATCAAAACTAGACTATACTAGCACATCTAATGGGTACAAATATGCATTCAAGCTCAAACATATATAAAGATTAATTTGTTTCCCATTATATGTACAAGTATACAACTAGTCTTAATGAAAACTAACATCTAAACATGTAATCAAGTCATGAAGCATTAAAACAAACATGAATACCATATTTTTAAATAAAACACATATAAGATTCATCAAAAATTATTTTATTTGAATTCTAAAATACATAAACATGCAAATGGACATAACAAGTGCAAATGAACGAATCATCAAAACTTAGCTCATACGTGTGCATATAGTGAATACAAGTGAGCATGAAGAACAAGCATATAAGAAACAATTGTAGTTCACTATTTGCACAAGTATATGCAAGTTTTGATAAAATCTACATTTAAACATGTTATCACCACATGAAACATTAAAACAATCATAAAAGAACATCATGATAAAACTAAAACATGATTACTATGTAAATTCACATGTATTAGATTCATGATGTACATTATAGCTAAACAAACGGTGAGAACACTAAATATGAATTCAAGTGAGCATATGTGTCTCAAATACTATACATGTATGTCATGGATCTAATAATCATGGAATTTACACACTAATCCAAAGACATCAAAAATATGCTTAAACAAATGAGACATGCTATAAATAATGAATCATAAAAGCATGTAAACAAATAATATGAGAGTTAGAGATTTATACCAAAACCGATGAGGGCACTTCTCTAATTCTCCAAAATAAGGTGGTCCTCCCACCAACTCTTCCCTTGAAAGTGATGCATCCATATGATTTCCTTTAAGTCCGGAACGCATCCACTCCAAGGTGTCAACACTCTCACGTCATGTGAGACCCCACACCTACATCAAAAATTGGAGGGGTGGTCTTTGGTACCCATACCTTCTTGGGTCCATGGGGGTTAGTCCCTTCTCTAACCCAAACAAACTTATTTGCTAAATTTATATTATTTAATCTATCAAAGCAAAATTTAGCAAGGTGGCCATTACGACCACAATGTGTACATGTGTACACATGAGCAAACATGTGAGAAGTGTGTCCGTGAGGAGCATGTGTATGCCGTGGAGGGTGTGCATGCATAAAAGTTGGAACTTGTTTCATACGAACCAAGGTTTCCAAGCGAGTGTGGTTCATGGCACATTGGCTCATAGTGGAGCCCAAACAATCAACCTTCTTCTTAAGCATGGATATATCATTGTTAATCAAAGAAGAAGTGTGGCATGCAATAGGTGTTCTAGGTGAAACTACCCTAGCATGGCAAACATGTGCATCCATATTATTTTTCAAAACAATATTTTTCTTTAAATAAATTTCTAATTCTTTTGAAATAAATTCAATTTCATTTTTCAAAGAATGGTTACTTTTTAAAACAAAATCAAGTTTTGAAGTTAAAGAATCATTTTTCTTCAAAACATCTTCACAATCATTTTTATTTTTCAAAATTTTATTTTCATTTAAAGCAAGATTAAGTTGAGATTTTAATGAGTCCCTTTCATTAGCAATCTCATCCTTCTCTTGCAAAACAACATCAAGTCTAGCAATCAAATTTTTATTTTCATTATTAATGCCTAGACTCTTCTTTTTCAACAAGTTATATTTTTCTATTAGTTTTTCACAAACAATAGATAGTTCTTCATTTAAAGCATGGGGATCAACAAAATCATTTGAAGAACTAGCACAATCATTACTGTCTAGTTGAGTTTCCGATTGTACCTCAAGGGAGTCATTCCCTTGGACCATGTAGCATTGTTGTGATTCGGATTCTCCACTAGATTCCTCTTCTTGTTGGATTTGGACTTGAAGCTTGGAGGTGGTGGTTGTTGTCAACTTGTTCCATACTGCAAAAGCGGAATCAAGATTAGAAACACATAAAATATAGTCTTTAGGTAAAGTGCTTCTAATGGCCTCTAGGGCTTGTGCATTGGCCCCTATATGAATGAGGTTACCAAGATAGCATTTCTTGGTAGCCGCAAGGAAAGTATGTAAACCTAGGGTTTGAAGGTAAATGGACATTCTAGTCTTCCAAACAAGAATGTTGGAAGCATCATACATAGGTGGGGTCATGAAGTCCATGATAAACTAAATGTATGCAAACAAGTATTATGCAAACAAGAGATTAGCAAGCAAATGGATCACTCCTAGGATGTTAAGCCTAATATCAGGAGCACTAGCTCTGATACCAATTGAAAGTACACCTAGAGGGGGGGTGAATAGGTGTAAATGCTAATCTAAGGCTAAATGCAAACTCTAATGCTCTAAAAGCGGAAGCTAATGCAAGTGTTGGACAAACTAATACAATTCAACAAGTGTAGCCGAATTCCCCTTGCGAGGCTCTGAACTAACTCCTCTTGATTCCCCTTAAAATGGGTTGAGGTGCTATGTGAAGCTCTTGTTGGATGAGTATAAGTTAGGCACACACACACAAGCAATCCAAGCAATCAAGGATATAGCAATACAATGCACACAATTAAGCCAAGCAAGTATAGATGAATTGCAATAGAAATATATGCAAGGCAATATGAAACAATGCTCAAAACACAAGCAAGTATATATGATGATATGAATGGATGATGCTTGCACAAATGTAAAAAGAGTAGAGTTGAGAGAAATTGGATCAAACGCAAAGACCAAGATGTGTTTCGAGGTTCGAGCCCCTAGCTCTACATCCCCGCCTACACCACCGTGTAGGATTTCCCAATCCACTATAGGAGTACCAAACTCCTCTCTCAACCTTACAAAGCCACCGAGGCTATACAACCACAATCCACACCTCTACCGAAGAGGTATACGGCCCGTAGCCGAAATACAACAAACCCACAACCTCTACCGAAGAGGCTCACAACAAACTCAATCACCCGATCACCTCTACCTAAGAGGAATTCACAAATAACAAGGGTGTTTTACAATAAAGAGGTTTACAACAACAACCTCAAACACTTCTCTTTCTTTTTCTCTTTTCTTTTTCCACACAAAACAAAGATCCTAATAACTTAGGATAGAAGATATAGCTCAAGTGGAAACTAAGTGTTTTGGAAACAAGCAACAAAGAAAAATACTTGGGAAAATTCTTGCTAAAAGATATAGAATGAAAATCAACACAAATATCCCAAATCCTATTTTCTTTGATTTTCCAAAAACACAAACAAATAAAGATGAATCACTTTTAGCACTTAAACTCTTTTGAAAACACTTTTAAAACAATGAAAAAGATCTGGAAAAACTAGCACAAAAATCTTAACCAAAAACTCCAAACAATGGGGTTTATATAGCCCCTATACAAAACTAGCCGTTAGGCTGACGTGTCAGCCTGACAGGCGGTCGGTCGACTGGCCGGTCGACCGTCCAACGGCTATTTTTGACCGTTGACAGCTGCCGGTCGACTGGTCGGTCGACTGGTAACAACCCGAGACCAAACCTGTTTCAGTACAGTCGACTGGCCGGTCGACTGGCCGACGTGCACAGTTTTGTGCACGTCCGGTCGACTGGTCGGTCGACTGGCCGCTTGGCCCAGTCGACTGTCCCAGTCGACTGGCCCAACCTGGCAGACAGCAAAAATAGGTCAGGTTGGAACGCATTTTTGAGGTCTAAAACGTTCGAATTTGGAAATAAGTATATAGGATGAAGTTGTAGATATTGAAGTCTACTTTCTAATGCAACTTAAATCAAATCAATATCAATTCAGAATTAAAAGTTATCAATAAAATACTAAAAGGTGTCAAAACAGAAACTGTAAACTGTTTTCAGAACAAGAATAGATTTCAACCAAATATTTGACAACTTTAAAATTAGAATCAGGAAATGGTTATTAAATAAGAAATTTAGATCTGAAAGTTATCTTTGAGATGAAAGTTAAATCATATTATTTGAATATAAAAATAAAAAGTTATGATAATAATTATAGAAGGGTGTCAAGCCTTGAAATCCAAAACCGATTCAATCAAAAACCAAACATGTATTTTTATCAAACATGATTTTCCAAACATGAATAGAAAAATCAAAATAAGTTTATCTTGAAGGTTAACGCATGTATGTATAGAAAGAAATCATCTACTATACATATAGAATATGAAAACTTGTTTTGATCAAACTATTCATGAAAACCAAATATCAAAACATAAAACTTGTGTGTTGTGCACTTGAGCATATCAACTAAACTAAGCTTTACAATGGATCTAAAAACTCTATCTAAACTAGGATACCTAAGTCTTGCTTGTAGATCTTCTATCTTCAAGTAGACTAGCTCCCAAACCGTGATCTTCCAAGTGCAAAGGTATAATCTTGAAGCTTTGGCACCGGAATCACCATGATATGCTTCCAAAACCCTTGTTGAAGCTAATCATCAAAACTAATAACCTGCTAATGATCTGAAACTTAGAAACACAAGATTATTAGTAAACATAACTACATGAGTGAGTCATCATCAAAACTAGAGTGGAAGGCCTTTGGGCCAACATATATATATATATATATATATATATATATATATATATATATATATAATATATATATATATATATATATATATATATATATATATATTTCTTTTTCTTTTTTTCTTCCCTTATTCTTAGGCTTTCTAGTTCACCGGGTAGTGAGCCTTTAACCGATAACTCCCAGACGGACGGTCTTAGGGCTAGATGAGAAAACATCCCTCGGGTTAAAGACTCGAGTAAAGAAGGCCACAAAACTAAGAAGGATTATTTGTTCTTTATTATCACCTTTAGGCGTGAATAATCATGGTTCTTGAGGCATAATTATCCAGCTTAATAAGTAATTTTTTTATTCATTTATACTATATATTTTTTTTTTTTTATTTTTGCTTTATGGCATTTTAGGTCTTTGTTTCCATCTCAAAAATTGTGTTTGTGTGAAGTGCATACTATCTAAGGCAAAAAATTTAAGATAAAATTATCTCTCCAGTTTATCTTACTTAGCCTATAATCTTAAACAAGATCCATTATTTCGACTAGATTTAAGATGTCATAATTAAGACTTCCTTAATTTCTAAGATCATCTTAATTTTCTTAAAAATAGATCAAAATTTTGTCTCTTATTTCAAAAAGTTTTTAAAGAAAGGGAAAGCTCCTATACAAAAGGAAAATTCTAAAATATCCTAAAAGAAGCGTAAAAAAAGAAAATCTAAAAACTCTACGTTAGTAAACCCTCCCTCACACTTATCTCATGCATTATCCTCAATACGTCGTGATGTATGTATGCATGAAACAAATAGAGAGGGAAAGAAAAATCTCCTCAAGGTGGTGATTCCGGTGGTGGTCTGATTGGTCCACGAAATGCAGCCCAATCCAATTTTCGTAGAGTTCGGAGGAATCCACCAGAAACCTCTATAATACAACCCACTAAAATGATAATAATATTTATGATTTTTATTAAGACTTTTACCCCATCTAATTTTCAAATTTTAAAAATAATTTCAGAGTCAATTTTATCAACACCCTTGTCCTAAAATGGAGTATGAAAAGATAGAAAGATTGATTTGGACTCAAAAAGTAAAGGAACTAATACCGACTCAGGAAAATGACTTAAGTCAAGTAAAGATTCAGGAATCAAGATTGGTTCAGGTAGTGGGTCCAAATCAAGAAATTAAAACTCAAGTCCATATTCATTTACCCACAATGGAATGTGACTTTTTAGGATTAGTGATTCAAGTTCAAGAATGACAGGTATGAGAATCAAAACTGACTCTAAAATGTTGCTCAAGTTGAGTAACAAAACATGAGTCAATATTAATTCAGGAATTTGAACTGAATTACAAATTTGAGAATCGAAGTCACATTCTTATCTAAGTTCAATTTCGTTGAAAGAAAAACTTGCTAATTTGTCAATGAGACATTCAAAAGTATGAATTGGTCAAGTTCAATTTGTTGATCATAAAAGATTGGCGATTCAATTTCACGATGGATTGGCACAGGATCCAATGTTGACTCAGGAAAAAGCCTGAAATCAAGTAAAAAACACCTCAGTCATTATGGAATTAGGCAGTGAAATTGAATTACCAAGTTGAGGTTCAGGATTATATTCATGCTCAAGTTTAATCTCAGAAAAAGGATAACTTACCAAAATATCAATTGGATTTTCAACATTTGAAGTTTGTTCAAGTTCAGATAGGTGTGCTGAAATTGAATTTTGGTTTCCAAAATGGCAAGAGTCCTAGGTTAGATCAATAGAGTTAGGGATATCTAAATTGGTCAAAGGTTGATAAGATAGAGTTTTCTCATTCCTATAAATGCTAACCAGTTGACTCAATTGTGTTTTCAACCTATTGATAGACTGGGCAGAAGATTTTTAAAATTGTAGTGAGGACTCCAGCAAAATTTCTATACTCTTTTCTAGATGTGATTTTTCTTCAAGTGAATGGTCCAGAAAGGGAGTATAAGATTCTTGGTTTTGGAAAGATAGTGAAGGTCGTGAGTCCAACATATTTTGAGATTAAAACTCAGACTCACGAAAACACTCCATACTCGTTTTTAGGGTAGATGGTTGGTTATTCTGAATAAGTGAAACTGAGTATGAATCATGAAATTATTGTGGAATTGGTGAATTGAGCTTATTTTGTTGTGACTCAAGCATGACTTGTATAGCTTCTATACTCTTTTCTAACTCAGATTTTTCTTCAATGGGTGGTCCAGGAAAAGAAGTATAGGAAGCAAAATTGGGGAATGGAGATTGTGAAAACTATGAAAATTGTGGACAAGGTGGTGAAAAATTGGACTCGGGGGAGGTGAATCCCCATTGACTCTGTGACGAGTTGAAATTATTTTTAAAATTATAGTCATAAGATTGGGGGCATGGGTTGTATTGATTCGGATAAGTCCAACCCAGTGTATTTGATTGGTTCATATTGTAAAAAATCGAGTTGGAATTATCCAAAACAAATGGGGTCGGTGTGAAATATAGATTCATGTTAGAATTGAAAAAATTGTTGTTGTTGAATTCTATTTCACAAACAATCACAAACAAAAAGAAAAAGCAAACAAACAAACAAAAAGAAAGAAAAAGTCAACACCAAGCCTATACTAAGGTTGACCTTAACCTAGACGACTCCTAACTGGTCGATTACCTGGGGGAGGTTGTTGCTTGAATCTGAACACAAGCTAATCGATCGGTAGGGACAAAATACGGTGGAAGGTATCCATGCGTAAGCAACGGGCCTTAATTACGCCAAACCATGGTATTTTTGAGGCGTAACCTCTTAATCCCCAACCTTAGACACCGATTTCACAAGAGTAAGATTCAAAACAAGTTCCACCCACGGTTAATCTCTTAATGAGTTCGAGATGGACTAGGAGCCAACGTCTATCAAATTTTATTAGGGCTTGGGTTGTGTGAGAGGGATGTGATTTTTGGGCTAAGGAAGGGTGATGAAATCCCCACCTCATTTTGTATTGGGTTATGCCCTTAAATCCAATTCATACAAGTGTACAATATAGATAAGAATATAACACAAAGCGAGTAAATCACCCACGTGTTTGTTCTATGTTATATGCAATGTCATATGTACACCTTAGTCCAAATCAAATCAACATAATAAAATACAGTATATTGGAATTGAATTGACACGTGCCTAAATGCAAATGTCTAAACCGTTTTAAAAGTGTCCAATTACCATATTTTAGCTTTTTAATTTATTGCAGTGTATAGGCTATCATAGCAGAAAACTAATAGTACAAATCAACTAGTTATTACAGTGAACACAGCCCAGGACGACAAGATACACAATTATCACAAAATCGCCGCGTATCTGCGACAAAAGTCGCATTTGCGCGGCTTTTCTTTAGAAGCTGGGTCCTTACTTTCTAGAGCAGGGAGATGCAAAACTGGTGTTTATTCTGCAATGTTAGGCTAATATAAAGATTGTCCTGCACACCAAAATAGAGAAGAAAATATTAACAAAAACGTGAAATCAAAATCATTCTCGTCCCCGGCAACGGCGCTAAAAATTGATCGGGTGAAACCACGCACTGAAAAATGTGAGTTTTATGAAATCAATGAAAAGCTTGTATGTGCTACTGTTCCCTTGATACTTTCGTTATAGCATTAGCTCAACGGATCGAATCCATAGGGACGGGAAGCGATAGAAGCATTAACAGTTCTTATTCACGTGTTATGTACAGGTTCTTCTTTGTTAAAGAATTAGAAAAGTAAAAGAAAAAGAGAAGAAATTCGGAGGTGATAGGTGGAAAAGGCGATGAAAGCGATGTGAAAACAAATAAAAAGTGATGGTTTTGAAAACGAAAGAAGATGAAATAAAGGTGAACTAAGAAGGTTGATAAGAAAATGATAAAAAGGTTTTGGAAATTATTTTTAAAATAAAGTAAAAAGAAAGAGAAAAACTATGAAAGAAAACTCATGTTTACTAACTATTAATTGCTTCACTAACCATGCTAACCTCTTAATGATTGTTGTCTCACATGGATCCTTGACCATCACTAGTCCTTACTTCAAGAGACAATACAGAGTATGACTCATAAGGTTGTTCTTGTACATTCAAACAACACATTCATACCACACAACAAGTTGCAAACTACTATTGAATCATCAAAATCAAGTAGAGGTGAGCATGAAATAAAGAAGACATTGCAAGTTAGCAAGTTAGTGGGTAGATATTAGAAATGTTAGAATGTTAGAATCTATCATCATGAGCCATCAATGGCTCTTGCAAAAGTAAGACTGTAGAGGCTACTAAATTCATGTAGATTATCAAGTAAGTGGTTAGATGGTTAATGGTTAGTAGTTAGTCACTATGAGAGAAAAGTTAGCTAAGCATCATGTAGAAGATGGAGAAAATTACAATGGAGAAGAAAGGAGGCACCTTTACATAGATTATCACCATTTTTTGCATCAATATCTCTCTATCTCTCTCTGAATCTCTCTGCCCTACTACAAGATCTAAAAAGGTAGACCAAATAACTAATTCTCAAAACCCTATTTTCTTTGAAATAACAAATACTTTAAAAACAAATAAAGAATAGCAATTTGAACCAAAAACTTTTGCTTAAAACACTAGAAGAGATCTGAAATTTTTGGCTCTAAAAATCTTAGTGAAAATCCCAAACAAATGGGGTATTTAAAGCCCTCCAAAGAAACTAGCCGTTGGGCTGATCTGTCAGCCTTGGCGGCTGGCGGTCGACCGCCCGGTCGACCGTCCCAATCCAGAGAGCAAATGCTCTTTGGCCGGTCGACCGATCGGTCGACCGCCCACGCCTTACGGTCGACCGATCGGTCGACCACCCCACCCGAGAGTGGGGTTCTTGCAGTCGGTCGACCGCTCGGTCGACCGGCCCAAGTGGCAAGCCAGCGTGCACGTTTTGTGCACGTCGATCGACCGGTCCGGTCGACCGACTCTGGGTCCGGTCGACCGCCAGAGTCTGGCAGAAGGCATTCTGGGACAGAAAAACTTGGTTTAAAATATTCTAAAAAAAATCCCATAAAACTTCTAAAATCATAAAAATAGTTTCTAACTTTATATTTGAAATACAAACATGTGTGAAAAATTTTAACCCATATTTCAACTAATTTGAACCATTTTTTGTGTTATGGAAATTTTACCGAAAACTAAATCCTGTATTTTCCAAACTTTGATTTTTCAAATTAAAAAATTCGTTTTGTCCAAAACTCAACTAAATACAAAAACATGATACTTAAACACTTTGAAGCATGTTGCTTATGGACATAAGTCCAATATACATGAAACATATATATATCTATGTTTTTAACTTTAATTCGGAAATAAGTTTTGTTAAAAATACCAAAACACCAAAACTCATGAATAGGCATATCAAAATAAGTTTGTCTCAGATATGAAGCATGTATGTATATAGACCAAATCTAATATACATAAAAACCATGTAAACTTGTTTTGATTCTATCTATTTATGAAAACTAATATCGGTTAAACCAAAAACCGAAAACCAATATCCAAACCATAAAAACGTGTGTGTTGTGAACTTGAGCATATCACACTATTCTAATCTTTACAAATGGATCTAAAACAAAATCTAAACTAGATATCGATGTCTTCTTGTAGAACTCTGTCTTCAAATCGACTCGATCCAACACGTGATCCACCGAGCTTGACTCCAACGAGTGCTATATATGATCTTGATGCTCGTGCTCTGGAATCACCATGTGAAAGGCTTCAAAACTTCTTTGTTGAAGCTAATCACAACTAATATCTTGATTAGAGATCTAAAACTAAACATCACAAGATTATTAGTAAACATAACTACATGAGTTAATCATCATCAAAACTAGAGTGGAAGGCCTCTGGGCCAACATTTCTCCCACTGGGATGTCTGGGAATACATTCCCAGGGTGGAGGCCCATTATGCAGCGAGGAGGCCCGCTCTTGTATAACCGAGCGAGGGAATTATCAACTTCCCTACGTGAACGGATTCAGTAGTCCGACTTACTTGCTACTGCATCTTCCGAGCCCTCGTCACGCATTGAAAGAAGGACAAGGGAAAATACCGCTTGCTAGACAGGAGATAGAACTTCTCGCCATCTAATTTGAAAATCTATTGCCCCTCTCCGGCTAGCAGCTGGCGATCATGGTCTGGCGCTGCATCTCCGAACATGAAGCCGGGCTTCTGATAGATTCTTCGGTCAGAATCTTCAAGGGGAGCAGTAGTTAAGATGCTCCTCATGGTGCGTTGATCCCCACCGTGAATAAGTGTATCCCGAGCAGGAGAGCTTCGCTCGCTGAACAGCGAAGCCTGCCCTTGAAACTGCAAGCTGACATTGCCATCTAGCCTCCTGGTTGTGCCAAAGAGACTGTTCAAAGGACCAGGAGTATAGTGCACTGCAAGAGCAAAGAAAAACTACGATTAGTTCATCAGCCAAACAAAGGCTAAAATGAGAATGCAACTTTTATTAAGGCATAGCCTCGCTCTCCGAGCGAAGCTGGCCTAATAATAGCTTCGCCCCGAAGCTTAGCTTCGCAGCTGCAGCGTAACTCCGCACTCCACACAAAAGGCAGGATGCAGAAAAATGTCAAAGTGTTAGCTTCGCTCTGGAAGATTAACAGAATGCGGCAAAGCCCCAGGGGCTAACTTCGTCAGAAAGGTGTTATTGCCTAAAGACTATTTAAGCGCATTAAGGTCCTTTTCAGTTACACTTCTAAGGACAGCTTCGCATCCTGTCATTCAACAGGATATGAACCGCCTAAGGGATAGCTTCGCCTGGAAGCTTAAAGAAGAAACCTTCGGTTCTAATATTCCCAGTCAAGAAATCAAGGAAATTCAGGGAATTGAACTCCCTAAAATCACAAGATCATGATTGATCGTTCTGGATTCATCTAAAGATAGCCAGAAATCAGCTTTAAAAGAGATGGCAATTTCTAATCAAAAAGGGAAAGATCCCTACCAGCGATCGGTCGTTCGATGACCGGAGGAGGAGAAGGACCCTCCGTCGTAGAGGTTGCGACCTCTTTTCCCGCTCGTCTCTTGGGAGCCATTGAAGAACGGAGGAGGTTCTTGGATTCTCAAGTAAAGAAGGAAGAAGAAGAAAAGAGTCAAGTGCTCTGAAAATTTCAGAGAGAAGTGATGACCTTCTCTCTCAGCCCAATCAGGCTTTTATAGGCTAATGATTGCCTAAACGACGCCTAGAAAAGAGTACAGGCTGTCGTTTCAAATTAATTTGAAACGGCGCCTAAAGCGCCTTTCGAGAAGCGCTGATTCAGCCCCACTAAGGGTTAACTCCGCCACGAGTCAAGTGCTGACTTAGCGCGACGTATCGATAACTTTGCCGAAAAGCATGCCTTAGCTCCGCTAAAAGCACAGTCCGAACTTCACGAAGACTTTATGCTAGCTTCGCTGGAAGCTCGTTCTGATTCAGATGGGATCCTGTCTTTAACTTCACACGAAGTTTAGCTCCGCCGGTCCCCTTCAAGTGTTCTCGAATCGAAAAGAAGGAGAAGCAAATCAGATAAGCAGAAACTGAACTTTTATTGATTTAAAAGGGAAGGTACATTGATACTATTACATCAAGTTGTGTTTCATACAACAGAATCATTTGCTCAAAAGGCATACAAGTGGTCCTATCTACTTTCAAGCCTAACCAACTGGACACAAAAGGCCTTCCTCCTGCACAAGACCGTAATCCTTCGTATAATGGCAGATGTTGCCATCAAGGAGCTGGATCTTCTTTGATCAAAATTGGTAAAGGACCGATTGCCACCAGAAGGCTGAATCTTCTTTGATGAAAATTGGCAATGGAAGGATCCGAGACCTTACAGGTGACGTCCACTTTGCCGAAGTGGATCATCTCGGATAAGCGACTACCATCCTCGCGTCAAAGTGGATCATCTCGGATAAGCGACTGCCAACCTCTTCTGGGAACACACATCAGCTACCTCAGTTTGTTCCTCCTGCTTAGGATTAAAATTTCAACTGGAAGAGCAAGAGGCAACTTCTTGGTCTCTTTCATCAAGTCACAAGACTGGCGAACATAGCTCACTGCAATGCAAACTGAAACAAGTTAGCAGTAAGTCAAAGGAAAAGCAACAAAAGTGAAATGCTAAGTCAAATTCTTTGGGGCGAAGCAATTTATATCCGATTCAGTTGTGCTTTAAAGATTGATTTCAGTTAAAGCAGAGAATAGCCTCGCTTGCACAATGATGATGGGCTAGCTCAGCATAAGCCAAGTTCTAACCTCGCCTATATGGCTAAGCCAGATTGATCCTGAGGGACGTAGTCTTGACCCCACCTATATGGCAAGACTGGCTCAACCTTGAAGAGACTAAGTCCCAATTCTTGCCTATGTGGCGAACTTATCAAGCAAGCATGCAATGATCTTTCTTTGATCAAGTGAAAATGATAGCTTCGCCAGGAAGCTTGGAAACAGGGCTGAAGCCCTTCTCTGCAGATCAGTCAGATGCAAAATGAAGAACAAGGAAATCAATCCCTGAGGCAGCTATTAAAGCCAAATTAAGGGGGATAAACTCCCTAAAAGTTATCAGTTCATTGGTAAAGTCTCTGGATGACCGAGACTTACCGGTTCTTGGCCGAGTAATGACCAGAGTGGGTATCCCCACTAGTTCAGAGATCTGAGTATCCCTCTCTAATAATCAAGAGAAGATATGAGCAGACCGCTTCTCTTCAGAGGACCTCAGGTGTCCTATTTATAGGCCTCATGGCCTGAGCGCACCGCTACGGCTTCAAGCATAGAAGCGCGAGCGGATTTAAGGCATTTATTGAGCCTTGAGAAAGGGAACGGTTTTCCTCGAAAACGCGCAAGGAAGGAATGATCTCCCTCGTCAATGTGAATTTATTGGGCCTTGAGAAAGGGAACGGTTTCCCTTGAAAACGCACAAGGGAGGAATGATCTCTCTCGATTAATGCAAGAGAAGTTATTCTAATCTCGAAAAAGGAGCAATCCTTCTCGTAACCGGTCGAAAGCAGTTGGCCTCAGGAAAGGAACGACGTTCCAAAGCGAACTTATTCCGGAAGACTCAGACGCGGAGCTACCCAGACGCGGAGCTACCCAGATGCGAAGCTACCCAGAATCGCGAATCTACACGATTCTTCGACGAACTTATCCCAAAGCAGGATTGAAAGCGAAGCTGAACTCAGCCACCATGGCGACGTTCGTACTTCACATACCGCAATCAAAGCAATTCAAAGTATTTCGAAGTCTGAGCCATTCCATTACAGACTTTCGAAAACTTTGAAGGGGGTCTTGTTGACACTTTAAAAAAGACAAGATCCTGACTGGCCTGAACAATGTCTAAACTTGTTGACATTTATGAAAGACAAGTGACAGACAAGCTGACGACCAGTTCTGTACTTGTTGACATTTAAGAAAGACAAGTGAGACAAGCTGACGACCAGTTCTGTACTTGTTGACATTTACAAAAAATAAGTGACAGATGAGCTGACGACCAGTTTTCACCCATCCCGAGGGACAAAGAAGCAAATTGAACTCTACTGATCCAGTGAAGCAGACAGTGAGCCCTGATTGTCTCTAAACAGACCTCAGCAGGTCTAAGATTCTAGCACTTAGCATCACATGAGCCCAAAGGGACAGCCTCGCCCGAGAGGCTAAGATCATCCAACTTCTCCTTCAAGTCATTCACAGCTCCGTCAGGGAGCCAACTTATAGCTTCGCCTGAAATGCTCAGTTAACTCCGCAGAGAGTTAGCTTCACTCGAAGCCACACTCAACCGCGCAGAAGGATGTTCGGTAGCTTCGCCACAAACGTTATCTAGCTCCACTGAAGAGCTTTCTTCTAACTTCGCCAGATGCTCCTTCCAGCTCCGCTGCGAGCTCGATGCGGCAGCTCCGCTGCGGGTCTGTTATGGTCAACCTTTGACCAACTAAATCTTCAGATGAGATCAAATCTATTCAGGATCAAGATCAAATCCAATCAAGATCAAATCTGAGATCAAATTTGGCAGTTGATTGCCATAATCTCTTGACTCTTCTAAAACGAGTAAGAGGATCAGGGAAAATCTTTCAATTATATGGAAAGGATTAAAACAGATCAGGAGGATCAACGCAACCTGCTACTTTTAGCTTCGCAGAAGCTGATTCTAGCCTCGCAGCAAGGCTACTTTTCAGATTTAAACAGATTTGATTCAATCTGTTTTCATATTTTCAAGGGACAATTATACCCTTGCTCTCCCTATAAATAGCCCACCAGGGCACAAGGAGAGAGGACCGAACCCCCAGAGAGACGGCACGGGATCTCCACAGGCAGAGACCTCCACAAGCCAGAGAGAGGCTAAACAGAGAACTATTCTCTTGCTTCCAAGAATTCAGAGACTTTAGAGAACTGCTTCTCTAATCAGGGTGCTGATACCCTAATACCTTCTTCTCAAGGAATCTCCGGAACCAGGCGAGAAGGAATTCCTAAGCGAAGGCGGTTTGAGAAGTAACAAGAGGGTTCTACCAACCTTCTGTTCTCCGATTCCCCGAACCAGGCGAGAAGGGAATCTCATCGCTCGCATCGTCAAAGGGACAAAGTGGTCGCGCGCTGACCAGACTCCTATCGGCATACTTCTCCAGAATCTCCGAGGAGATCTACTTGTAATCTTTTGTGTTACTTGTAATTTAGTTCCTCGACACTTTTTTGTAAGTTTTTCCCTTTACAAAATCAATGAAAAACACCAACTAGTCTAACTTCTTATTTGATAATCCACATGAATCTAATAGCCTCTACTTGGCCTTGCTCTTGCAAGAGCCATTGCTAGCTCATGATGATGGATCAACACTCTAACTTCATAACTCTCTAACAAGCTAATATTACTTTACTCCATACTTACTTTTAGTTTTGATGGTCTAAGTGTAGCATGCTCTTATTTTGTTGAGTTGGGATGTGATGAGTTACATATGGGCCATGCTTTGAAACGCTCTTGAACCAAGGACTAGTGATGGCCAATGATACATGTGAGGTAACTATCACTAAGAGATTAGCATATTGGTGGAGCCATTAGTAGTTAGTAGCCATGAGTTTTCTTTCTTTTTCAATTTGTTTTAGAAATACAACAAAAATCACAAATACATTCTTTTCTATGTTTTCCACTTCTTTGTTTTCATCGTACTTCTCTTTTCATTCTTTGCTTTCTTTTCTTTTCATTCTTTAAAACTTTGAAGAACCGTTAACATACACGTGAACATACCGTGTAAGCTTTTGTCGCCTCCCGTCCTTATGGATTCGACTCGTTTTAGCCTCTATGCTATAATGGAAGTATCGAGGAAGGTAAAGTACGCACACTTTAACGCTTGATTTCAAAACAACATATTTTGTGCACGATTTTCCCACGATCAGGTACCAAAGTTAACCCTTTATTAATTGATAGAGGTACGCACCAAGACTCCAAGATGTAGAGAGTGATGCTACCTAATAGTGGTTGCTTAATGCGTATGACATAGGATATCAAGAACTCTGCAACCTTATTAAGGTACCATAAAGGTGGCATCGTCACCTTTGGAGATGATTCAAAGGGTAAAATTATAGGTATAGGTAACATCAAGATTGATCCATCGCTTTTAATTGAGAATGTTGTTTTGGTTGAAGGTCTCAGCATAATCTCTCTTGAGCATTAGTCAATGTATAATAAAAATTTAAAGTTGTTTTAATGATTACTTGTGACATTTTAGACAAAAAAATAAATACCTGTGTTTTTTTACAATTTTCGAGAAAACAATGTTTATATGATTGACATGATTAATTTAGAATGCAATGCCACTTGTTTGAATATTTTTAATGAAAATTCTTAGTTATGAAATAGAAGACTAGGCCATGTTTCGTATGATCATTTATCCCGAATTAACTCTAAGAATTCGGTGAAGGATATTCCTTTCTTTAAATTTGAAAAAGAGTGTATTTGTGATGTGTGGCGACTTGGGAAACAAACCAAGTTCTCTTTTAAAACAATTAAGGATATCATGACATCTAAACCTTTAGAGTTAATCCACATGAATTTGTATAGCCCAACTAAAACCAAAAGTCTTAGTGACAACTGCTTTGTTTTTGTTTTAGTTGATTATTTTAAGGTTACATAGTTTTTTTTAGAACATAAAGATGAAGTTTTTTGCGTTTCAATGTTTTTAGAAAAAGAGTGGAAGAAAAAGAATTTTCAATTTTGCGTGTTAGGAATGATGAGATGTGAGTTATCAAACATTCTTTATCACTTATGTGAAGAAAATGGAATTAAACATGAATTTTCTTATCCTAAAACTCCACAATAAAATGGAGTCGTCAAAGAAAGAATCACACTCTCCAAAAGATAGTTAGGATTATGATAAGTGAATACAGACTCTCTTTTAAAACCTAATGTTATATATCAAATAGAGTTTACTTTTGCAAAAATACTTTTAAAACCCCTTTTAAGATTTACTATTTGAGAAAACCAAATTTGTCATATTTTAGAGTTTTTGATTTTTGTTTTAAACACCAAAGATAATCTAGGTAAATTTGATGCCAAGTTTATGAAGTATATTTGTTGAGTATTCAAATACTAGTAAGGCTTATAGAGTCTTCAACAGGTCAAATTTAATTATTGAAGAGTCTATGCATGTTATATTTAAGGAATCTACTACTCTTGTGAAGAATGTTGTAGAGATTGATTTCATAGGTGAAGAAATGGAGAAGATTTCTTTGAAGAACTCACCATTGTAAGAAGATGACAAGCCAAAGGATGATAAACATGGTGAAGTTCAAGAAGTGGAAATAGAACCAACTCAACCACTACGAAGGAAGGGAGATATGCTGCAAGTCATCTCAAAGATCTAATTTTAGGTGATATATCTAAGGGGGTAACTATTCACTCCAAACTTCATGATATTTATGAGCATGTTGCATTTATATCTCATATTGAGTCCAAGAACATCCTTGAAATCAAAGGCAACACATATTAGTTGTTTGCAGTGCAAGAAGAGCTCAATTAATATGAGCGCAACTAAGTTTAACACCTTGTTCCTAGGCCCTATGATAGACCAACTATTGATACTAAATGGATCTTTAGAACAAGATGGATGAGTCGGGAAATGTCATTAGGAATAAAGTTAGATTACTGGTCAAGATTACACCCAAATTGAAGGCATCGATTGCGGAAACCTTTGCACCTGTAATATGACTTGAAGCCATACGGATCACACTTGACTTTACTTCTTTCAAGAATTTTAAGCTTTTTCAAGTAGATTCTAAAAGCACATTTTTAATGGTTTTATCAAAGAGGTGTATGTTGGACAACCCCTCGGATTTGTTGATCCTACACATCCGAATTTTATTTTTAAACTTGAAAAGACTTTATATAGTTTAAAATAAGCTCCAAGAGATGGTATGAAAAATTAAGTGATTTCTTATTTCCAATGGTCTTGTAAAAGTAAAGTTGATACCTCCTTATTTACAAAGCTTGTAGATAATGATATATTGACAGGGCAAATATATGTTGATGATATCATTTTTGGATCTACTAATAAAAAATTTTGTAAGAATTTGAATCATACATGAAGAAAGAGTTTGAAATGAGTATGATGGGGGAGCTTAACTATTTCTTGCACTCCAAATCAAGCAAAGGAGTGATAGGATCTTCGTCAATCAAGCCAAGTATACAAAAGATCTTATCAAGAAATTTGGGTTAGAAGATGCGAAGATAAACAAACTTCCCATGGCTACCACTACCAAGCTTGACAAGGATGGACACGGTAAAAACATTGATATTAAACTCTATCGTAGTATGATTGGTAGCTTATTTTACTTGACGGTTGGTAGGCAGGACATTATATTTAGTGTTAATTTTTGTGCTAAATTTCAATTTTGTCCTAAAGACTCTCACTTAATTGCGGTAAAACGCATTATTGATATCTTAAGGGCACTATTAGAATGAGCTTGTGGTATCCGAAGACCAGACAATTCTCAATGACGAGTTATTTGGATACCGACTATGCCGGTTGTAGAGTGGACAGGAAGAGCACTAGTGGAACTTGCTAACTTTTTGGAAATTACCTCATTTCGTGGCCTTTCAAGAAACAAAATTCTGAATCCCTATTAACCGCTGAGGCAGAGTACGTTGCGGCCGAGGCTTATTGGGTACAAGCGCTTTGGATGAAACATACTCCCTTTAATTATGATTTGCATTATAATATATATAAAATATTTTGTAATAATATTAGTATCATTCATATGATCAAGAATACAAATCAACAAAATAAGACTAAGCATATAGAGATTCAATATCACTTTCTTAGAGATCATTATGAGAAAGGAGATATTGAAATTGATTATATTTCTATCGATTTTCAATTAACGGATATTTTTATTAAACCACTTGATTATAATAGATTTTCTTTTATCTGTAGTGAGTTGAGTGGTTGCATTATGGATTCATGAAATTTTCATTTGTTTTTTCTCAAAGTTAGTGTTAATGTTTGTTTTTCAATTGGCATTCATTTAATATACATATTCTTTTAAATTGGTATCATATAAACTTTAAAATTACTATTTTCAATTGATATTTAGATTTTAATAATTGAAATTCTTTTTTTGATATCTGATAAAAAAAGGGAGAAGATTTATGAGTTATTTATTTGAGATTGAGTTATGCAATTTCCTCTTATCCATTCTCATGTTTGTATTATGCAATGTTTTTAATACTCTTTATTTATTAGTATCATACTCTTTATTGCATACTTATTTTGGTGGTTGGATGGATGGAAGAGGGTTGGCCCATTTATGGATAATGTTCTATATTGCAAATCTAGACTTGTTTTGTTATTGCTGCATCTTTTATTCATGCACGATTGGACTTGATATATAAATATAATTTCAGAGGGAGCTTTTCAAGCTCTTTATTTTGTTTGCTTAAGTAACTCATGTGTTTTTTCATCATCAAAAATGGGAGATTGTTGGCTCAAGAGTACACTCCCTTGTTTTATTTTGATGATTAGAAATCACACGAAGTTATTTGGTACAAATCAAGTTCTAGTATTTATAAGCTTACAAGGTTCAAGAGACTGGAAGTTGCTCCATTCTTTTTTAATAGGAAGTTTTGAAGAAATCAAGTTGACTTTAAAAAGGGATTCAAACTCGGACGATCAAAAGCATAAATTTTGAAGAAGCCCTCTTGATGAAGACATGAAGAGAGTGTAACTCGATGTAAGATCTTAGAGTGTTAAGTTTTGATGTTGAATTGATGCTCAAAGTTTTGGTGTTGAATTGATGCTCAAGAATCACACATATTTGCACAAGTTATCTATACAAAAATATTTCAAAAAGATTTCAAAAATCTTATGTTTTTGTCTCTGACTGTCGACAGCTCAATTGAACTGTCGACAAGCCTGTCGATATGTTCTTCTCAGAGAACTTTTGACAGCTGTTTCCAGTAACTCAAGTTTTTGTTGTTTTTGGTTTGCTTTCGATAGTCCACTCGACAGCTGATATGCTGTGTATCAGCTGAGCTGTCGACAGGCTTATTGGACTGTCGATAGTCTAGCTCGACAACAGCTAAAAATTTAGCTGTTGCACACTGGATTGTCAACAGCCTATTAGACTGTCGATAGCTCCAGTGGTCGTTTAAGCCTATTTTGAATTAAAACGAGATTTTCTCCTTTCAAACTATTTTGTCTTATTCTCAAACGGAAATATTTCGCTTTATTAAAACTTTATCAGTGTTTTACTAACTGGTTTAGCTCTCTAATGATATTTATTTACTGCCCATATATGTATATAGGTCATTGTAGGAGAATTTTTTAACAAATGTACATACAATTTTTTAAAATAAATTTTTTTAAAGAAAAATCAAAATTTTGCTTTCAAGTTTCAAGAGCTCTCAGTTTCAAATCTTTTTTTGCGAGTTTCAAGCTCTCAAGTTCAATTTTCTTAACTAATTTTTCTCTCGCACAATCTTTTTGAGCTTCATTTCTCCAATCAAAACTCTAAGAAGTTGTAAATAGAGAGTTTGTGACCTTTATGATTACCAAGAGCTTGCAAATCTCATTGGCTTTGTGTTACCTCTTGTGTAGAGGATTGAGAGTTAGAGATGTGTACTCCAGCTTTGTATAGACCTTTAGTTCCTTTGTGGAAGATCCTTTATGGATACTGAAATTCTTCACGCGGTGAATACAAAGACGTAGAGCTTGGTGCTCGAACATCGAAATAAATCTCTTGAATCTGTGATTGCTTTCTCTTGCTCATAAACTTTTGCTTGCACTTGTGTTTTACTTTTATTGCACTTGCTATTCATTTCTTGCATCATCTCTATTTATTGGTTTTTACTCCCTCATTCAGGAGTCAATTGAGCACATTAATTCATTGTCTAGAGGAATATAGAGGAGAAGTGCTAAATCCCTTCATTGAGAATCTGACTTCACTTCTTGATTTGAGTTAACCGTTTGCACCATCCATTTTAAATTATTACATTACCGCAGTAGATTAGCATTACACCTATTCACCCATTCTAGGTGTACTTTCAATTGTGATCCAAATGTCCTAAAGCTGCCAAGTCATCTGCTAATGCACTATCCTTCAAGTAATACAGATTAATGCATCAATGCTCTTCAGAACAACCAACGAGCCGCCGAATATCTTGAGAACGCCTTCTCCAAAAGTCCTTCTCATGCCATGTGCCTCCAAAGTTCTAACTGAATTAAATTCTTCTTCAACTGAGGTACATACCACACATCCTTCAACTCTCTCACCGTCCCATCGAACATCTTGATACGAACAGTACTTATCCCCTCCATACGACATGTGCGATCATCGCCTATGGACATCAAACCTCCATCTAGCTTCTCGAAGCTAGCAAACAACTCATGCTTGGGACACACGTGCTAGGTAGTCCCCGTATCCAAAATTCACTCAAATACTTCTGAATAGCCAACTGTAGGAGTAATAAAGAATGAAAATCTAGATAAGTCAGTATCATTACCATCCACCTATGCGACATTAGAGACTAATTTTGACTCCCTATTCTTGAGCCTAGGAAAATCAATCTTCCATTATCATTCCTTTTTGCAAAGAGCATACCGATTCTTTCTCAATTAACGATTACTAGTCTTGGACTTTTCAAGATCTCCCTTGCCCTTCTGATGATGGAACTAATTCCTCTTGCAGACAATACTTTGCTCATGTGCTAATAGAAGAGTCTTTATCTTTCTTCCTTAACTCATGATTTATAAGAGCATTCGATACCTCATTATAACTAAGAGATTGTTTACATTTGATCAAGGTTAAGACGAAAGCCTCATACTCATCATCCGAAAGAGACTCAACAGGATTGATGCCTTGTCTTCATCTTGAATCACCTCCTCCACGTTAGCTAGACTTGCAAGAAGCTTTGTGTTAGTTGTTTATGTGCTCACCAATGATAATTCCCTTCTTCAACTGGAAGGGGTACAGCCTCTTTTTCAAATGCAAGAAATTCTCAATGCTCTGCGTCAAGTACTTGCCTTTTAGAATCACGCAAATCTTCCTCGCAGAAGTTTCATTCAACATATGATACTTCAAATATTGTGTCAAACAAGATCTGATAACACGCAAGCTGTCTGATTCATTTTGTCTCAATCCTTCACTAAGATCTCCTCTGATTTTTTCTCAAATCGAAGAGAATCTTTCAAATTTGATTTGATCAGTGCATCCGTCACTTGCATCTCTATATACCAAAGTTGTTCGTGTTATCAAACTTCACCACATCATTCTTCGATGGTGGACATTAACGATCTTCACTGTGGGTTGATTGCTATCGGCCATATCCTCCAAAGAACCAAACACAGTTACAGAAACTAATTTGAAAAAGATCAAAATAGATAAAGGTCAAAACTTTACCTCTAACTGAAACCGCAGAGCCGATCTACTCCATCGATCCCAACAAACCCGGGAGCTATGATACCACTTGTTACATCCTCCAGAGGACCAATGCCAAGATCAGAGTTATCGAAAACAGTCACAAAAGTAAGAACAGAAAATAAAAAAGAGAACACAATGATTTAACGAGGTTCCACAATTTGTCTATGTCCTCGAGACAGAAAGAAGAAGATTTTATTCAAAGCCAAAAGATTTTATTCAATACCAAAAGACTTTCAAAAGGTGGCTTTCCGAGAAAACACTGATCTCTGGGCTTTCAAAAGCAGCTTTTGAAAGTTTGACATCAGCTTTTGAAGACTTCGCCAGAACTGAAAAACAATCCCGATTTCAAACAATCATATCTCTATTGTTTCTTTTCAGAATTTGATGAATCAAAAATTATCTACAACTCTTATGTTGATACCAAATTCATCGAGACCTCTTTCTAGATCTTCTGATGACATCAAGCGGGTCATTCATTCTAACACTTCTTTCTCTGGGCAAACTCTAATTGAGTTAAAAAAAACTCTATTTTTATCTTGTCCCCTACAGATGATGTGGCCGACGATGACGCTGATGTCCCATCATCAACTGGCAAAGCTGGTTGAATCGAGGGGCAACTCAACTGTTACATTACCTTCCCCTTCTCCATTCCCTCCATCAACTCCTCTCCCACCACCACCTCATCCTCCAACACCTCAACCACTGCCGCCGCCCCATCACCGTCCACCGAGCCCGACTCCCCCCCCCCCTCACTTGATCCCAATAAATCGAGAAGGTCGAGTGCGACCCCCGCCACATGTCAATGCACTCAACACGAAACATCCTCCCATAAATATGCTTGCATCTAGGCAACGTCCCCCCAACCTTATTCTCCTCCATCACACTCAAGCACACAACAAAGTCCAATGTGCGTCTCCACACGTGGCCACATGGTAGCTTATTGGGTTTGCTCCCAATGGGCAATGATTCGAATCTCATAAGGTAGAACATATGTGAATGAGTTGATTCGGCTCAGAAAAAACAGCTTGTGTGATAACTGGCCTTCGCGTGAGGAACGCGGGGGGGGGGGGGGGGGGGGGGGGGGGGGGTGGGGGTTGGGGGGGGGGGGGGGGGCGAAGAAGACTACAATT
This sequence comes from Agave tequilana, assembly GCA_038442645.1. Classification (NCBI taxonomy): domain Eukaryota; kingdom Viridiplantae; phylum Streptophyta; class Magnoliopsida; order Asparagales; family Asparagaceae; genus Agave; species Agave tequilana. Next base: position 100,591 of record JAVJIF010001967.1, read on the forward strand.
GATAAAAGTATGACCTCGGCAAGTAAGACCCTTCCATTGTAAGGGTATGTGCCAGCGTCCTAATTGCTAGGGTCGTGGTCAGGAGTGTTACTACTGGACATACTGTTGCTGCTTCAGCTTCTACCCATTTATTCCACCCGCTATTGACAATCACTAGCCGAAATGAGCCATTTGGCATTAGCTCACAGACCAATCATCTCACTATCACTACTTTCAAAATAGATTAGCTTGGACCAAATTATTCTACACACCATCTTTATGACATATTTGATCTGTGCAACTTCCATTCAACGAAACGTTGTATTCGGTGGGGATTTAGAATTTGAGACCCTTGACTTCTCAAAAGAAAGGGGAAGCAAAGAAACTCTATGGCATGTTTGGTTGTAAGGAAGTTGGCGGGAGGAAGAAAATAGGGAAGTATAATTGCTCATTTTTCTATCTATCTAAATATTAGAAAAGGAAAATGAGAACACCTCTTTTTTTTTCCTTTTTACACAATCACTTTCTCACTTTCAAAGTGTTACGGTTAATTTTGTGGTCATGTAAATCTCATGTGTAATAAGTTGTAACTCACAACAGTTAATTTTGTGATCATGTAAATCTCACTTGCATTCTAATTACAATCTAATTTTAATTTTTTTAATTAATTTTTATTTTAATATTATTTTATGATAACTTTTCACTTTCATTTTCACATTACTATTCAAAAATAAGAAAAGACATAGCATTTTCTAAACATAACACTTCCCAAACAAAAATAAGAAAAGACATAATATTTTCTAAACTACATTTCCCAAACATTCAAACACCGAAAAACTAAATAACTAATTTTTAAGTTTCAAAAATAATTATTACTATTTATCACTTTCCGCTTAACAAGCAGCCCCGGCGGGGCCACGTCAAATAAGAATTTGCAACGGATTGCTACAAAGACTCGGCAATATCGTACTTCTTTCCTCCTCCTTGTCCTTTTTGTCAAAACAAATGCAGTATATTAAACCAGTGGGCAGCGAAAATGACATGGCAAGCTTGAATTCTTGCTGACCGCCAAGAATCAAAATAAGTAGGAGACGCATGTTGCACATTGTTCTACACCCTTACGATAATGTGACACTTGCTATTATTTATTTACTTAGGTTTTCAGATACGTAGCCATCAACGACTTTGATGGTGGGAAGATCTGGTGATCGTGACCGGAACAGAGGCTGTGACTTTGGCTGTGGAGAAGAAGCCTCAGTGAACAGGCACAGATGCTGTTCTGTTATTTGCCCATGCCAGCTTGTATCTGTCAGAGGTTAATGAGGAGGTTGACATAATATTGTTGTTTAATAGCGCAATTATGATCCGTATGCAAATAGAAAATTTCTGAATGGACTTGGGCAAAGGCGGACTTGGCTTTAAGCTGGCAAGTTTTGACAGTGCACGGCCGTGCATATTGATAGAGATTTGATGATGTTTTTTTCTCCGGTTGTTTTATCAATCAATCAATTTGCTGATACATTTTTAAAGTTCAACTGATATGAGTGATTGTTTTCAGTATATTTGCTGATGCTAAGAGTGCCGTCAGATTGGATGCAGGTCAGATATTATCTATCATATTCGCATTTAAAACTTCGAATATGGGTGCGAATACGAATATTCATAGATGTGAAAAAATGATATTCATATCCGTCAAAATCAGACATCAGATATGAATCGGATATTAGCGGATCGGATGCGGATACTAATCGGATATGTAAAAATTGATACGGTTAATGTTAAACTAAACGGATATACTTATATTACTTTTTATCTCATCTATAACAATATTAAATGTGATACATACTATGATATTATTGTGTACATATCAATATTTTCATTGTATCCATTGTCATTCGGCTTTTATAACAATGAATTACACGACCTCTGGTGCTAAATGCCGATTCAGATGTTACGATTGATATCAAAATACTCAAAATATATCGTGCTACTCTTGCAAGAATCAAATACTTTCCGCTATAACTTTGTCACCAATTCAAAATATCAAAAATCTAATGTCTTATTCTATTGAAGAATAGTCTCTTCCATATGAATATTATTATCAAGCACCAAACATCAGGATATCGGATAAGAAACGAATAAGATATTGTTTTTACCATATCCGTATCCGAACCTAACTTTCGGATATAGATACAGATATTAACGGATGTGAAAAATAATATCACAGATTGGAGGCGGATTCGGATGCGAATAATCCGCATCCGGTGGCACCCCTAGCGGATATAGTTTGAAATTTTAATTAGTTACATAGCACAGTTTTTATGGATTATCTGTATAAATTGTTGATTTCCATGTTGCTGGAGATTTTGTATAAATAGCTTAGCGTGAATCAAATCAGTAATCAAAGATTTAAACTTATTGATTAGGTACCTGACCTTTTGCAAATACTTGTAACAAAATTGTTGTGCGCACCGTCAACAACCAACAGAGAATCACACTATCTCCACAACCACAAAGAACACCCAAAATCACAGAAATCACAAGAGAAGAACGCACAATCACAAAACACGCGATTTAACGAGGTTCAGCCTGAATGCCTACGTCCTCGGGGCAATCTATGGAGAGAATTTCAATTTGGAAGATGATTACAATAGCTCTGGATCTCTATGAACACAAGAGAGTCCGCAACTTATTTTTCTCTAGGCACTTAAACCCTAGAAATTACAATTAGGGCTTAAATACATAACTTCCCGAAACATCAGTTTTCAGCCTAGACCCGACTGTCGGTCGACCGGTCCGGTCGACCGACTCCCTCTTACGGTCGACCGGACGGTCGACCGAAACAACCCGAGAGTTGGGTTCCTGCAGAGAGCCTCTCCAGTCGACCGGTCCGGTCGACCGAAACAACCCGAGAGCTCTGTCTTCTGCAGACAAAGTGTTGCGGTCGACCGGTCCGGTCGACCGCTCAAATCCTGTGAACGTTGTGCACGTCGGTCGACCGGTCCGGTCGACACCTTCCTCTGTCTTTTCTGCTGCTGCTGCCTTTTTCTGCCCGCTGTTCCTTTGCCTTTCGTCGTAAACTCCTTGGCAATCTTCAACAGCACCTGGCATGAATTCACCTCCTCTACTGTATTCTCTCCTCCAACAATTCTCCACCTCGGTGAAGATTTCCAAATCTGAGCCGAATGACGACTCGGAAGCGGCTGCACCAACCCGGTTGCCTACGTACCCCTTGCCCAAGGGATCAAGCCGTCCGTAGTTCACCCAAATGAGCTTCAGCAAGCTCAATTCACCTGAAGGATATGAAGCAAGTCTTTGCAGTGTGCAAACTTTACTCCCGACACCACCTTTGTAAGCATATCGGCCGGATTCTCCGAAGTGTGAATCTTCAACAAGTCAATGTCACCTTCTTCCAGAATCTCCCGAACAAAGTGATACCTGACATCGATGTGCTTCGTCCTTGCATGGTAGACTTGGTTCCTTGCCAAATAAATGGCACTCATGCTGTCACAGTTTATCTTCAAGATCTCTGTTCCACTCTCAAGTCATCGAGCAAACCCCTGAAGCCAAATTGCCTCCTTCATGGCCTCTGTCATAGCATATATTCAGCCTCTGTGGTCGACAAAGCGACGGTAGACTGAAGTGTGGAGCGCCAACTCAACGGTGCCTGCGAGAATGTGAAGACATATCCCGTCATCGACCGGCGTTTGTCAAGGTCACCTTCATAGTCTGAATCCACATACCCTATGCACTCTTGCTTTCCGGTGTCGTCCTTCTCGAACACTAGGCCTACATCAACAGTTCCCTTGATGTACCTCAGAATCCATTTCACAGCTTCCCAATGACCCTGTCCAGGATCATGCATGTATCTACTCACCATGGAGACTGCCTGTGAAATATCTGGCCTCGTACACACCATTTGCATACATCAAGCTACCCACCGCATTGGCATATGGAACATGAGACATATTGTAACAACCAAAATTTTATTTTACCTAATTTCTCCTCACCTTAAATATTAAGAATTTTTGGTTAAGGCATTATATAGAAGTGGTCACCCTCCATATTTCTATGTCAACAAATTGAACTTAATTAATAGACCCACTTCCCTTTTTCAAAGTTTTATTAACTATTTGATTGTGGTGACTAAAAATGATTAGCATGAAGGCTATGTGCTTGTGCTATGTATTTTGGGCAATTTATGACTAAGCAATGGTAAAGAAATGTCAACATAATCCTTCATATCCCCTTAATCAACCAAACTTACCCTAATATCTTTTTAGTGGTAGGTATGCATGCAAGGGGGAAGATTAAAGGGCTAAGATCTCATTGATATTTGGGTTTCCATGTGGCATCATAAAGGGGGGGCTTGACCAAGTGGCAACATGAGAGTAAACCCCACCTGTAACTTGCACTCAACTTTGGATTACCAAGTTTACCCTCATCTTCATCCTCTCCCATTTCTGCAACTTTTCCTCTCCCAAGTGAAGAAAGTGAAAACCCTAGCCACCTTTCAACTCCTCTCAATAATTTTGAGAAGAGAGATTACGACACCTCTCTAGCCCTAAATCCCAGCTTATATCAACTCTGAATCAAGACTCCACGAGAGGGAAGGAAGAGACACGCGCGCGCAGCAAGCAAGAGCCGCAACAGCACGGGAGCTGCTGCTACTTTGCCGCAAATCTGCGGCAAAGAAGGGAATTCTGCGGCATTTTGGGGGAGGGAAGGCCCGATCTTTGGGGAGAAGATTCCTGGTGAACTGGGAGAGAGATCTAGCTCTGCAAAACAGACATTTCCTGAAGGCTAACCCACTGATTTCGGATCTGAAATCCATTGTGAGTAAACCTAAAAACTTTTAGAGTATATCTCCTATCAAGATTTGAAAAATTGAAACTTTGAATTTTGTGTAGGTAAACCACAAGGTAATATTTACTATTTTTGTGACATTCTTATACTAGATGAAAATGAAAGAGGTATTACCTAGTTATTGTGCCTCGATATCATGTTGTGATGAGATACATGTGTGATATATTGTTGTAGCTTATTAATTCAACTAAATGAGGTGATCTAGCGTTTTTAATTCGCTGTTTTGATGGTTATATTGGGTTAAATGAGATCTAATGAATATTGCATAATAGTTGTGTCTCTATATTATATGGATATGAAATGCATGTGTAGAATACATGTTCTAGTATACTAAATTCGCCTAAATGAACCAATTTAACACTTTAATTCGCTGTTTTCTTGACCAACATCATGATAACAATTTGATACGTGTATAGCATAATCTTGGCTCTTCATAAATAGAAATGGTATGATGCATTATGTGGGGTATAGGATTTGTATTAGTAGCACTCCATAAATGCCGATCGTTTAACTTGAATCATACTTCATGTTCACTAAAGTGCACGGGGGAAGACCCCTCCTTACAATATAGCATTGTGTTAGTATTGGCAAATATATGGGTTAAGGCATATATTCATGCGAGTGAATGTGGCGTGTTATGATGTTACTATGATATTAGGTAACCCCCAAGCATATGTCTTCTTTCATATTGTTGCACATCATTTTCGGGCATGACGTGTAAGTAGTTCAATATTGCTTGTTATGCATATTATAACTTAAACTTGCATGTTGTATTTGTATAAAAGAGGAAGGGGCCGGGCGGGAGCCGGTAGGAGGGGGAAGACGGGATTTGACATATACTTATGAATATATAAAAGGAGGAAGGGGCCGAGCGGAGCCGGTAGGAGGGGGGAAGACGGGGAAACTTATATGTTTTATATGAATTATATATAGGAGGAAGGGCCGTGCGGGAGCCGGTAGGAGGTGGAAGACGGGAAAATTTCATTTAGATTGAATGACATCTAAAAGTGAACTGTCAAGTTGCATTCATGATTGATAATGCTTGTGTTAAACTAGAAAGTCATTTTATGTGTATAACGAGCCAAGTTGATGTGAGTGGACTCATCCACGAGAATTTCCTATATATTCATACAATTATATCTTTTGTGTCATGATATAGTTAAATGCAACTTTGATAGTGGAGCCACGTAGACCACATATGTATGGAACTTGGGACAAGTAAGGTAGCTTGAACAAGTTGTTGTTTATGGAACTCGTCGAAATTTACTCTTCTAAACTGTTTATCTTATGAAATTATTATATCAATACCCTATGGCATGGTTTACTCATTGAGCTGTCGAGCTCATTTTATTTTTGTCTATCTTTTCAGTTTGGATAAGGGTAAGGGACCTCTCTAACTGGAAAAGTTAAGTTATGGATTGCATGACTTATTGTGGTATCATTTTGACTTGGCTTTGTTATATTAAATGCGTATGTATGGACTCTATCGAAGTCTTTGAGGAAAACATGTTAGGATGGACTCGAAGTACATTTTGTCTTTATAGTATTTGAGACCTTGGTCTGGTATGTAATATAATGTTCTGGATTGTGAATTCCTGGATATGTATGTTCTTGAACTTAATGATGACCATGTGTGGGAATACTATTGTTTGGAAGTAACTCTTGTAATATTGATGAAAAGATTATGCTTGCAATGGAGGAAATCAAGTTATGATATATGTTTGTGGTTAAGGTTTGGTGTATTGTGTCAAAATAAGTAGGCCTTGGAGCCGAAATTTTGATTATTGTAAGTGAGAAATAAAGGGAATATTAAGGATGATGCTGCCAAAATTTCTTATTTTAAGAATATTGGAGATAGAATGGTGTTGTAGGCTTAATCTTGTTTATTGGAACTGGGGCCGTTACACATATGTTCACGCTCTTGAACACCTTTGGAGACATCTTCGCTGACAATTTGAAGTGTGGCGCCATTGGTGTACTAACAGTCTTAGTATCTTTCCCGATATTAAACCTCTACAGTACCTTCTCCAGATAGCCCTTCTGAGTCAAACTTATTCTGCCAGCTTTTCTGTCTCTTGTGATCTCCATGCCCAATACTTTCCTTGCTTCCCCCAGGTCCTTCATCTCAAACTCTGACGACAACATCTTCTTCAGAGAATCAATAGCAGATCTTGACCTAGAAGCAATCAACATATCATCTACATAAAGAAGTAGATAGATATATTCACCTGATGGTAGTTTGTTGTAGTACACACATGGATCGAAATGGCTTCTGTGTACTTCTTCTTCCTGATGAAGCTGTCAAATCGCTTGTACCACTGTCTAGGAGACTGCTTCAAACCGTACAGCGATTTCTTCAGCTTGCATACCAACTCTTCCTTCCCTGCAGCTTTGTAACCTGTGGGCTGTGTCATATAGATCTCCTCCTCAAGATCGCCGTGGAGAAAGGCGGTCTTCACATCAAGTTGGTCAAGATCCAACTCATTCTGCGCCACCAAGGCCAATAGAATCCGAATAGACGAGTGTTTAACTACTGGGGAGAAACCTCGTTGTAGTCGATTCCTTCTCTCTGAGCGTAGCCCTTAGCCACCAACCTTGCCTTGTAGCGCACTGTATCTTCTTGAAGAGATCCTTGCTTCTTAGCAAATACCCACTTGCACCCTATGGCCTTCTTCCCCTTGGCAACTTAGTAAGTTCCCATGTGTTGTTCTTATAAAGAGATTGCATCTCTTCATTCATGGCCTCCTTCCACATATCTGCTTCTGAACTGATCTCAGCTTCTCTGAATGTAGATGGAATAGCCTCTTCAACAACTGGAAGTGCATATGAAACAACCATATCGGTGGTGAGCCAGCCTGGTCTCCTAGTATTCCTCCGTGGTCTTCCAACTGCAGTAGGATCTGGAACAGTACCCATGACCTGCTCCTGATCCTCTTCAACAACTTCAGCATCTTCTTCTGCAACTTGATCACTGCTCTCCCCTGTGTCACTCTCAGGAATGATCCTCACTGACACTGAATCCTCTAGACATGGTGGATTTGCATCACTCTCCACCTGCTGGCAATAGCTCCTTGGTCTTGTTGGTCTCCACCTGCTGAGAGACCGTAGGCTTCATCAACGAAGCCTCATCAAATGTGACATCCCTGCTGAGTATGAACTTGTTGTCCCTGTTGATCCCAAATCTTGAACCCTTAGTTCCTCGCTTGAAGCCAACGAACACCCCTTTCTTTGCTCTTGGATCCAACTTGTCTTCTTGACATGGTAGTAGGCTGGACATCCGAAGACCCGTAGCAAATCATAGTCCATAGCAGCTTTTCCTGACCAAGCTTCAAGAGAGTCTTTCCCCCTATTGCAGACGACGGCAACCTGTTCACAAGATGGCATGCATATCCCAAAGCTTCAGCCCAAAACTTCTTTGGCAATCCTGCATTTGAAAACATGCACCGAACCTTCTCTAGCAAAGTCTGGTTCATTCTTTCAGCACACCCCATTCTGTTGCGGAGTTTCCCTTACTGTGAAGTGTCTCTCTATGCCCTCATCTAGACATAGCTGTAGGAAAGGATCTGATTTGTACTCTCCTCCGTTGTCAGAACGGAGGACCTTGACCTTCCTTCCCGTGCTTCTCTCCTGATTAGCCTTCCACTTCACAAACAATTCTAGGACTTCACTTTTGTGTCGCATGGTGTACACCCAACATCGCCTAGAATAGTCATCAATGAACGACACAAAATAGTGGTTACCTCCAATTGATGCAGTCTTGGAAGGTCCCCATACATCCGTGTGAACATAGTCAAGAATACCTTCGTGCAGTGTGAAGCTGTGCCAAACTTTCACCTTCGTCTCTTGCCGATGATGCAATGTTCACATAGATCCAACTTGCAGGTCTCTGCACCCTTCAGCAGCCCTTTCCTCACAAGAGCTTGCATCGATTTCTCCCCTGCATGTCCCAGCCTCATGTGCCATAGCCGGGTTAGATCTTCCGTCTAACTGTAGAAGCTGCCACCTGTCCTGTCACTGTACTACCCCTCAAGTAATACAGGTTACTCCGGCGATCAGCCTTCAACACCACCATCGAACCCTTTGTCATTTTAAGGACTCCCTCCTTAATAGTCACTCCTAGGCCCAATGATTCCAAAGCTCCTACTGAGATTAAGTTCCTCTTCAGCTGAGGTACATATCTTACTTCTTTCAGCTCCCTCATCCATCCCGTCAAACATCCTGATCGGAATAGTGCCTACACCCTCCATGATGCACGGATGATCATCGCCCATGACGACCGAACACCCCTCTAACTTCTCAAGACTGGTAAACCAATCTCGATTAGGGCATACATGATATGTAGCACCTGTGTCCAGGATCCACTCTTTATCCCCCGAGTAACCTACAACAGGAGTAGTCACTGAAAAAGAGAACACTGAAGAATCTGAATCTGCTCCATCTGCCTGTGATTTACCGCTTGTAGCTTTTGTCACTCTTGCCAGATTTGCCTCAGATTTTGATTCCTTCTTCTTCCCCTTGTACTTTGGACAGTCAACCTTCCAGTGCCCAATCTCTTTGCAGTACATGCACTGGTTTTTCTTAAGATCCCTAAAGCCCGACCTAGACTTTGATCTTCCTCTCATCTCCTTGCCTTTCCTTGATGAACTCCTGCCTCTTACTTTCAAAGCCTCCGCTGATGAACTGACTGACCAGAATGTCTCTCATTCTTCCTTGTCTCATAACTCATCAGTGCAGACGATATTTCATCATAAACTAAGGTTTGCCTTCCATTTATGAATGTCATAGTGAATGTCTCATACTCCTCCGGTGGGAGTGAGTTCAGGAGAATGACTGACTTGTCTTCCTCACTTACAGTGACATCCACATTCAGCAAGTCTGTAATCTAGAAGCTTCGTATATCGGTTGATGTGCTCGTTTACTGTGCTCCCTTCTGCATCCTGAACTGATACAGTTTACTCTTCAGCTGCAACCTAGACTCCACACTCTTTGTCAGGTACTTCTTCTCAAGAGTATCCCACAGTTTCTTAGCTGACGTCTCATGTTGTACAAGATATTTGATGTCTTGTGACAAGCATGAACGTATCAACCCACATGCGACCTGTTCATCTTCGCCCACTCTTCATCAGTGGTAGTAGTCTTCTTCCTCTCTAATAGGAGCGTGTCCTCGAGGTTCTGTGCATTCAATGCATCCATAACCTCACACCTCCACATCCGAAATTATTAGTTCCATTGAACTTGACAACTTCGATCCTTGAGTGATTCATTGTTTTAACGGAAGTAGTTTCTTCTGCCATTGAGATCTACCTTTGATTCTCTATTTATGCGGAAAGAATAACCAAATTGGAATAAATCTTTTCTCAGATAAAAATGGGATTTTTACCTGCCTCTCGAAAACCTAGATCGAGTTTCTCAACGGATCTACTTCAAACACTGATTCAACAAGCCCTCCTTGCGTCCTCCTGAGATCGACACACGATCTCTCTCGAACACCAATACCTCTGACACTGAAGATCGACACACGATCTCCACCTGATCAGATCTGGAGCCCTTCGAATCCTCAGAATCCCAAGCGTAGCCTGATGCTCTGATATCACTTGTTGTGCGCACCGTCAACAACCAACAGAGAATCACACTATCTCCACAACCACAAAAACACCCAAAATCACAGAAATCACAAGAGAAGAACGCACAATCACAAAATACGCGATTTAACGAGGTTCGGCCTGAATGCCTACGTCCTCGGGGCAATCTATGGAGAGAGTTTCAATTTGAAGATGATTACAATAGCTCTGGACCTCTATGAACACAAGAGAGTCCGTAGCTTATTTTTCTCTAGGCACTTAACCTTAGAAATTACAATTAGGGCTTAAATACATAACTTCCCGAAACAGCAGTTTTCAGCCTAGACCCGACTGGTCGGTCGACCGGTCCGGTCGACCGACTCCCTCTTACGGTCGACCGGACCGGTCGACCGAAACAACCCGAGAGTTGGGTTCCTGCAGAGAGCCTCTCCGGTCGACCGGTCCGGTCGACCGAAACAACCCGAGAGCTCTGTCTTCTGCAGACAGAGTGTTGCGGTCGACCGGTCCGGTCGACCGCTCCAATCCTGTGCACGTTGTGCACGTCGGTCGACCGACCTCTATCTTTTCTGCTGCTGCTGCTTTTTCCTGCCCGCTGTTCCTTTGCCTTTCGTCGTAGACTCCTTGGCAATCTTCACAGCACCTGGCATGAATTCACCTCCTCTACTGTACTCTCTCCTCCAACAATAGTATCCTATGGGTAAACATGCTATGCTTGCAACGAGTTCACCCAGGGTTGCTTGAAAGTGCAATTTCCATGTCGCCCATCTATTCTCACTTGTAAAATTTGCAAATATATTTTATATGCAGTTTTCCCTGAGTTATTTGGTTACTGGAAGTCTTCATTCCTCTTGCAATTGTTTGACATTATTATTTTTTTAAAACCATGTTTGTGCTTGATGTTTAATTGAAGAGGATATGAACTTTGGTGAAGTTCTGACTTTTGCCCTTCAGATTTGAGGCAAACATGGGCAACTTACCAAAACTTGATCACACTATCAATGTATGACAAACAACTGGATAGTGGAGAGGAACACTTCTACATTTATGTGATGATGTGATTCAACAGGAGGTAAGAACCCCAGAGAGGAGCTCTGTTGTAACTTCTTCGAGAAAATTTATGAAGCCATGTAAAAGTATGTATAGCTTTTGAGATAACAATCTAATAATTGTAAGTTGCAGGTTAAAGAGGTGATAATTTCCTACTTCATTTTGATGGAGCAGGGAAAGGCCACAATACAAGTAGGGCTAGAATGATCTCTCCATTCCCCTCATTCTTTATTCTCATCAAACAATATATAATTTTATTATATCATTTATATGATTGCTTAGGATCTCGACCTTCGGTGTGAAGAACTTATTATAGAGGAGTTTGGTGAGAGGTGCAACTTTGAGGTTCTGGATGCTGTCCAAAGTTGGAAAGGCTTGGCATTGTGGCTCGAGTGAGTTTTTCTACTATCTCCATTGCCTCAGCAATAAGTAACTTTATCTCTAAATAAATAAATAAGGCTTATTTTATAAAAAAATACCTCAAAGTTTTCCTCATATTTAAGTTTAATACTCCGTACTATTTTTCTCTAATGTTTAATACCTCATACTGTTTTCTCTCATGTTTAACCTTAAACTTTTCTTCTCTTCTATTTTTCAATATGATACCTTGAAATATCAAAATCCCCCAATTCCCCTTGTTGCTGCTTCTTCCCAAATCACAAATAGAATCTTCATTTTAGAGAGAGTGAGTTTAGGCACTCATGAAAGTGTTGAAGATCCACATAAAGAGGAGATGATGGTGGTGGACAAGGTGGTGATGCTAGAGGAGAAGAGTGAATGATGGTGGTGCTATATTATATAGGAGGGAGGGAATGGGTTCAATTAGATTCAATTGGGTGGTGAGATTATAGAGGTTTTGAGATTATTGTGTGGCAGAAAATCGGTAATGGTTATGAAGAAGGTTAAGGAAGAGGAGGCGCGGGTGTTAATGGGAAGTTCACTTTCTTTTTTAGATTAACTTTTCTTAAAATGGAAAATGAAGAAGTTGATGAGAAAAGGAAAAAAAGGAGAATGGTAGTGGTGAAGAAGGAAAAAGTGGCGTGGAGAGGAGGAAAAAGAGAGTTGAGGGTTTTACTTGATTAGGATTAGGGTTTAATAAAAAGAAGATGATGTTAGAGGAAGAAAAAGAGGATAAAAAGGTCATTAAATTTCACGTGAAGGGTAAAAAGTCTAATTATTGTACAGGATATTAATGTGTAAATTAAAAAACTTTAGGTATTAAACATAAGAAAAAAATAGTATCGGGTATTAAACTTAAATATGAGGAAAACATTGAGGTTTTTTCATAAAATAAGCCAATAAATAAATAAATAAATCCCTTGTTTAATATATGAATGATTCCATACTAAGTTTCTTGTTTGCCTCTTTAATTGAACTAGTAATGAAGAAAGAACTGTTTAAGAATGCTGAGAAATGGTGTGAGAAGTCACAGGAACAAATAGCTGGCCAATTGCTAAGCAAGAATCTTATGGTAACAATTGTCAATATCCATAAACGAGCCTCTGCTATCTTATTGGATATGTATTTGACGAAGTGATGAGGATGCGCATCGAAATTACTTTAGAGATGAAGGATCAAGGGAATAAGACTAACACGAGTAATAGTGAATAATTAAAATAAACGAGGAAAAGATAAATAAATTGTTAAAGAATATAAGGTCAGTTTGTGATAGTTTCATGAAAATGGAAGGATACTTGCAGTTGAGATGGGCTTCATGGTGTCTCATCTTGCAAGTAACCTATCCTATTTATCCAAATTGTGCTCAAGCTCAAGTGTAGCATGGTTGACCATGGTAAATATGGACGGTAATATTTTGTTGTCATACTCATTAGTTGACATACTTGGTCAAATGTGATCACTGTAACAGCAATATCGTATTTCTCTATCTCCTTTTTTTGGTACTAAACCTAGTGAGCTGGGAAAGCTAGAGCTAGCAAATTTTATCAAGTGGCATCGACTAAAATGATGGAAAGTTAACATTAGGAAAAATCAGTGAAAAAAAGAAAATCGTATGCTTATCTTACAACTTCCCTATTTTCAACCTCCAAATGGCAAAATATTTTTGCCTCCATCCTTGCTCATTCCTTGAGAGCAAAATAAGACAAAATGTACCTGTTTTAAATGTGGAAAATGATTCCAATTTCGTGTCCAGTAGTCCAGAAAGGAAAAGTTTGTTCTGTCAAATGTTCTCTTTCCTTTTTCTTCTAGCAGCTTATAAATTTTAAACTGTCAGATATGATGTATTAGAATCTCTCTTTCTGACAAATGATAAAAAGAAATATCAATTCGCGTTGCCAGGACTCTATTGGTAGAGTTTATTGCGTACCTTTGAAGAGAGCCAATGAGATCATTGGGCCCACGACGAGGAGGAATGGTTATCAAAGCCAAACAAGGCTCTGCTGCTTAACCTATCAAGGTAAAGCTTCTATGCATGTCTTGTTTCATCTTGTGTGTGTACATATTCAGTCCCAATTTGGTGTGCAAGCACTGAAGACGGAGATTTCTTGGCTCATGTTGTGTTTCTGATGTGAGTGGATTGCCTCACGCACATAAACAAGCGTTCATGCAATGTGAAACATTTTGTATGAACGCCACAAGCAATTTTTCGTTCTTTGCTTCATATTTTATGCTTATTGACATCACATATCTGCAGAAATTTAGTGTACATATGAAATGGTTGATATTCTAGTTCAGTGGATTTTCTACTTTCTGCAAGACTCCTGTTTCTTTTAATTCCTGCAAGCTTTACACTACATGTACCCCTTTATGCTCTTTAGCTATGCATCCATCCAAACTCGTATTTTTTTTGTTTTTAGTCAACACCAAACGAAAGATGTTACGAAAGTGCTAGTAGTAACTATAGGAGGAATATATCCTCCATCAAGGATAATCACCCTTGTTAGCTCCTTGGATGCCTTCTCTCTTTCATTTCAAGAAAGAAGCCAATTGTAGTGTCCATGAGATCCTGATCACAACAGCTTCTTCGCGTGTCCAGCGCTTGGTCCCCGATTTTGTTCCAGCTAGTTTCAAGCCAGGCTTGTGAACTGTGGTGCCCCGAGTGCGAAGTGATTCAGAGAATGGGCTCTATTCCTTTTCCCTTTTCAATCTGGCAGAAACAACATCTTAATTCAGCATGGCTTTCTGCGCGATTGCTTCAGGTTGCAGTCAATTGTACGATGATGTTTGTCTAGTGAGGCAATCTGGAGAATGAGAGTGGTGAATAGTTTGAAGTCGAGATTGAGTTGGATCTTTTATTGATAACTACTTTTTAACATTTTTATTTTTATATATTATTTATTATGGGGACTGGTCATTGATGGGGAGAGACTGACGAGCACCTAACCTAGACCTACTCTCCTGACTTTGGGGGATTGGGGCCGCCTTTCCTATCGTTTTATTTTTTTTTTCCCCACCTTTTTCAATTTTTTAGAGGAAAACGAAGCCGGAGGGCCTTGTTATTAATATACTAAATATGAAAAGAAGGGAACAAAATACAGGAAGGAAAGTCCCTCAAAACAAATGAGAGAGGAAAAGAAAAATACAATGGAAAATACAGATATAGTTTACAGAAATAAATAAAGGGGATACAAAGCTAGGCAATATTTTTTATTTTTTTCCTCCAGAGATCAGAGTAAAATAGAGCCTGTTGAGAAACTTTAACTGCGGTGATCGCTTTCTGACTAAAATCCTCGAGTTATGTTTCGTTTAGATGGAACAAATCAATGATTGAACATGAATATCTCAAATCTTACGAGACACTCCAGGGATACATGAAATCCGTCAATCCTCCCAAAGAGTTGGAGAGATATCGGCTAGGATGGGAGAGTCCGGCAAGACATAAAAGGGGCCTAGACTATCTGGGCGAAGTCACATAACAAGAAGATATGGGTGGATAATTCAGGATAATTTCCACAAAAGATACACATCGATAGTGGCTTGATGTAACGTCTGTGTAAATAGAGGCCAGTAGGAAGCTTTTTTTCAGATTGCTAACCATGTGGTGATTTTAACCTTGAGCGTCGAAGCCACTTTTCATAGGTTCTTTACTGATTTATCCTGTGGTTGTGAGGACTATAATAACTGATACTGTGATCAAACTGTAAAAGTGATAGATGAACCCGCCTTCCAAATCATCTTGTCTGGAACATCTTGAAATGAGTGACGTCGAAGAGTACAAATAAGGATTGCCAACTTCCAAGCGGCTTATCTCTTATCTATTCTATTCAGGAGGGGCTACCAATCTGCCTTTGAAAGGGTGGTTGGCTTGAGAGAAGTCCAAGGTATGTGAAGGGGAAGCTGCCCGTTTTGCAGTGGAGTAGGGTAGAGACCTGGGACAGTTCCAAGCTTGGAGGCCCAAGTTGGTATAATGATGATTTGTTAAAGCTAATTGAGAGCCCTAAAAGAAGTTCAAAGATATGTATGAGTATCTTTGTCCTTTGGATGGAGACAAGATCTGGAGGTAGAAATATAATGGTGTCATCAGCATATTGTAGGCATGAAATCCCTTGATTCTAAGGTCCGATAGGACTAAACCTCCTTCATAAGCAAGTGTTAGAATTTGTGATAGAACATCAACCCCTAAAATAAAGAGAAACGGTGAAAGGGGATCCCCCTGCCTCAACCCACACTTGCATCTGATTAGGGTTCCTGGTTAGCCATTGATTAGAACTGAAGAGAAACCTGTGTTGAGCAGTGATGATATTCATTTACACCATCTTACACCAAAACCTCGAGCTTGAAGTACCTTAAGGAGAAATGCCCAGTCTAATGTATCAAAGGCTTTTTCAAAGTGCAACTTGAGGAAGAAAGCTAACCATTTGTGTTTGGCACAAGCTGTCAGAATCTCTTGAGTTGTAGCCACACTGTGCGGGGCAGGGTGTCCCTGGATGAAAGAAAATTGAGAAGGTTCGATTAAAGCATTGATTTTTGCCTTCATCCTACGGAAGAGGACCTTGAATATGATTGTAACGCCCCGGTCCTAAGGATACGGAGACGTTATGGCGACGCATATACGCGAGGAAAATACCCACGTATATACGCTAAGCCTAAATTGTAACCTGAACAAGCTATAATCAGAACTATAATAATCAAGGACCACTGCAATAATACATATAAGACTACACATGATAGCAATGAATAACAGGAAGAAAATGGCAGCTGAACAGAAGTCAAAGGTGATATATAGGAAACAAAGAATAATAACAAGAATAAAATGCAAGTATACCAGAGTCAAAGGGAGAGGACCCAAGCTCCTCGCAAGGCGCACCGTCTCATCGAACACCTGCACAATAGAACAATCGTCCAATATCTGGACGTGCAAATCCAGGGTCGTCAGAACGCGACCATAATGAGTGTGTGTGTAAAGGGGAAAGAACTCGTGCAGAAGAAACAATGTGCATAAATAGTAGTAAGAGCAACAGTAAATAGAAAATGCTGAAAAACAAGATAAATAGCTGAACAGTAATACACATGATAATAACATGAATAAAGGTAGAATATAACTGACACAACTGTAAATATGCAATCAATGTCAAGACGTGTAATCTATCACATGTCACTAGGTTGTATCTAAATCTGGTCATGGTTACAATCATATTCCTATCATAGCATACATATACACAGTCAAATGATTATAGTTAGTCACAATACATTATAACAGTTTATTATCATTTATTATGTCAGCGAACACCAATTGCCACCTGTAATAGACGCATCCCATACTACGCCTACTACATGTGTCAATCAGGGTCCTAAGTTATTGAAACTGATTGGTTGGAGACATTATCCATGTTTTAGGTGGGTCCCGTACATACCCGGGACCACGGCCTCAGTTTCCTGGCGCTGAACCAGGCCGTACCGCTAGGTACTCAGTAACAGTAACAGTAACAGTAATCTCACTGTGAAAACAGTGGAACAGTAAACAGTACAGATGGGATGCCAGTCATCCCCCAGGAACCCTGCAGTAGAACCCTCAGTCGGCTGCGCAACCTGTATCCTAGGTCCACCCAAATACAGACGCTGTCGCCTCCATCAATTTCCCCAATCCCAGTGTAAGTTGTCCATTTACATTATTATTTATTCAATTTAGTTAAACCAGTCAATGTCCATATTATCTAAAACATTGGGACGATACAGTGACAGTAACAATAACAGTACAGTAGCAGTCAATCAGTAATCGTATACACGGTGAACAATATCAGTAACAGTAACAGTAACAGTAACAGTAGCCGTGTATACGATGAACAATAGAACTGTACCGTGATTACGGTCAATGATTCTTTCCCAGTAACTCTCAATAACATGAACATAAAAACAGTAACAGTCTAGGCACTGATCCTCAAGTCACCAATAACAGGGATCAAATAGTAAAAGCTATCAAACTCTGAATATATATAAAATCACCGACATCGCTAAATTCACTCTCACAATAATTTAATCCATATCACTGAGTAACCCAGTCTCTAACATCATAACAAGTCCTCATCAATACCAGAATGAATCATCACTTAAATCATCACCAATAAATTAATAACAAGTCAACACATACTGAATCATATCAAGGTAAGGGAAATCATCCTCAAATAACTTATGGTCTAAACTATCTACTCTTGGCACTCAACATCATCCATATATCATCTAACAGATCCCAAGTGTCAACCACATCAATCTCATCTCAATACCAGTCAGGCTCCAATAAAAGGAATATAGATTCTGGATAACTTCTAACTCAAGGTCAGTCTAAGTCACACTCAACCAATTCAGTCATATCTGATATGTCCTCAATACTCAACTAATAAGGTCATGTCTAATTACTGATCATCATTCAATGTAAAAAGCGTAAGTCCCAGATCAATCCAGAGTCATCATATTCAACTCACATTCCTAACAGTCATATGATCATCAATTATCAATATACATTAATGATTTTGATATAATAATTGTCATTCCAACATATATCCATAATCAAGCTCAGCTCTCTCACTCTAACAATTTAATCTGATTCTCAAATCCTCAAGTGTTCACACTTTTATTAAGATTAAACATGATATCCCAATACTCGGTATCACAACATATACATGCATCTAAGTTCTATTAGATCAAGTCATTACCACCAATATCCATCTCAAATACCCTCATGCTACATCCTGATATGTCTACAACAATACTCTAGATATACATAGGACAAACATGAGGGTTCTAACATGTATCAATAATCATGCATATCATATCCCTATACACCCAACATGAAAATAACAGGAGATGACCGTCCACCCCCACGCTCGATGATCTCCACACATAAACATGTAACATAAGAAATCTACTCAATAATTTACATCACATATAAAATAATATCTGCGATCATTTAATAAATAAAGAGAGAGAAAGAGAGAGAGAGACACTCACATCGGGAAATCTGACCGTTACCGGGCGAGTCGCCGTTACGGTCGCTGTGGTGCCGCTCTTCGCTGTCGGACTGCATAGGACGGTAGCCAGGGTACTGGGGAAGGCCTGGCTGCAAGCTGGGGATCTCGCGCTCGCCGGAAGGGCCTGGAATTGCCGCTCGCTCGCTGCCTATGCTGCTGGTCTGGGTGGTTGCTGCTATGCGCGTCGCCGGGCGAGTCGCTGCCACGGTCGCTGTGGTGTCGTTCCTCGCCATCGGACTGCACGGGAGGGTGGCCAAGATGCTGGAAGGTCACCGTGCTAGTCTCCGACGACGGCCTGGCGTGGATCAGGAGAACTCGCTGCTCGCCTGGGGAAGATGGGGGCGGTCTGGATGGTGCACGGCTGTCCTTGTTGTTGTTGTTGGTCCGGATCTCACCAAATAAATCTGAAACACTTAAATCTTGATCTGAAGATTTGCTAGTCCAGTACATATTTCAGGTGCAGAGCTGGACCCAAACTTTGCTGGATCATACTAGTCGCATTTCAACATGGAAAGAAGGGCTCGATCCAGACTCTCAGTAATAAATATAGAAGAACAACACAAACAAAAACTTAGATTAATCAGCAGATATGGAAAATCTAAATAAAATTCGACTTTTGTACTCACACTGATTACTCTGGTGAGTACTTTGCAATGCAGTGAATGCTTGCTAAAACTTTACCCTAACAGAAGACTGGCTTTCAAATATGCTTGCAACTGGATAGAGAAAACAATGCACTGGGACCACACCAAGAGTGAGTAAGTAGGGACAAGTGCATTATTATGATGAGTGTCTACAAGCAAGCCTATAATTAACAACAATAAATATAGAAAAATTTCTAGGGCTGAGCCAATCTAATCATGCATGGTGTGAAGAGACTAAAATATTATTGTGTAGTTGTGATGTGATGCAGGAAGCAACTAATATAGAATTCCTCACTGTGATCAGGTATCCATGAATTCTGGCCAAAGATATTATATTTAGTCTACTAGTACATCATCTATGCCCATGTAAAATAATTGACACAAGGACTGTAGCAGTGCATGGATTTCTTATTTAAATCTACCTCTAATCTCGTGAGATTGCTTCTGTGTTTGCTGTCATGGAAGCTGCTCATTTTTAGTCAAAATTGATTGTGCTCCCATTTCCAAGATCTTTTGCATTCCATTAAATTTGAGTGGAGAATCAAGTCCTGCAGATACTTTAGGTAGTATGTTGTTCTTGCGCTTCTTCAGTGAATTACACAACCAATCCCCCGGTGACTTCAGCTGAAGAGACCCAAATGATCACAACTGCTCCAATGAGAAACAGCCCAGCTCTATATCTCCAAGTCATCTCCTTTATCTCCTCGGATCCAACCAGATCTCAAGGAAAACCCAAAATAGCAAATACTAGAGGAAACCCCAATGAGTCGTCGACATCTCTTCTTGCCGGCGACAACCCCGAGATCTAACACCGACCGGCCCCATGGTGGGCAGAGATCTTAGCAAGCTCAATGGGGGCGGCGACAAGATATGCCAGCTGAAAATGGTAGGAATTGATTGACTGAATTGGTTGAGAATTTGGGGAAATTGGTGCGCTGCACTTGGTGAAGATCGTCGAGTTTTGGTAACAATGGGGCAAGATCCGCCGGGGAGGGAGATGGCCGATAGGGAAGGGGTGAGTGCGACAGCACATGGCAAGGGGAGAAGATGGGGATGGAGATGAGTGTGGCGGCTGCTCCAAGAGATGGATGGAAAAATAGAGTAGGGATTAGGTTAGGATTAGTTAGGATTATATGGGAGTGGGTTGGGTTTAAGATTAGGATTTGTGGCTTTGACTTGGGCTCTCCTGGGCTTGGGGTATAGAATTAAGAAAAATGAAAGAAGATAAAAAGAGTGTGGGCTTGCTCATTTGGGCTTGTTGGCTTGGGGTCAAAACAAAAGGGAAAAACAATAAGATAAAATGAGGTAATAAAAATAATAAATCATGATGATAATCAAGAATTAATTAGTAATAATTAAAATAATATCTAAACTTTAAAGATGACAATTTTCTTAAAACAAAATACACATACACTTTATAAGTATTATTTTTTTTCACAATTAATTCATGTATTGCAAGATATGGGTATTACATTCTACCCACCTTATAAAAATTTCGTCCTCGAAATTTCAATAAAGCAGGGAATGGTAGAAAGAATCCAAAATCTAGAGAGAACACAACAAGCTTCCACGTCGTCTCGTTGGGACACCACGATTCCGCTGCACGCTCTGATCTCTGCTACTATCTTCAATATGGAGCAACCAATCTCAAGAGATAGAATCAGGAGGAATGAATAAGAAGAAAGGATGAAATTAAGATGGACATCCAAATCACTCTAATTGAAGTGTTGGAATCATGAATATCAACAGATCAAGAACGAAATTCCAAAGGGAGGACGATCAATTTCCAAATGGAGTCAATATTATCACGTGAATAGTATATGTATATTGCAGTGTCAACATAACTGTCTCAGGTTACAGGTAGGAACTAGGTTCTCCTTTTATGTCGAACCTAGGCTCTGATACCACTCTGTAACGCCCCGGTCCTAAGGATACGGAGACGTTATGGCGACGCATATACGCGAGAAAAATACCCCACGTATATACGCTAAGCCTAAATTGTAACCTGAACAAGCTATAATTAGAACTATAATAATCAAGGACCACTGCAATAATACATATAAGACTACACATGATAGCAATGAATAACAGGAAGAAAATGGCAGCTGAACAGAAATCAAAGGTGATATATAGGAAACAAAGAATAATAACAAGAATAAAATGCAAGTATACCAGAGTCAAAGGGAGAGGACCCAAGCTCCTCGCAAGGCGCACCGTCTCATCGAACACCTGCACAATAGAACAATCGTCCAATATCTGGACGTGCAAATCCAGGGTCGTCAGAACGCGACCATAATGAGTGTGTGTGTAAAGGGGAAAGAACTCGTGCAGAAGAAACAATGTGCATAAATAGTAGTAAGAGCAACAGTAAATAGAAAATGCTGAAAAACAAGATAAATAGCTGAACAGTAATACACATGATAATAACATGAATAAAGGTAGAATATAACTGACACAACTGTAAATATGCAATCAATGTCAAGACGTGTAATCTATCACGTGTCACTAGGTTGTATCTAAATCTGGTCATAGTTACAATCATATTCCTATCATAGCATACATATACACAGTCAAATGATTATAGTTAGTCACAATACATTATAACAGTTTATTATCATTTATTATGTCAGCGAACACCAATTGCCACCTGTAATAGACGCATCCCATACTACGCCTACTACATGTGTCAATCAGGGTCCTAAGTTATTGAAACTGATTGGTTGGAGACATTATCCATGTTTTAGGTGGGTCCCGTACATACCCGGGACCACGGCCTCAGTTTCCTGGCGCTGAACCAGGCCGTACCGCTAGGTACTCAGTAACAGTAACAGTAACAGTAATCTCACTGTGAAAACAGTGGAACAGTAAACAGTACAGATGGGATGCCAGTCATCCCCCAGGAACCCTGCAGTAGAACCCTCAGTCGGCTGCGCAACCTGTATCCTAGGTCCACCCAAAATACAGACGCTGTCGCCTCCATCAATTTCCCCAATCCCAGTGTAAGTTGTCCATTTACATTATTATTTATTCAATTTAGTTAAACCAGTCAATGTCCATATTATCTAAAACATTGGGACGATACAGTGACAGTAACAATAACAGTACAGTAACAGTCAATCAGTAATCGTATACACGGTGAACAATATCAGTAACAGTAACAGTAACAGTAACAGTAGCCGTGTATACGATGAACAATAGAACTGTACCGTGATTACGGTCAATGATTCTTTCCCAGTAACTCTCAATAACATGAACATAAAAACAGTAACAGTCTAGGCACTGATCCTCAAGTCACCAATAACAGGGATCAAATAGTAAAAGCTATCAAACTCTGAATATATATAAAATCACCGACATCGCTAAATTCACTCTCACAATAATTTAATCCATATCACTGAGTAACCCAGTCTCTAACATCATAACAAGTCCTCATCAATACCAGAATGAATCATCACTTAAATCATCACCAATAAATTAATAACAAGTCAACACATACTGAATCATATCAAGGTAAGGGAAATCATCCTCAAATAACTTATGGTCTAAACTATCTACTCTTGGCACTCAACATCATCCATATATCATCTAACAGATCCCAAGTGTCAACCACATCAATCTCATCTAAATACCAGTCAGGCTCCAATAAAAGGAATATAGATTCTGGATAACTTCTAACTCAAGGTCAGTCTAAGTCACACTCAACCAATTCAGTCATATCTGATATGTCCTCAATACTCAACTAATAAGGTCATGTCTAATTACTGATCATCATTCAATGTAAAAAGCGTAAGTCCCAGATCAATCCAGAGTCATCATATTCAACTCACATTCCTAACAGTCATATGATCATCAATTATCAATATACATTAATGATTTTGATATAATAATTGTCATTCCAACATATATCCATAATCAAGCTCAGCTCTCTCACTCTAACAATTTAATCTGATTCTCAAATCCTCAAGTGTTCACACTTTTATTAAGATTAAACATGATATCCCAATACTCGGTATCACAACATATACATGCATCTAAGTTCTATTAGATCAAGTCATTACCACCAATATCCATCTCAAATACCCTCATGCTACATCCTGATATGTCTACAACAATACTCTAGATATACATAGGACAAACATGAGGGTTCTAACATGTATCAATAATCATGCATATCATATCCCTATACACCCAACATGAAAAATAACAGGAGATGACCGTCCACCCCCACGCTCGATGATCTCCACACATAAACATGTAACATAAGAAATCTACTCAACAATTTACATCACATATAAAATAATATCTGCGATCATTTAATAAATAAAGAGAGAGAAAGAGAGAGACACTCACATCGGGAAATCTGACCGTTACCGGGCGAGTCGCCGTTACGGTCGCTGTGGTGCCGCTCTTCGCTGTCGGACTGCATAGGACGGTAGCCAGGGTACTGGGGAAGGCCTGGCTGCAAGCTGGGGATCTCGCGCTCGCCGGAAGGGCCTGGAATTGCCGCTCGCTCGCTGCCTGTGCTGCTGGTCTGGGTGGTTGCTGCTGTGCGCGTCGCCGGGCGAGTCGCTGCCACGGTCGCTGTGGTGTCGTTCCTCGCCATCGGACTGCACGGGAGGGTGGCCAAGATGCTGGAAGGTCACCGTGCTGGTCTCCGACGACGGCCTGGCGTGGATCAGGAGAACTCGCTGCTCGCCTGGGGAAGATGGGGGCGGTCTGGATGGTGCACGGCTGTCCTTGTTGTTGTTGTTGTTGGTCCGGATCTCACCAAATAAATTTGAAACACTTAAATCTTGATCTGAAGATTTGCTAGTCCAGTACATATTTCAGGTGCAGAGCTGGACCCAAACTTTGCTGGATCATACTAGTCGCATTTCAACATGGAAAGAAGGGCTCGATCCAGACTCTCAGTAATAAATATAGAAGAACAACACAAACAAAAACTTAGATTAATCAGCAGATATGGAAAATCTAAATAAAATTCGACTTTTGTACTCACACTGATTACTCTGGTGAGTACTTTGCAATGCAGTGAATGCTTGCTAAAACTTTACCCTAACAGAAGACTGGCTTTCAAATATGCTTGCAACTGGATAGAGAAAACAATGCACTGGGACCACACCAAGAGTGAGTAAGTAGGGACAAGTGCATTATTATGATGAGTGTCTACAAGCAAGCCTATAATTAACAACAATAAATATAGAAAAATTTCTAGGGCTGAGCCAATCTAATCATGCATGGTGTGAAGAGACTAAAATATTATTGTGTAGTTGTGATGTGATGCAGGAAGCAACTAATATAGAATTCCTCACTGTGATCAGGTATCCATGAATTCTGGCCAAAGATATTATATTTAGTCTACTAGTACATCATCTATGCCCATGTAAAATAATTGACACAAGGACTGTAGCAGTGCATGGATTTCTTATTTAAATCTACCTCTAATCTCGTGAGATTGCTTCTGTGTTTGCTGTCATGGAAGCTGCTCATTTTTAGTCAAAGTTGATTGTGCTCCCATTTCCAAGATCTTTTGCATTCCATTAAATTTGAGTGGAGAATCAAGTCCTGCAGATACTTTAGGTAGTATGTTGTTCTTGCGCTTCTTCAGTGAATTACACAACCAATCCCCCGGTGACTTCAGCTGAAGAGACCCAAATGATCACAACTGCTCCAATGAGAAACAGCCCAGCTCTATATCTCCAAGTCATCTCCTTTATCTCCTCGGATCCAACCAGATCTCAAGGAAAACCCAAAATAGCAAATACTAGAGGAAACCCCAATGAGTCGTCGACATCTCTTCTTGCCGGCGACAACCCCGAGATCTAACACCGACCGGCCCCATGGTGGCAGAGATCTTAGCAAGCTCAATGGGGGCGGCGACAAGATATGCCAGCTGAAAATGGTAGGAATTGATTGACTGAATTGGTTGGGAATTTGGGGAAATTGGTGCGCTGCACTTGGTGAAGATCGTCGAGTTTTGGTAACAATGGGGCAAGATCCGCCGGGGAGGGAGATGGCCGATAGGGAAGGGGGTGAGTGCGACAGCACATGGCAAGGGGAGAAGATGGGGATGGAGATGAGTGTGGCGGCTGCTCCAAGAGATGGATGGAGTAGGGATTAGGTTAGGATTAGTTAGGATTATATGGGAGTGGGTTGGGTTTAAGATTAGGATTTGTGGCTTTGACTTGGGCTCTCCTGGGCTTGGGGTATAGAATTAAGAAAAATGAAAGAAGATAAAAAGAGTGTGGGCTTGCTCATTTGGGCTTGTTGGCTTGGGGTCAAAACAAAAGGGAAAAACAATAAGATAAAATGAGGTAATAAAAATAATAAATCATGATGATAATCAAGAATTAATTAGTAATAATTAAAATAATATCTAAACTTTAAAGATGACAATTTTCTTAAAACAAAATACACATACACTTTATAAGTATTATTTTTTTTTCACAATTAATTCATGTATTGCAAGATATGGGTATTACAATGATTTTGTTGGCCCAAAGGCCATTAGCCCTATATCTTGATGGATATTTTGATGATAACAAACCATATCTAGTTATGTATTTAACAATATTTGTTTAAAAGCATTTCAGGTTAAAACAGGTTGATTTGACGGCTCCACAATCAAGACTCACAAGTTTGGAGTTCGCCAAAAATTTGCATTCCCAAGCCAAGCACAATAGAAAGCTTCGGGAACAAGACGATGAAGAAAAGACCAAGTCAAGATCAAGACTGTGAAGAATACCAAGATTTGTATTTGTATTTTTTTCATTTTAGATATTTTGTCAAAACCTAGATGTTAGAAGTAGAGTTATGGGATTACCACCTACACACACATTTTAATTTGGTTCATGACTTCAAAAAGATTTTTAATTTCTATTTTCAATTTAGAGTTAACATGTTTAGATTAAGTTTTTCGGAAAATAGTTTAAGTTTTTGGAAAAACATTTATTTGGAAAAACAAGTTTTATCAAAGAAGTTTTTATAAAAATGTTTCAAAATTATTAGAGTAGTGACATAGGCTCACACTCTAAGTTTTACAAGATACAAAACTTCAAATCCAAGACCAATTCCAAAAACCCCAATTTCTGGTTTCTGGAAGTTCTGATTTTTCAGAACTGACAGAAACCGGTCGACCGTCCCGATCGACCGGCGCGCACAATTCTGTGCATGTTGTGTCAGTCGACCGTCTCGGTCGACCGAGCACTGTGCAGTGCTCTCGGGTTGTTTGGGTCGACCGAGCGGTCGATCGTAGATCCCCAACGGTCTGATTTTTGATCCGGTCGACCGGCTGCTGTTAGATTTTCTGACAGACTCCAACAGCTCTATTTTCTGACAGATTTTCTTTTGGGTTTTGATCCCAACGAATCTCTGGAGCTGTTTTTGACCCCTATAAATAGGAGGTCACTTCAACATGATGAGACAATAATTAAGATCATTTTTACAAGAGATTTTCAAAAGATTTACAAGTTTTCAAAAGGCTTTCATTTAGAAATGATTTTCTCTCCAAAAGCCCTAAATTTCTAGACACCCATTTGAAGTCTTTACCTCTACTTCTCTCTAGCTTTTGCACTACACAATCCCATAATTCTTCATCTACATATTGGTTCTAGGATTGTGCAAGTGAGCGATTTTTTATCAAGTGTGATCATCTTCTTATTGAGTGAAGTTGTAGAGGCATCGGCCTCAAGGCGAGCTAGTGTGCTCCGGGTGGTGTTGCGGCATCACGAGAGATAGGACAAGTGTGTCCTTGTATTGGTGGTCCAGTGGGACCTTCAATAGTGGAAATCCTTCAAGTGTGAAGGCGGGGACGTAGAGCGTGGCTCGAACCTCGGAAACATATCTGCGTGTTTGCGTTTGCTCAAATCTCTCTAAACTCAACTCCTTTATTTTCTTGCACTATAAATTGCTTCATTTATTGCAAATCTTTTATTTGAGCTAATTGTGTTAGTTAAATTTTAAATTCCGCATTTGTGCCATTTACATATAGCCATCACCTATTCACCCCCCCTCTAGGTGATTTCAATTGGTATCAGAGCCTAACCCTAGTATTTGGTTTAACCACCTTAGGGAGATCCTTTTATTGGCTATACTATTTGTTGCATTCTTCATATTTTGTGCATTTTACTATTCATCTATGGCTTCACTTGATTTTTCTAGCATCAAGTCCCCACCTAAATTTGATGGCTTGAACTTCCCCATTTGGAAGGTCAAGATGAACCTTTTCCTTAAGTACCTAGGAGTTAGGGTAGTTAGGGCCATAACTAAAGAATTTGTAGAGCCTCTCACCGATGAGAGATCATGGTCCGAGGACACTACCAAGGACTATGAGGCTAATGCTAGGGCTCAATATGCTTTAACCCAAGCCCTTAATGAAGATGACCTCTCACGCATTATTAACTGTAAATCTGCATATGAAGTATGGAATGTTTTAATTGTGACTCATGAGGGAACGTCACAAGTCAAGAGATCCAAGATTGACTTGCTTCGTTCTCAATATGAGAATTTTTATATGCTTGAAAGTGAGAGTGCTGATGACATGCTCACTCGTTTCACCAAGATCACTAATGCTTTATCTTCTCTAGGTGACACGATCGACAATGATCAAAAGATTCGCAAGGTCATTAGAGCTCTTCCCAAAGCTTGGGAAGTCAAGGCGAACACTCTCAAAGAGCTTAACGATCGGGAGGAGATGGACTTCTCCGGCTTCATCGGTAATCTCAAAACCCATGAGATGGAGATGAAGGTAAGAGAAGAAAGGGAGGCACCCAAGAAGAAAACAATCGCCTTCAAAGCCACTCTAACCACTATTGAAGAGGACGACTCATCGGAGGATTGCGATGAGGACTTTGCCATGCTTATCCGGAAGGTAGGCAAAATGTTTTACAGGAAAGGGAGGCAAAGCAACTTCCGAAGAGGGAAACCTCAAGGAAAGTTTGAAAAGAAGAGAGAAGAACCCGGTCCTTGCTTCCATTGCAAGAAGATTGGACATCTCATAGCGGATTGCCCCGCTCTCCAAGCAACCACCTCCAAGCATGCACCAAAGAAGAAAAAGGCTATGGTAGCAACGTGGGATGACACGGAGTCGGAATCCGAAGAGGAGAACGACGCCGCTCATATGTGCTTCATGGCACAAGGTGAGGATGCTTCTAAGGTAACCCTTGATAACACTTTAGAAGATGATGATCTTACAATGGATGAACTTGCACATTTTTTCGAAGAACTACAACATAGATATGAGATCTCTCAATCTCATAATAAAAAATTGAAAAAGGAAAATGATATTTTAAAGAATAAACTTGATACTTGTCTTAATGAGAAGAATGTTTTATCTATTGCTTTTGAAAAATTGAAAAATGACTTTGATAAATATAAATTGGCTAATAAAGGAAAAATCCCCATGGTTTCTTGTAATAAAAATGAATTTGTGGAAATTCAAAAACGTGTTGAAAATTTGGATAACACTTTAAAGAAGTGTGCTTTTGATCTTAATAAATTTGCATCTAGATTTCCTAAGGGAGTATCCCAAGGGAAACATACACACCATGCTTATGCACGAAAACATGCACACACACATAGGCATGCTCATATGTATGGTAGTGGTAAAATTTATGTATGCACACATTGTGGCCGCAAAGGCCATTTAGAAAAATTTTGTTTTGCTAAGCATAATGTACATAACAAACATGTTTGGGTTCGCCCCGGTACTAACCCTATAGGACCCAAGAAAATTTGGGTACCAAAAGACCCACCTATTTTAGTTGATACGGGTGGATCTACTTCCTCCAAGACATAGGGGGAAACGGTGCCCGGGTGGTGGATGCAACAAAGCCCAAAGATCACATCAAGCTTGTATCGCTATCGTGGAGGCACCTATATTTTGGAGATTGCCCATGTTCGGTAACTTCTCCATTTAAAAGTTTAATTTTTTTTTGTTTGATATATATACAAATGTATAGAAGTGTTAGCTTATTTTTGTGCTTTATAGACATATGCTAATGTAGAGTTACATTTCTATCTTAATTGTGTATATGCCATATTTTTTTGTTTGATATCTTTTGTGAATGTCCACATATCTAGTCTTCATGATATATCTATGTACACATCGTATTACAAAAACTAAAAATTAATTTTTGTAAAAAAATTTTTTTTAAAGCAAATACTTTAGAGATGGCAATTGCGCACCTCAACTCATTCAAGAGGAATCAAGAGGATGAAGTTCAGAACCTGTCACTGGGTATTCGGCTTCAACATCTCTAAAACTTTGTATTTTTTATGAAAAAAATTAAAATAAAATCTCTTATATGTAATTTTGGTTGATAAGTTGACTTAATGAAGATTAAAACATGTTGTTTGTATAATTATATCATCCTTGTATTTAATTAATATTTTTAAATTTTTTTTCTTTCTGGCTGTTGCTGCAGACTGTCTTTCAGGCAAAGACGGTCGACCGTAAATAGGCGCGGTCGACCGATTTCGCATGAAATATATTGCCTTTATTTTTTATCTGCTATCGGTCGACCGTCCTTAGACCCGGTCGACCGCTGTAAGTTTGCAGAACTCTCGGGATCCTTGGGTCGACCGACCGGTCGACCGCTCTGAGATTACAGAGCTCTCGGGTTTCTGGGTCGACCGACCGGTCGACCGTTCGTCGATTTTAGCCCTAAACTGCTATTTATTTTCACTTTCTCTCTCTCTCTCTCTCTCTCTCTCTCTCACTCTTTCAGCCGACGAACCCACTTCCTCTCCTTCTCCAAAAATTTCTCTATCTCTCCAATCTCTCAATCATTTCAAAATCAATTTAAAACCCACTTCAAATCCCATCTACTAGTGCAAGATCTTCGTTTTCAGGTCTTCCCATCTGCTGGATTCGAAGATATTCAGGTTTTCTTGATCTAGGGTTTTGATTCTTCATCTTTCAGGTAAAAATCTGATTTTTTCTCCTGATCTTACTATCTAGCTTTAAGATCTTCCCTTATTTGTCAATATTTCTAGGTCTCTAAGCTTTCTAGATCAAACCCTAACCTAAAAATCATCTTTTTCTTTAAATCATGTCTACATCTAAAAGGACTAGGACTGAGAAAGGCAAATCAGTAGCTCATACTTCTTCCCACACCCCTAAACCTAAAAGAACCTTTATAAATGAGCTTGCTGGAAATCGTTATATCAATCTTTCTAAGAGGAACATCATTTCAGGGAGATTTGTAGTTATTCAAGACTTTGAACACCTTGATATCCCCCGTATTTTGCAGAACAACTCCTTAAACGAGTTCTTAACCATTAAAGAACAAGTTTATACATCCCTCGTGCCTTATTTCTATGCCAATCTCTCTTTTGATGGAAACCGTATCTTCTCTAGAGTCCTAGGCAGGGAGATTGACATAAGCATTGGTCAGTTCGCTGATATCCTACATCTCTCCCCTGGTGGAGCTGATATATATTCCCATGACCTTCATGATTATGAGTTTCCGGAGGGTGAGTCTGCGCTCACCGCATCCACATTGATTCACGGGGATGACAACCCCGGCTTGGTCAGGAACGAAGTTGTGAGCAGGTTCACTCTCACTTCCCAAGTCCTAGCCAAGATTATTTTCTATAACATTGTCCCTAAATCTGGTGAATATAGCCATGCTAGGGGTCCTGTGCCTTTGATTATCTATTGTCTTTTGTGAGGCATTAAGATAAATGTTCCCCGTATCATTGCTTCCCACATGGCATCCGACCAGATTCGCATTTCCGGTAGGGGTTTACCCTTTGGCATGATTATCACCCGTCTTCTCAAAACTCTAGGCTTCGATCTTTCTTCTGAGACTTCTGATGATCCTCAAATAGACATTGATGGAGTTCTATTGAAAAGGATGGAAGCTCAGTTGCGTCGTCACGCTCCTGTGCAACCTCCGTTCCTCCTCCTATTCCTGGATCTTCATCAGCACCTGGGTCTTCTTCGGCCCCAGGGATATCTTCTGCTCCTGGCCTTGTCTTACCTTCAGATTTTTCAGGCCATGATTTCTTCTGAGGTTCGCTCTCAGATTCAGGAGCACCAGTCCTGGATTGAGCAGCGGGAGGCAGCTCTTCGTACGGAGATGGACGCCCGTTTCCAACAAGTGGCCGCTTTCCGTGCGGAGATGAACTCACAAATCCTAGGAATTCGTAACGATATGTCCTATTTTGCTGACTCCATGAGATTCATGAATACGCAATTTGAGGCACTCTTTACGAAATTCGACATGATTTCTCCTGATCCCACTTCCATTGCTCGTCCCCTTCCCTCCACCGGCCCTCCATTTCCTACCAGAGCTCCTTCTTCTGTTCCCCCACCTCGGCCTAAGGTGGTCGGCGTTGATCCAGAGGAGGCCGCTTCTTCTTCTTCTTCTTCAGAGGAAGACGATGATGGAGATAAGACCATGGCTGAAGGCACTGCTGTGGAGAGCTCCTCAGAGGACGACGAAGATGATGACGACGATGAGGGCGACGATGCTGGTGGTGCCGAGTGATGAGAGTGACCTCCCCTTTATTTGATGATATCAAAAAGGGGGAGAGTTATTTGTTGAGAGAGACTCCATATTTTGTACTTATATTTTGTGTATATTTTTCTGTTGTTGGACATCTTTATCTTGTATTTATGTTTGTGTGGACATGTGTGTTTCATTTCTATTTTTATGACATGAGTCTTTTTATCTAGCATAGATATGTGTTATGGATGCATTGTGGTGTATTGTGGAGTATCACCCACCATTTCTTTTGAGATTTATCTATGCCTGAGTATTTTTTTTTAGTATATGCATGTGTTGAGGGGGAGCTTCACTTGAAGTCTCCACCCAAAATATTTGAGATAACTAAATATGTTTTGTCATCATCAAAAAGGGGGAGATTGTTGGCCCAAAGGCCATTAGCCCTATATCTTGATGGATATTTTGATGATAACAAACCATATCTAGTTATGTATTTAACAATATTTGTTTAAAAGCATGTCAGGTTAAAACAGGTTGATTTGACGGCTCCACAATCAAGACTCACAAGTTTGGAGTTCGTCAAAAATTTGCATTCCCAAGCCAAGCACAATAGAAAGCTTCGGGAACAAGACGATGAAGAAAAGACCAAGTCAAGATCAAGACTGTGAAGAATACCAAGATTTGTATTTGTATTTTTTTCATTTTAGATATTTTATCAAAACCTAGATGTTAGAAGTAGAGTTATGGGATTACCACCTACACACACATTTTAATTTGGTTCATGACTTTAAAAAGATTTTTAATTTCTATTTTCAATTTAGAGTTAACATGTTTAGATTAAGTTTTTCGGAAAATAGTTTAAGTTTTTGGAAAAACATTTATTTGGAAAAACAAGTTTTATCAAAGAAGTTTTTATAAAAATGTTTCAAAATTATTAGAGTAGTGACATAGGCTCACACTCTAAGTTTTACAAGATACAAAACTTCAAATCCAAGACCAATTCCAAAAACCCCAATTTCTGGTTTCTGGAAGTTCTGATTTTTCAGAACTGACAGAAACCGGTCGACCGTCCCGGTCGACCGGCGCGCACAATTCTGTGCATGTTGTGTCAGTCGACCGTCTCGGTCGACCGAGCACTGTGCAGTGCTCTCGGGTTGTTTGGGTCAACCGGACGGTCGACCGTAGATCCCCAACGGTCTGATTTTTGACCGTTGGCGGTCGACCGTCCCGGTCGACCGGCTGCTGTCAGATTTTCTGACAGACTCCAACAGCTCTATTTTCTGACAGATTTTCTTTTGGGTTTTCATCCCAAAGAATCTCTGGAGCTGTTTTTGACCCCTATAAATAGGAGGTCACTTCAACATGATGAGACAACAATTAAGATCATTTTTATAAGAGATTTTCAAAAGATTTAGAAGTTTTCAAAAGGCTTTCATTTAGAAAAGATTTTCTCTCCAAAAGCCTTAAATTTCTAGACACCCATTTGAAGTTTTTACCTCTACTTCTCTCTAACTTTTGCACTACACAATCCCATAATTCTTCATCTATATATTGGTTCTAGGATAGTGCAAGTGAGCGATTTTTGATCAAGTGTCATCATCTTCTTATTGAGTGAAGTTGTAGAGGCATCGGCCTCAAGGTGAGCTAGTGTGCTCCGGGTGGTGTTGCGGCATCACGAGAGATAGGACAAGTGTGTCCTTATATTGGTGGTCCAGTGGGATCTTCAATAGTGGAAATCCTTCAAGTGTGAAGGCGGGGACGTAGAGCGTGGCTCGAACCTCGGAAACATATCTGCGTGTTTGCGTTTGCTCAAATCTCTCTAAACTCAACTCCTTTATTTTCTTGCACTATAAATTGTTTCATTTATTGCAAATCTTTTATTTGAGCTAATTGTGTTAGTTAAATTTTAAATTCCGCATTTGTGCCATTTACATATAGCCATCACCTATTCACCCCCTCTAGGTGATTTCAGATTTTGCATATGCCATTGTTCAAACTGATTGGTCGAAATTCCCCGACTCATCTGACACCAGCCACCTTAGGTACTAGTGCGATGTATACTCTATTGAACCAAGTGAGGTCGATGTTTTCATCATAGAAAGTCTGAAAGATATTAATGAAGTCTTATCGAAGCATCTGTCGGAAGTGTTGCTAAAATCTCATATTGAGTCCATCAGGATCGGAGCTTTGTCTGCCCTCAGTGAGATTACCGCTTCACGAATTTATTCTTCTATGAAAAGCTCTTCAAGTTCATGGAGAGGTGGCTGAGATTTGGCTAGATTATAGTGCTCTCAGTTGACGTCTGTGTTACTAGAGGGGTCGTTGTTTCCAAAAATTCATGAAAGTGGGAAAAATCATTAGATATGACATCATGATCAGAGATCTCCTGTCCATCTATCTCCAGCAGAGAAATATGGTTCTTACTTCTTCTATTTGTTGTGTGATGGAAGAATTTGGTGTTTTTATCTCCTTTTAGCCATTTTATTCTGGCTCTCTGTGCCCACATGATTTCCTCGGTGTTTTGGATTAGCTTTAATTGTATGGAGAGATGAGAGGGGTGGCTCCATTTCATTGTCGTAAGAGGATGAGTATAACTAATAGCTTGGAAAATTTAAATCGATGAAAGAAGCTATCGCTTGTTAGAAACCACATGGGAGAAGTTTTGCCTGCTCCAGGATTTGAGAAAGGATCTAAGAGAACGAAGTTTTAAAACTAGTCGCCCCTGGATCATCACTAGTTACAGTCAGGGAGTTCCAGAATTGCCTCACCTCACTGTCAAACTGGTCATGAGATAACCACATGTTGTCGAATCTAAATAGGGAGGGGCGCAATGGAATATCTCTAGTATCAATCAAAATAGGATTGTGGTCAGAGAGGAGGCGGGGGAGAGCGTGGGAAGAAGTTTGCGGAAAATGCTCCTCCCATTCCAGTGAGAAAAGGAATCTGTCTAATTTTGCTGAAGTGGGGGCTGCCAATCACTTGTTCACGTATAGAGACGACCAACTAGGAGAGGATCGATGAGGTATAGGGATCGGATAAGATCATTGAATCCTGTCATACCTGGGATATTTATTTCAGGGTCCATTCTTTCCCCCAAGAATCGTGCAACATTGAAGTCGCCACCTATCAAGCATGACCCCGTGGCCCAGGCTCTAGTGTCTCGAAGTTCTTGCCAAAAATTTGGTCCATGTCCTTTGACACACGGCCCGTAGACCGAAGTTATTACAAAGTGTTGGCTAATACTACGATTGATAAGTTTAATCAAGATTGAGAATTCCCCCACAATTTCTCCAGAACAATCAAAGATATACTCCCGCCATCCAATAAACTACCCCCTCCCCTGATGCCCCCAAAGAATCCACATGACGATAACAAGTAACAAAAGAGCCTCCAATAGATCGAAGAAAGGATTCTGATGGAAAAGCAATTTTGGTTTCTTAGAGTACTACAATATCAATGCATTACATTTTGAAGAAGTTGCAAACACGAATTCGCTTTTAAGGACATCCCAATCCTTTAACATTCCAAGAGACTACTAGCATAAGCAACAAAGTAAGCACACCAACAGTACATCCAAAAGTACAACATTCATCCAGAAGGACCGGTAACACATCCCTGCTCAAGAGGCCTCAGCCTCCTTGAGCTTCGCAACTCTAAGCTGGTCAATGAAAGTCGCCAGGGGGGTGAATGAGTGAATTTATTATTCTAACGGAGATTAAACCAATCGATTGCTCAAGATAAGATGTATATAAAAATAAGAACAAGCAATCAAATAAAACAAAGTAAGAAGTTAGAGAGAGTGCAAATGTAAAGACGACAATATATCCTGGTTTCACCCCTGGTGTATGTTCAGTCCCCCCATGAAGATTTGTTTCACTAGAAAATAAACACGGTTTGAAAGCAGCAACTTCTTTCCGCTCACTTCTCTCCTTTGGAGAACACTCATTACAAAGAAAGATAAAGAGAAGAAATAGTGATGAAATGACTATGAAAAAAAATCTCTCAATCTTAAGCTTATAGTAAAGAAGAATATGAGAAGAAACTCGTAGGATTAGGGTGTGGAGAGAAGAGAAAACTCAAATGAAAATTCAGATATTCGAAAGTTATAGTTAGAACTTTTTGAGAATGATTTAAAAGATATACCTTCACTAACTTTGACAGAAAGAGAACAGTGCTCTCTTAAATAGAGCTTCAAAAATAGTTGTTGGAGAAATCATTCAATCAAGAATTTAGCTGCTGTAAAAAGATTTGATTTGTTAAAGAATAGTTAGGCAACATTTAGAAAATCAAATTTGAAAATTGAATTTAAATGGAAACTTTTCAAAAAAGATTTTTGCAAGAATTAAAAGGGATATCTTTTAATTCCTTTTTAGCAATCTTTTGAAAACCGAATTTGAAAATGGAATTAAAATGGAAAATTTTCAAAAAAGATTTTTGCAGAATTAAAATGGATATCTTTTAATTCCATTTTAGTATTTTTTTTTAAACCGAATTTGAAAATAGAATTTAAATGGAAACTTTTCAAAAACGATTTTTGCAAATTAAAGGGATATCATTTAATTCCTTTTTGGCAATCTTTTGAAAACCGCATTTGAAAATAGAATTTAAATGAAAACTTTTCAAAAACAATTTTTTACAGAATTAAAGTGAATATCTTTTAATTCTTTTTTAGCAATCTTTTGAAAATCGAATTTGAAAATAGAATTTAAATGAAAACTTTTCAAAAAAAGATTTTTGTTGAATTAAAAGAGATTTTGAAAAACTTTTAATGACGTGTGTGTATCCAAGTGCTTCTAAAACATATTTTAATTTACTTTAACAATATAACTGAGACCTACCCAAACTGAACCAAATTGAAAGTTGTTACATGCAATGGACTCGATCTAGAGTCTTGACTTGAATTGCAACTTGCGCTTGAACTTGAGTCTTGAACTTGATCTCTGAAATTGATCTTTGGGTCTTATCTTAATTCTTATTTATGTTGAGAGAGATGCAAAATTGAGCTCCTTTGATCTAGCTTGAATAAGTGCAAGAGCTTCTCAATTCTTCCTTCCTCCTTATAGATTTGCAATTTCAATTCTATTCCATCCATCCTCCGTTTATAGTACTAATTTGCTTGAGTTCAAATACATAGTGAACTACACACTCAACAAGCAACATTAGTATCATTAGGATGGTTTATTAATCATCATCAAAATATAGGGTTAACAATCTCCCCTTTTTTTGATGATGACAAACATCCATCTCATATAAAAATTGAACATAAAATACCAAAGGAAAGAAAAAAAAAATGCTCTCCCTATTTATATGAATCTCCTTACCATTATTTTTTCCTCATTTGGCAATCATCAAAATGGGGACAATAATCAAATTGATTAATATAGAACATAGATCAATATAGCACAAGAAGAATCATGATACAAATAAAAGGGATAAGAGGACAAACTCCTCCTATCAAAGAGCATATAAAAGCTACTCTTACAATTCATTTGTCAGTTATTGGAATTGCTACCATGTTAATTCCTCAAGTGCTTGGATTTACACCAACCTCCTGTTGGACTTACAATCAATGCCACTCCCATTTGATTAGCCTCAGACCTTTACTACCAACACACTTAACCAATGACTTGTAGAGACAAACAAAGATTAATTTGATATGAAAATACACAAAGAAAAGCTAACATAATACCAAATGAGAATGGAAGGTTAATCTCAACAAGAAATGTGCATTCCTAAGTCTCCTCTACCGCGATAGAAGTCATCTTCACATAAAGGTTTAGTAAAGATGTCAGAAAATTAATGTCTAGTGTCAACATAGATTAATGAGACATCTTGTTTTTTAACATGATCTCTTAAAAAAATGATGTCTAATATCAATATGCTTGGTTCGTAAGTGTAGCACTGAATTTTTTGAAATGTTGATAGCTTCTAGTATTATGAAAATGTTGTTCATCCAGAGGATTTGAGCACAACAAAGACCCATGGTAATATATTTTGTTTCAGTTGTAGATAAAGCAACATAATTTTATTTCTTGGATGACCAAGAAACTAAAGAGTTAGCAAGAAAATGACAAGTGCCACTAATGCTATTGCGATCTACTTTGCTTCCAGCAAAATCGACGTCACAATACCCTACTACGTCAAATGAAGTATGTTTTAGGTAAAACAATCCTAGTTCAATGGTGCCATTTTACATATCGAATGATATGTTTAACAACTATTAAATAAGATGTTATAGGAGATGATTGAAATCTAGCACATGCATACACACTATACATAATATCTCGTCTAGTAGCAGTTAAATAAAATATACTACTAATCATACCTCTGTATAGTTTTTGATCTACCATATCACCTTGTTCATCTTTGTCAAGTTTGATTAAGTACCCATTAAGGTTGATGCATACTTTGAGTTCTCCATTCCAAACTTCTTTACAAGTTCTTTAGCATATTTGCTTTGTTATACAAAGATTCCTTTATCTCCTTGTTTAATTTGCAAGCCAAGAAAGAATGTGAGTTCGCCTATCATACTCATCTCAAATTGCTCCTACATTACTTTAAAAAATCATCACACAAAGAGACATTAGTAGAACCAAAAATGATATCGTCTACATATACTTGTATCAAAAGAAAATCATCATTTTGTTTTCTCACAAATAAAGTATTATCAATACTACCTTTAGAAAAACCATTTTCCAAAAGAAAATTCAAAAAGTCTCACATACTAAGCTCTAAGAGCTTGTTTCAAACTATATAAAGCTCTTCGAAACGATAAACATGATTTGAAAATTTTGGATCTTCAAAACCTGGTGGTTGTTCGAAATAAACCTCTTCGTTGATAAAACCATTCAAAAAGCACTTTT
The DNA here is from genome assembly GCA_038442645.1 of Agave tequilana. Classification (NCBI taxonomy): domain Eukaryota; kingdom Viridiplantae; phylum Streptophyta; class Magnoliopsida; order Asparagales; family Asparagaceae; genus Agave; species Agave tequilana. The sequence goes on from JAVJIF010001967.1 coordinate 139,448, forward strand.
CACATCCATTTAAAAAAGTTTGAAATCTTTAAAGCTAGAAAAAGGTAAAAATGATTTCCAATCTTGTAACTGGTGCAAAAGTTGTTGGCCTAGAGGCCCTTGACCTTAGTTTTGATGATGACTAACTTATGAAGTTTAGTTTGCTAATGATCTTGTGTTTCTATAGTTTCAGTTATTGATCAAGATCTTAGTAGTGCTTTAACTTCAACAAGAGATTCACAGTCAAAGTGTTGAAGTAAACAAGTGTTGATTCAAGAGCTCACATCGTAACGATCGCATCTAGCTGCTTTGGATCAAGTTTGGATCGAGTCATCTTGGAGATCAGGTCGACAAGAAGGCCTCGATTTTTTTAGTATGTTTAGTTTAGATCTTGTGTAAGGATAGCTTAGTTTTGATATGCTCAAGTTAACACACATGTGTTGGTTTAACCGGTTTTGGATTTTCAAGAATATACATATATTATTTTCATGAATAGATAGAATCAAAACAAGTTTACATGATTTTTATGTATGTTGGATTTCTTCTACATACATTGATAGTTCATATTGCTTAAAAACTTATTTCGATGATTCTATCTCATGTGGTTTCAAGTTTTATTTTTAACAAAACTTAGTTTGGATTTAATGTCAAAAACATAGATATATCTTTTATATGTGTATTGGATTCTATCCATACACATTATACTTCAAAAGTATTTAAATATCATATTTTGTATTTATATAAGTTTTAGACAAAACGTATTTTCATTGCAAAATCGAGTTTTCAGAAAATACGATTTTTGGTTTAAAATTGAATTTCTATATTACAAAAATAGTTCAAATTGTTTGAAATATGTGTTGAATTTTAGTCACACATATTTGTTCTTCAAATATTTATAAGAACTTATTTTTTTTAAATTTTATGTGATTTTATGGAATTTTATAGTTATTTAAAAGCCAACATTTCAAACCCTATACCCTGGTTTTTGGGCTGCTACCGGTGGACCGACCGGTCGACCGACGTGCACAGGCTTTGACGGTCGACCAAGCAGTTGATCATTCCAGAGAGTCTGCTCTCTGAAAATGGCCCTAGTCGACCGACCGATCGACCGACTCAGAAAGGGAGGTATTTGGTTTTGGCCGACCAGGCGATCGACCGACAGTGAGAAAGATCTCATTGTGCCTTGGGCGGTCGACCGACCTGTCGACCGACCCCAACGGTTGAAAAATCTGATCATTGGCGGTCGACCGGGCGGTCGATCGACGGGTCATTTCTGACCTATTCGGGACCCAACGACTATATTTTTAGACCCCTATAAAAATAGGTCTTTGAGGCCAGTTTTCACTAAGATTTTTGAGAGCCAAAATTTCTGTCTTCTATAGAGTTTTTAAGAAGTTTTCAAAACAAAATTTAGAGCTTTAATCTCACTATCTTTATTTAGTTTCAAAGTTTTTGAAAATTAAAAGAAAACAAGTTTTGGGATTCTAGTTCTTTTTCAAAATTTCTATATCTTATCTAGAGTTTTTCTCAAGTGTTTTCTGTGTGATTTCTTTTCCAAAACATATTGTTTTCTCACACTTGAGCTATCATTCTATTCCTATCTTTAGGATCTTTGTTTTGTGAGAAAATTATTTGTGATCCTTTGAGATCATCAAAAGAGTTTGTGATCATAGGATCACCAAGTTGTAAACCTTTTTCTTTACTTTGGCTTTGTGCCTTCTCTCTTGTGTAGAGGTGATTGTTTTTGAGAGAGGAGTTATGTACTCTAAGCGTTGAGTTGTAATTTCTCGGTGGAGGTCCCTTTGTGAAAGGTCCTATGTGGACATAGTGAAAATCCTTCTGAGTGAAGGCAGAGACGTAGAGCAGTGGCTCAAACCTAGAAACATATCTTGTGTTTGCGTTTGATCCACTATCTCTCAACTCTATCTCTCTTTATATCTTGCATCGTTATACATTGCTCATATTATATATATGCTTGGTATTGTTTGTGTGCTCACAATTGTGTTGAACCAAGAGAGCTTCTAATAGCACCTCACCTCTTAATTTAGAGAAATCTCGAGGAGTAGTTCCAGATCCCTTCACAGAAAATTCGGGCTCACTCTTAGTTACACATAGTGTGTTAGCAATTAAGTTTTAAATTCTGCATCATTTGTCCTAGATTAGCTTGTACACCTATTCACCCCCTATAAGTGTACCTACAATTGGTATCAGAGCTAGCACTCCTGATATTCGTTTAACCACCTAGGAGTGAGATCTTTATTGCTAATCTAGATTGCTTTGCACACATATAGTTTATACACTCATGGATTTCCTTACCCCTCTCAAGTATGATGTTTCAACATCGATATGCAGAAGTTTAAGATGAGTGCATACATCAAAGCCCTAGGATTGCATGTTTAGCTTTCCACTACAAAGAAATTATATGTTGGTAACGGTAAGCACCTAGAGGCCAATACACAAGCCATTGAGGCACTTAGGCACACATTTGGCAAAGAACATCTTTCTTTGATTTCTCATTATAATTCTACTTTTGTAGTATGAAACACATTGATCTCTCTCAAGGAACAAGTGAAACACATTTTGGAGAGAGAATCAAGAAGAGATGAATCTGAGCAAAGTGGTACATGTTCCAAGGGAATGACTCCCTTGAGGTAAATTTAGATACCCATCTTAATGATTGAGCTAGTTCTTCATGTAATGATAATGCTATGGATGCCCATGCTATAAATGAAGAATTATCCATGTTTTGTGAAAACTTGCTTTCAAAGTACAAAACTTTGAAAAGCAAGAGTTTTGATTTAAAAAGAGAAAATGAGAATTTATTTTCCAAACTTGATTTGGTTTTGCAAGAAAGAGTTGAGATTTCAAATGAGAGAGACTCATTGAAAGTTCTACTTGATCTTGTTTTAAATAAAAATAAAATTTTAAAAATGAAAATAATTTTGATCTTGTTTTGAAGAAAAATGAGGTTGTCTTCAAAACTTGATTTTGTTTTAAAAGAAAATTTTGAAAAATAAAATTATTTTAATTTTAAAAGAATTGAAATTTGTTTCAAAGGAAAATATTTCTTTGAAAAATGATTTTGTTTTCCATTCTTATTATGATTCTATTGATACATCTCCTAGTGATAAGAATTTTGTTGCTTGCTCCACATCTTCTTCTATTGAAAATGATAAATGTGTCTTGAAGAAGAGTGTAGATTGTTTGGGCTACACTTTGAGCCAATGTGCCATGAATCGCACACGTTTGTAATCTATATTTCAGAAGAAACATACTCCATATACTCATGCACACCCATCACGGCATACGCATACTTCTCATATTCTCACACATGACACCATATATGCTAATGTGTACACTTGTATACATTGTGGACGTATGAGCCACCTTGCAAAGTTTTGCTATGGTAGATTACATAATTTAAATTTTAAAAATAAGTTTGTTTGGATTAAGAAAGGTGCTAACCCCATGGACCCAAGCAAGTGTAGATACCAAAAATCACTCCTATTGTATTTGATGTAGGTATGGGCTCTCACAAAACATAAGAGTATTGGTGCTTTGATGGTGGATGCGTTTCGAACTCAAAGATCATATCTGTGGATGCATCACTTTCAAGAGATGTTTAGGTAGGAGAACTACCATGGTTTGGAGACCTAGAGACTAGTTCTATTGGTTTTGATAGCTATCTCTAACTCCTTATTTTGTTTATGCATTAATATTAATATTTTAGCATTATTGGTTTTCATGATCATTATGTTTAAATGCAATGCCTATCAAACTTATAATATACATAAATAGTTTTCGAGATACACCTATGTTCATATGAATTCATATTTTGTGTTCTTACTATTGTTTAACTACTATGTATATCCTAGTTCTAATAGCACGTGCATTTAGCCTAATGATCATGTTTGTTTATGTTTTTGCGCTTCATGTTTTGATTACTTGTTTAGGTATAGTTTTCATTAAATTTATATTTATACTTGTATAATTAGTGAGTTACACTTGATTATCATGTGTTTGTGCTTCATTGCTCAGTTATACTCATTACATGTACTTCTATAATCTTGTTTTGATGATTCTTGCATCTTTACTTGTTTTTCATTTTTTGTACATGTTTTCGTGTTTTGCTACATGTATATGTTAGTTTTGTCTAAAACTATACATATACATGTTTATCTTAGAGCCACTTGCCTTCATGCAAATATATTTTTGTAGACTCAATTTATACTTGGGATATGTATGTATACTTTTAGTTTTGACAAAAGATACATATACCTTAAAGTTTGTTTAGTTTTGATGAAAATTAAAATTTTCATTGTTTCATGTTTTTGTGTAAGGAATTTTGATTGAGCTTCATTGTCATATCTCCATGCATGTGTTAATTACATAATTTTGTATACTCTATATCCTTTATTTACTCATGGTTTTGATTCAGGAGCCTATATGAGCTTCATAGATCTTGAGTGTCGACTCTCATGTGATTTTCATATATTATGGAATATATATTTGCTTTATTCGTTACTTGAAGGATTTCGTACTAGTTTTTAAAATTATCATAAAACTAGTTTCATATTCTTCAATTGGTGGAGTTCTCAAATAGGTTAAAATATTTTCAAATCACATTTTTTAAAACCCTACCAACCAAAGGGTGCTTGGATGGGCGATCTGCCTTGTATACCTTTATTGAAAATCCTTTTAAACATATTCATGAATAGGGTAGTAGTTATGAGTTATATATGATCTTAATGAAAATGCATTTTTGTATACTCATATTTATTTTCATATGTATGCATCTTAATTTCATTGATATTTTATTGCTCTGATCATACATACATACAGATATTTTTTCTTGTGCTTATTTTACAATGTCTATACATTTTTAGCACAAATTGATTTTATGCTAAACTTTATGTTCTTAATGATAATTGGTATCTCCTTACAAGCTTATGCATTATTTTCATTGATATTTCATAAATGGGGAGAAAAATTCTTATTTTATCTTTCAATTGATTTTATTTTCAATTGGTATCTTATTCTCACTCTTTATGATGAAAAATATTTTATTTTGGTATATACTAATATTTTCAATATTTGTTTCAATAATCTTAATTGGTATTATTCTCAATTTAGTATCTTTATTGTAAAATGATTTTAGTGTTTACCTAAAAAATTTTGGCTTTTACTTTCAATTGATATCATGTCCTTCAATTGGTATCAATTGGTAAAAAGATTATTTTATTATTTTATTGATAAAAACATGGTTTCATTTTAAATTGGTTTTTTCAATTAATTGTTTTTTTGTACCAAAATTTTGTCTTAAAATATGTTTATTGGTGTTTGTTTGTTTTCACCCCTTTGTTGATGAGTGACAAAAAGGGGGAGAAAGATTTGTGTTTATATATATATATATATATATATGTTTTATTAATTGTTTATGCATATATATGTATGTATGTATGTATGTATGCATACATGTATGATATGTATATGTGTATGTATATATATGTATGTATACATACCTATATATACATACACATATACATACATATACATATGTGTGTGTGTGTGTACATACATGTGTGTGTGTGTGTGTATCTATATATATATTATATATATATATATATATATATATATATATATATATATATATATATATATATATATATATATATTGTGTGTGTGTGTGTGTGTGTGTGTATGTGTGTGTGTGTATATATATATGTTTGTTTATCATTTTCTTGAGCTTACATTGCATATGTATTTGTTTTATTCATATGCATGAGTTAAGGGGGAGCTTCTATAAAGCCTGTCCTTAATGAATACATATATAACTGATCTGTCACATATATTGCATATATATTATCACATTATCATATTTATTATCTAATAAATCCTATTAATAAGTTTATTTCTATTTAATAATGTGCATGCCCATTGCTAAAGAAAAGGGAAGAGAAACGATCCTAAAAGCCCATCAAAATTCTAATTTAATTCAAAATTAATTTGAAATTAGAAGATCAGGGCAGATCAAGACAAATCAGAAGAGATGAAATCGGTTGAAAATCGGTTAGAACAAATCTTTACAAATCAATTGGTTAAAGCTAAAGATCAAAGGCAGATTCGTCAAATTCAAGAGCTGAATAGAAAATTCAGAACTAGATAAAGGGAAATCACTAAACCAGGAAGTACTACTTGTTGGCCCAAAGGCCTATCACCCTAGTTTTGATGATGATCAACTCATGAAGTTATGTTTACTAATGATCTTGTGTTCAATTAGTGACAGATTCATTATCAAGATCTTAGTAGCTGCATAGCTCAACAAAGGATAAAATGTCAAGATTTGGAGCTAGCACGGTGTGATCCAAGGAGCTTTTGGATCAAGCTTGGACCAAGTCAAGATGAGGAGAAGACTTCAAGGGAAGACTTCAAGATCAAGACTTGTGTCTAGGTATAAGATTTTTGTTTTTAGATAAAATGTAAAGGATAGAATAGTTGGTGGATTGCTCAAGTATATATCACACACACACACTTGATTAAATTGTCTTTTCATAAAAGAATTTTCAGATTTAGAAAAGACATTCATTTTGGAAAAACATAGCTTTGGTTTTTGGTATTCAAAGTTATATGTTTCAACCAAAACCTTATTTAGAGCTTAATGTCAAAAACATAGATATTTCATCTTGATTGTGTAGTAGATCATATCCATACACACTATGCTTTAAAAGTATATCTTGTTTTTGTATTTGATGAAGATTTGGAAAAACATGTTTTGGAAAAATATTGTTTTGGAAAAACAGTTTTTATCATGAGCCAAATATTTTCAAGTTACAAAATAGTCTAATCTTTTATAACATGCCTTGATTTTGTGCAAGCATGTTTGTATATCAAAGTATATTGGTAAAACTATTTTTGTAGATTTTTAAGTATTTTATGGGATTTTATTTGAGCCAAAAAGACTAACTTTTAATCCCAGAAAACAGTTTCCAGGCTTCAGCAAGTCGACTGTATAGTCGACTTGGTCTGAAGTCGGTCGACCGGCTGGGTCGACCGACGTGCACAGACGTGCACGCCTTTGTGCACTGGAGGACGGCCGACCGTACGGGTCGACCGCTCCAGAGAGCTCTGCTCTCTGGAAAGTTCGGCCGACCGTACGGGTCGACCGACAGAGAGTTCGACTCTCTACCCCAGTTGCTCGGTCGACCCGGGCGGTCGACCGTGGCTCCAACAGTCGGATTTCTAACCATTGGCGGTCGACCGCACGGGTCGACCGGCAGGCCTGTCAGACCCCAACGACTATATTTTTCTGGCCTATAAATTTGAGGGTTTGGTCATTGTTTTGTAACAAGATTTTAGGAGAGCTTTGAGCCAGTTTTTCCCACTCCATTAAAAGAGTTTTCTCCACATATTTGAGAGCAAATACTTTCAATCTAAAGGGAAGAATTTATCAGAGTGTAAAAGAGATTTCTTGAGTTTTTCACCAAAGTTTCAATCCTTACTTTTCTCACACAAACACTTGAGCAATCATTGTCTATTCATCTTATAGGAGTGTTGTAGTGAGAGTGCCTTTAGGTGATCAAAGTGTTGTGATCACCAAAATCTTTTCTTTGTTCCTTGAGGAGGCGGGCAAGTGTGCTCGCGGTGGTTTAGAGTTCTTGTGTGAACTCGGTGGTTTGAGGTGCGGCCTCGGCGAGCTAGTGAGCTTGCGTGTGTACGGGACTAGGGAGTCCGAGGGCTTGTAGGTGTTGCGGCACCGAGGAGAGATCTATTGGGATCTTGCATAGTGAAAATCCTTCGTGTGTCGAAGGCGGGGATGTAGAGCAAGTGTGCTTGAACCTCAAAACAAACCCTTTGTGTTTGCGATTGCCTTCTCTCTCTCTCTCTCTCTCTCTCTCTCTCTCTCTCTCTGTCTCTTGTTATATCTTGCATTCAATTATTGTCTTTATCATTTACATGCTTGATATACATTGTGCTTAATTGATATACTTGCGTGGGATTGTTTGCTAACACTTATATTCAACCAAGAGAGCCAACGCGGCACCTCAACCCATTCAAGGGGAATCTAGAGGAGTTTGTCCAGAGCCCTTCACGGGGAATTCGGCAACACTCTTTGGTTATACGTGGTGTTTAGTGTAAGAAGTTTAATTAGGTCATAATTGTTTTAGCTTCCGCATTATTAGGCATTAAGTGACCATTAGATTAGCCATCACCTATTCACCCCCCTCTAGGTGAACTTACAATTGGTATCAGAGCTTGGTACTCTGATTTGGGTCTAACAACCTTGAGTTAAAGATCCTACTTTTAGGCTAATCACAAGATTTGTACACACACCATGGACTTCATGTCACCTCCCACCTTTGACATCCTTAACATCCAAATTTGGAAGGTTAAGATGTCATTGTACCTCAAGGCCTTAGGCATTCATGTTTATCTTGCCACTACTAATAATGCATATTATTTAGATGGTAAGAATTTTGAGGCTAACTCAAAAGCCCTTAATGCTTTAAAGTCTACCCTAGATGATGTTTATATATCTGGAGTTGCTAATATTGATTCGACTTTTGTAGTTTGGAACACCCTCACCTCCCTTGGCGAAAAGGATCTATACTATGTGGGGAGCGATTCGGATGTTGGAAGCAACACCTCCAACATGTGCTACATGGTCCAAGGGGATAACTCCCTTGAGGTAACTACCGAATCCGATGATGAGGACATGTCATATGATGAGCTCACTACCTTTTGTCATCTTGTACTTGAAAAATATGACATGATTAAAAAGGAAAATAAAAATTTGAAAAAGAACATTGCTTGCATGCATATAGAACAAGATTCATTTAAATCTAACATTGCATGTTTAGAAAAAGATAATAAAAATTTGAAAAAGAATTTTGATGCCATGCTTAATGAAAAAGATTCATTAGAAAATAAAATGGCATGCTTAGAAAAAGGAAATGAAGATTTGAAAAATGAGAATGTTTCCTTGCTTGCAAAATTGAATAATCTTTGTGAAGGAAACACTATTTTAAAAAATAAGATTGATTTGGTGGAAAAACAAAAAGAAGTTGTTTTTCAAGAAAATATTACTTTGAAAAGAAAATTTGTTGAAAAAGAAAAAGAATTTGTTTCTAAAAAGAAAAAGAAAAATGATTCTATTTCTCACCATGCTTTACATGCCACCACTAGTGAGATTAATGGTTTGAAAAATAAAATTAATGATTTGAGTTCAACTTTGAACTCTTGTGCTTTCAACCACACTAGATTGGAGTCTATGTTTTCAAAGAAACAAGCTCCACATTCTCATGCACATCATCATGCATATGCTTATGTTGCACACCACGATCATGTACATACACATAAGCATACTAAGGTGTACACATGTACACATTGTGGCCGCAAAGGCCATTTAGCAAAGTTTTGTTATGTTAATATTAATTCTCTAAATTTTGCTAATTATAAAAATGTTTGGGTTCCTTACAAGACTAACCCCAAAGGACCCAAGAAAATATGGGTACCAAAACCCCCACCTTTTGCTTTTGATGTAGGTGAGGGCTCTCACGAGACGTGAGAGGATTGGTGCCTTGGTAGTGGATGCACTTGGACATGATAGATATACTTTTGGGATGCATCACTATCAAGGAGATTTGTTGGGACAACCACCATGTTAGGAGCTTTGGAGTTGGTAACAATCTCTAAACTCTTACTTTTTATGTTCATGCTTGTTCATTCATAATATTCATAGCATGTTCATGTTTTATGATTTTTTGTGCTTCATGTGGTATGAACTAGTTTAAATGTAGATTTTATCAAAACTTGCATGTATACATGTACAAATAGTGAATTACAATTGATTCATATATGATTGAACTTCATGCTCATTTGTATCCACTATATGCATATGTATAGACTAGTTTTGATGATTCTCTTTTATACATGTTTTACCTATTTTTATACTTTACTTCACGTATATGTATTATTAATTCAAATCTAATAAATATACATGTATACCCGTGAGTCTCTTGCCTTCATGCAAACATCATTAATAGACTCTTTTATATTTGGGATATGTATGTGTATTGTTAGGATTGGATTAATCATACATATACCATGAAGATTAGTGTTTTGATGAAAAATGATTTTTCGTGTTTTTGTTAAAAATGTGACTTATGATCTTTTTGAGCTTCATTGACTATTTTCATAAAAATGCTATTTACATGATCATTTAACACTCACACTTTTGTTAAAATCATTTTGAGCTTTATAGACCATGAGTGCTTAAATTTTTGTGTATCTAGTTTTGTTTGTGAAAAACATATGATTTGATATATTTGAAGGATCTTTAACTAGTTTTTCAAAAACAATTTATACTAGTTATTTATTCTTCAAATAGTTTTTGAGATTACACATGATTCTATTTTTCTCAAAATTTGATGCTTCATGATTTGAATATTAGTTTATATGTTAGTTTTTGTCAACATTAGGATTTATACTTGTACATATCGTGGGCCACAAATAAATCTATTTATATTTGTGCTTGAATGCTTAGTTGAACCCATGAAATGTGCTTGTATTGCTTGGTTTTGATGATCCATACATCTTTAAACTTGTATTCCCTCTTTTAGGATTTGATTTATGATCATGTGTTTTCTTTTCATGTATATGTGTATTTTGCCAAACTTTAAGATATACATGTATACCTCTTGAGTCATTTGCCTTTAATGCAAATCTATTTATATGGACTCAATTGTGTTTAAGAGATATGTATGTATACTTATTGTGTTGTCAAAACATACATATATCTTGAAATATATATTTTTAAAAAAAAATGTGTGATGATTTAAAGGAATATTGAGATTAATTGTCATTTTTGCTTTATTCCTTGCTTGAAGGATTCCGTACTAGTTTTTAAAACATTTCCATATTAACTAGTACAAATTCTTCATATGGTAGAGTATATGATAAGCTTACTCTTCAATTGGTATCATTGGATATTTTCAATTGGTATCAATATGATTTTTATATACTCGTATTTTGATTGTATGTATGTATGCCTTCAAATTCAAATTATATCAATTTCTATTGGTATTCTCTTTTCATACATATATGTGTTATTTGAGCTTAGTTATAATTGTATTACAATATTTAAAGCACAATGTATATGCTAAGCTTAATTCAACTTTCAATTGGTAATTCTTAAAGCTTATGCAATATGTTTTCAAAATTGATATCAAAATAAAATTTTTTTTTTTTGATAAAGAAATATTCAAATTTTTTGATTTGTATTTCCTATATGCAAGGAGAGCTTAACATCTCTCTTACATATGGATTCATGTTGAGTATATTATAAATTGAGGAGCTTGACAACTCTTCTTTTTATGATATACGTGTGTAGGGGGAGCTTCACATCTCCTCTTATGCATTACATAATATGTGTTATGTGAGTTAGGGCTTGTCATCCCTTCTTCATGTAATGCATATGTGTAGGGAAGCTAACTTAGCGTCTTCCTCTTCATGAATGTATATCGCATATAAATCTTTATTGATTGATTTGTATTACCCCTTCTTGATCATGTTGCTTTTAACAAAAAGATGGAGAAAATTTTGTTTGATTTGATTTTACTTTGAACCCTTTGTTGATGAGTGACAAAAAGGGGAGAAGAATTTGAGAGTTATATGCATGTTGAGTAAGATTTATGTTTTATGCATATATGTTTTGCTTTGCAAATAGGAGAAAAAGATTTGATTTGTTTTATCTCCATACATTTGCATACATGTTCATGTGCCTCATTGCCATATCTATTATTTATTTGTTATGCATGAGTTAAGGGGGAGCTTCCTTGAAGCTTTACTTTAATTCATGCATATATAACTTCATGAGTTTTGTCATCATCAAAAAGGGGGAGATTGTTGGTCCAAAGGCCTATCACCCTAGTTTTGATGATGGTCAACTCATGAAGTTATGTTTACTAATGATCTTGTGTTCAATTAGTGACAGATTCATATCAAGATCTTAGTAGCTGCATAGCTCAACAAAGGATAAAATGTCAAGATTTGGAGCTAGCACGGTGTGATCCAAGGAGCTTTTGGATCAAGCTTGGACCAAGTCAAGATGAGGAGAAGACTTCAAGGGAAGACTTCAAGATCAAGACTTGTGTCTAGGTATAAGATTTTTGTTTTTAGATAAAATGTAAAGGATAGAATAGTTGGTGGATTGCTCAAGTATATATCACACACACACTCTTGATTAAATTGTCTTTTCATAAAAGAATTTTCAGATTTAGAAAAGACATTCATTTTGGAAAAACAAAGTTTTAGTTTTTGGTATTCAAAGTTATATGTTTCAACCAAAATCTTATTTAGAGCTTAATGTCAAAAACATAGATATTTCATCTTGATTGTGTAGTGGATCATATCCATACACACTATGCTTTAAAAGTATATCTTGTTTTTAAAAAACACCTAGAGGGGGGGTGAATAGGTGTGAATGCTAATCTAATGATCTTTTTAAACTTTAATAAAATGAGTGATGCAACGATCTCTCAAAACACGACTAAGAGCCGAATACCCCTTGCGAGGTTCTGAACTCCTTCCTCCCAATTCCCCTTAAAATGGGTTAGAGGTGCGCAATGCAACCGTGTTATATGAGATATGATCGAACAAGTAAAGGATGAAATGCTATGATGAAATACACACAAGCAATATAGCAAGTAAAGTGAACTAGACAAGATTGCACAAGTAAAGGGTTAGTTCTCAAGCAAATGATTCAAGACAATATAAAGCAAGAGAAATTGTAAGCAAGAATAACGCAAAGGCAATCGCAAACAAGATGATTTGTTTCGAGGTTCGAGCACACTTGCTCTAGTCCCCGCCTTCACCTCCGTGAAGGGTTTCCACTATCCACCGAGGATGCCTTTACAATTGGTCTACCGAAGACCGAGCACCGAGCTCCACCAAGTACAAAGGACCTCTACCGAAGAGGTTGCTCCACAAGGAAAGGAATACAAGAACAAAGTGATCACAACAAGATAACTACACTCTTTCTCAAATTCTTTTACAAACACTCTCACTTCAATTACAACTTCACTATAGAATGAGTATAGGATTTTTGGCTCTATGAAGTGTGGTGAGAAAACTTCAGTTGTAGAGTGATATGAGTAATCAAACACAACTGAAAAACTAGCTCAAAAAGAATTGGAATGAAAGCTTTAAACTCTTTTCTTTTCTCTTTTGAAAACAATGAAAACTTGAGGATTTTTCTAAGTGATATGCAAGAGAGACTTCTCCTCTATTTATAGGCTTAAAAATAGGTTAAAAACAATTTCTTTTTGTCTTATTTTCTCTGAAAAAGCTCCCCAACAAATCTCCAAAAATCTGTTAAAGCTGAAACAAAAAACAGATTTTTCAGAACTGCCCAAAGAGGAAAGAGTCGTTGCTAAGTTGCAGGCTTGGCGGTGGACCGCCAGCCCAGCTGGAAGTAGCCGTTGGCTCCCGGTCGACCGGTTCGGTCGACCGACCCAAAAGGAGGAAACACAGTTTCCTTCTTCCGGTCGACCGGTCCGGTCGACCGAAAATTCCCGAGAGCAGAATGCTCTCCGTTGGTCGACCGGTTCGGTTGACTGACGGACATGCACAAACAGTGCATGTCCAGACACAGCGCCGGTCGACCGGGCCGGTCGACCGATGTTGCCTGAACCTGAAAAACTGGGCTGTTTTGAGTTAGAAAAATTTTGATAAATATTTTAAAAATACATATAGCTAAGTATTATGCAGAAAATAGTTTATACACATGTTTTAAACAAGTTTTTCAGGATATAAAGCTTTGGTACATGTATATATAAACTAAGGCATAAAACTTAGAAATAACCATTTTTCAAAACATAGGAAATACATGAAACAAGTGTGTGTGCAAATCCTAGAGCCAAATTTCCTATATTCAAACTTTAACATTCTAAACTTACAAACTTTTTAAAAGACTTCAAAGCTATTCTTCAAGGTGGGCTATCTTCACTTGATCTTCAATATTGCAACTTGAGCCCAAATTGAATTGTCTTGAGTCCCAAAAACTTTGTATTTGAGTGAGAGTACTTCTAGTATGATAATAAACCTGAAACACACTTAAACAACAAATGTTATTAGTACAAATAACTAATATGTTTTGTAATCATCAAAATACACTAAACAAGGGTGATTGTAACCTTGGGCCAACAATCTCCCCCTTTTTGATGATGACAAAACATATAAGTTATTGAAACAAATAAAGGAGGAAAAGCTTGGAAAGCTCCCCCTCAAACAATGCTATGTATTTATCATGAATATGAAAAGCTATGTAAGCATACATAAAGCATTTAACAAACACAATAGTTTTTGTCCAAAAACTTAAATAAACACAAACTTCCTTTTTCTTCATGAAATGAAACTCAAATAGTATCAAACTTAAAAAGGTTAAACTTAAACACTTATTTTCCAAATATCATAAATCATAAACTTATTCTCCCCCTTTTTGTCATACATCAAAAAGGGTTAAAACAAAACAATTTGAAAAAAAAACAATTTTTAATTTTAAGAATCTATAATACAAACATTCAACTCACCACAAATAAAGGAAAATCTAGCATAGTCTAAAGGTTTAGTAAAAATATCGGCAAGTTGAAAATCGGTAGAAACATAATCAATATCAATATCACCTTTCTCATAATGATCTCTAAGAAAGTGATACCTAATGTCAATGTGTTTGGTTTTACTATGTTGATTTGCATTCTTTGTCATGTGAATAGTACTAGTATTATCACAAAATATTTTAACATGATCAAAGTGTAAATCATAGTCAAGGAGAGTATGTTTCATCCAAAGAACTTGTGCACAACAAGCTCCGGCTGCAACATATTCCGCCTCGGCGGTTGATAGGGCCACCGAATTTTGCTTTTTGGAAGACCAAGATACAAGACAATTACCTAAGAATTGACATGTTCCACTTGTGCTCTTCCTATCTACCCTACAACCCGCATAGTCGGCATCCGAAAAAACTCTTCATTTCAAATAATCCGGTTTAGGATACCACAAACCCATTTCAATAGTGCCCTTAAGGTATCTAATTATGCGTTTAACCGCAATTATGTGAGATTCTTTAGGACAAGATTGAAAACGTGCACAAAGACAAACGGAAAACATAATATCCGGCCAACTAGCCGTTAAATAAAGCAAACTACCAATCATGCTTCTATAAAGTTTAATGTCTACACTTTTACCTTGTTCATCCTTGTCAAGCTTTGTAGTAGTTGCCATGGGAGTTTTGCTTACTTTTGATCCTTCAAGCCCAAACCTTTTGATTAGTTCCTTTGTGTACTTGGCTTGATTGATGAAGATCCCATCCTTCTTTTGCTTGATTTGGAGTCCAAGGAAATAGTTGAGTTCTCCCATCATAGACATTTCGAATTCATCCTTCATGCATGATTCAAAAGCTTTGCAAAGAGATTCATTAGTAGAACCAAAAATAATATCATCCACATAAATTTGCACAATAAGAATATCTTTTTCTACATGTTTTGTAAATAAAGTTGTATCAATTTTACCTTTCTTAAAACCATTTGAAGTTAAAAATGAAGAAAGTCTTTCATACCAAGCCCTAGGGGCTTGTTTTAAACCATAAAGAGCTTTATCTAATTTAAAAACAAAATCCGGATGTGTAGGATCAACAAACCGGGGGGTTGTTCAACATACACCTCCTCTTCAATAAAACCATTTAGAAAAGTACTTTTAACATCCATTTGAAATAATTTGAAATCTTTATAGGCAAATGCTAGTGTCATCCGTATGGCTTCAAGCCGTGCTACGGGTGCAAAGGTTTCTTCAAAATCGATCCCTTCGATTTGAGTGTAACCTTGGGCAACTAACCTAGCCTTGTTTCTAACTACATTACCCGATTCATCCAACTTGTTCTTAAAGATTCACTTAGTACCAATTGTTGGTCTATCGTGGGGCCTAGGAACAAGGTGCCAAACTTGGTTGCGCTCAAATTGATTGAGCTCCTCTTGCATGGCTAGCAACCAATATGAATCGGCCTCGGCTTCGAGGACATTTTTGGGTTCTATGTGTGAAATAAATGCAAAGTGGCCACAATAATCTTGAATTTTAGAGCGAGTAGTTACCCCTTTTGATACTTCACCTATGACGAGGTCCTTGGGATGATGTGGATTGTATCTCCAATCCTTTGGTAGTGGTTGAGTAGGCTCCACCTCATGTGTTTGATTTTCATTACCTTGTGCCTCTTCCACTTTAGCTTTGCTTCCTTCATCATCCTTTGGTTTGTCTCCCATAGTAGAAGCATCCTCCAAGGTCACTTTCTCCAAACCTTCATCCAATGCATCTATTTCTACAACATTCTTAACAAACTTGTTAGATTCCTCAAACTTAACATGAATAGACTCTTCAATAGTCAATGATGATCTAATGAAAACTCTATAAGCTTTACTAGTATTTGAGTAACCTACAAAAATAGCCTCATAAGATTTGGGATCAAATTTTCCCAAATTATCTTTTGTATTTAAAACAAAACATTTGCATCCAAAAACTTTGAAATAAGAAACATTTGGTTTTCTAGAAAAGTACATTTCAAAAGAAGTTTTAGTAGTATTTTTACACAAGAAAACGCGATTTGATATGTAGCATGATGTATTAACGGCCTCGGCCCACAAATAATGTGGTAGACCGTATTCACTTAGCATTGTCCTAACCATCTCTTGTAATGTTCTATTTTTCCGTTCAACTACTCCATTTTGTTGTGGAGTTCTAGGACAAGAAAGTTCATGCTTTATTCCATGTTCATCACAAAAAGTGGTAAAGGGTTGGTTAATGAATTCACCTCCTCTATCACTTCTTATTCTCAAAATCAAAGAATCCTTTTCTTTTTCAACTCGTTTCTTAAAAGTTTGGAAATACGAAAATGCTTGGTTTTTGTGTTCAAGAAAGAAAACCCATGTAAATCTTGAAAAATCATCAACCAAAACATAAGCAAATCTATTCCCACTTAGACTTTTGGTTTGTGTTGGGCCAAATAGATCCATATGGATTAATTCCAAAGGACGTGATGTCATGATATCCTTAATTGACTTGAAAGAAGACTTAGTTTGTTTCCCAAATTGACATGCGTCACAAACTCGGTCCTTTTCAAAATTCAAGCAAGGAATACCTTTCATCATTTCCTTTGAATTTAATCTAGAAATATGATCAAAAGAAATATGCCCTAATCTCCTATGCCACAACCAAGAGTCATCATCGAGGGCTTTCAAACAAGTAATATTACAAGACATATTCAACATATCAATCATATAAACATTGCTTTCACGAAAACCGGAAAATACACAAACATTAGAAGTTCTATCAATAACTTTACAAGCAACATTATCAAAAACATATCAAAACCTTTATCACAAAGTTGACTAACACTCAAGAGATTATGCTTGAGGCCATCAACTAAAACTACATTTTCAATTAAAGGAGAGGTGCCAAGTTTTACATTACCAATACCGATGATTTTACCCTTGGCGTCATCTCCGAAGGTGACGGTGCCACCTTCATGATATCTTGATAGGGTTGCAAAGTTGTTAATGTCCCAAGTCATGTGCCTTGAGCAACCGCTATCAAGATACCACAAACCTCTACGTCGTTGGGCTTTGGAAAGTACCTACATCATTTAAAACAATTGTTGACTTTGGTACCCAAACTTTCTTGGGTCCTTGAAAGTTAGTGTTACGAACCCAAACATTATGATGTGATGCACTTAGTCTATCATAACAAAAATTAGCTAAGTGTCCTTTCCGCCCACAATGTGAACATGAGTACACTTTTCTATACATGAAAGCATGATGTGTATGTGTAGTGTGAGCATGTTTTGGGTTTTGTCATGTTGTTTAGGTTGTGTAGCATGAACATGAACATGAGCATGAGCATTTCTCTTTGGGGCTTGCTTCTTAGGAAACATAGCCTCAATTTTCTTCTTGTTAAATTCACAATTTTTCAAAACAACACTTAATGAGTCTAATCTTTCCTTAAGCATAGAAACTTCATTAGAATCAATTAGTGGGGCCTTACCTTTGCAAGAAATCTTATATTTTTCAAAATCATTTTTAGTAGTGGTCAAGGTGGAAACCAAATCATCCTTTTCTTTTGTAAGAGTAAAAACTTGATGACTTAAAGATTCATTTTCTTTTTTCATTTTTAAATACTTTTTCTTCAAGAAATTATAATTTTGTGATAACTCAACAAAAGCTTCTCCTAGTTCATCCATGGAGAGTTCATCATCAAAAGGGGTGGAAGGGGTTACCTTGCTTGTGCTTTCATTGGCCATGAAGCACATGTTGGCGGTGTCAATCTCTTTTTCGGATTCGGTCTCCGAATCCCAAGTTGCCTTCATAGCCTTCTTCTTGTAGGGCTTCTTTGATGTGGAGGGCTTAGCTTTGTCCGGACATTCCGCAACAATGTGTCCGGGCTTTTGGCAATTGAAACAAGTGATCTTTCTTTCTTCTTTGTCTCCTTGCCATCTTCTTCTACCTTGGTACTTCGCCTTGTTGTACATCCTCCGGACATTCTTAACAAGGAGTGAGAGCTCCTCATCATCTTCTTCTTCATCGTCTTCATCGGAGTGTGTAGCTTGACTCTTGAAGGCGATAGTCTTCTTTTGGAAGGAGCCAAATCCTCCCTTGCTTTCCTTTCCATCTCATGGGTTTGAGGTTCCCAATGAGACCTATAAGCTCCATCTCTTCATTATCGTTGAGTTCCTTCAAGGTTGTAGCTTTAACTTCCCATGAAGGAGGAAGAGCTCGGATGATCTTTCTTACTCTTTGATCATTGTTGATATCTTCACCTAAAGAAGAGAGTCCATTAGTAATCTTGGTAAATCTTGTAACCATATCATCTATGGTTTCATTTTCTTGCATGCTAAATGTTTCATATTGAGACCGAAGAAGGTCAATCTTAGCCTTCTTTACTTGTGAGGTCCCCTCATGTGTGACTATCAAGTGTGACCAAATCTCATATGCGGATTTGCAATGTATAACCCTAGATATGTCATCATCATTAAGGGCTTGTAGAAGTGCATAGTGAGCTTTGGCATTGGCATCGAATTCCTTAGTCTCTATTTCGGACCAAGTGGATTCGTCACCGGGGGGTACACTAAAGGACTTAGTCACGGCCTTTGCAACTCGGCTACCTAGAGATTGCAAAAACACGGTCATCTTAACTTTCCATATGGGAAAGTTAAGTCCATCAAATTTAGGAGGGGTCTTAATTCCATCGGCCATTTTTACTTATATGAATATGAATGAAATGATTAGCAAATTAGGATCTTCTCTAAGGTGATTAAACCAAATCCTAGAGTCCAAGCTCTGATACCAATTGAAAAACACCTAGAGGGGGGGTGAATAGGTGTGAATGCTAATCTAATGATCTTTTTAAACTTTAATAAAATGAGTGATGCAACGATCTCTCAAAACACGACTAAGAGCCGAATACCCCTTGCGAGGTTCTGAACTCCTTCCTCCCAATTCCCCTTAAAATGGGTTAGAGGTGCGCAATGCAACCGTGTTGTATGAGATATGATCGAACAAGTAAAGGATGAAATGCTATGATGAAATACACACAAGCAATATAGCAAGTAAAGTGAACTAGACAAGATTGCACAAGTAAAGGGTTAGTTCTCAAGCAAATGATTCAAGACAATATAAAGTAAGAGAAATTGTAAGCAAGAATAACGCAAAGGCAATCGCAAACAAGATGATTTGTTTCGAGGTTCGAGCACACTTGCTCTAGTCCCCGCCTTCACCTCCGTGAAGGGTTTCCACTATCCACCGAGGATGCCTTTACAATTAGTCTACCGAAGACCGAGCACCGAGCTCCACCAAGTACAAAGGACCTCTACCGAAGAGGATGCTCCACAAGGAAAGGAATACAAGAACAAAGTGATCACAACAAGATCACTACACTCTTTCTCAAATTCTTTTACAAACACTCTCACTTCAATTACAACTTCACTATAGAATGAGTATAGGATTTTTGGCTCTATGAAGTGTGGTGAGAAAACTTCAGTTGTAGAGTGATATGAGTAATCAAACACAACTGAAAAACTAGCTCAAAAAGAATTGGAATGAAAGCTTTAAACTCTTTTTTTTCTCTTTTGAAAACAATGAAAACTTGAGGATTTTTCTAAGTGATATGCAAGAGAGACTTCTCCTCTATTTATAGGCTTAAAAATAGGTTAAAAACAATTTCTTTTTGTCTTATTTTCTCTGAAAAAGCTCCCCAATAAATCTCCAAAAATCTGTTAAAGCTGAAACAAAAAACAGATTTTTCAGAACTGCCCAAAGAGGAAAGAGCCGTTGCTAAGTTGCAGGCTTGGCGGTCGACCGGTCCGGTCGACCGCCAGCCCAGTTGGAAGTAGCCGTTGGCTCCCGGTCGACCGGTTCGGTCGACCGACCCAAAAGGAGGAAACACAGTTTCCTTCTTCCGGTCGACCGAAAATTCCCGAGAGCAGAATGCTCTCCGTCGGTCGACCGGTCCGGTCGACCGACGGACATGCACAAACAGTGCATGTCCAGACACAGCGCCGGTCGACCGGGCCGGTCGACCGATGTTGCCTGAACCTGAAAAACTGGGCTGTTTTGAGTTAGAAAAATTTTGATAAATATTTTAAAAATACATATAGCTAAGTATTATGCAGAAAATAGTTTATACACATGTTTTAAACAAGTTTTTCAGGATATAAAGCTTTGGTACATGTATATATAAACTAAGGCATAAAACTTAGAAATAACCATTTTTCAAAACATAAGAAATACATGAAACAAGTGTGTGTGCAAATCCTAGAGCCAAATTTCCTATATTCAAACTTTAACATTCTAAACTTACAAACTTTCTAAAAGACTTCAAAGCTATTCTTCAAGGTGGGCTATCTTCACTTGATCTTCAATATTGCAACTTGAGCCCAAATTGAATTGTCTTGAGTCCCAAAAACTTTGTATTTGAGTGAGAGTACTTCTAGTATGATAATAAACCTGAAACACACTTAAACAACAAATGTTATTAGTACAAATAACTAATATGTTTTGTAATCATCAAAATACACTAAACAAGGGTGATTGTAACCTTGGGCCAACAGTTTTTGTATTTGATGAAGATTTGGAAAAACATGTTTTGGAAAAATATTATTTTGGAAAATCAGTTTTTATCATGAGCCAAATATTTTCAAGTTACAAAAATAGTCTAATCTTTTATAACATGCCTTGATTTTGTGCAAGCATGTTTGTATATCAAAGTATATTGGTAAAACTATTTTTGTAGATTTTTAAGTATTTTATGGGATTTTATTTGAGCAAAAAGACTAACTTTTTAATCCCAGAAAACAGTTTCCAGGCTTCAGCAAGTCGACTGTATAGTCGACTTGGTCTGAAGTCGGTCGACTGGCTGGGTCGACCGACGTGCACAGACGTTCACGCCTTTGTGCACTGGAGGACGGCCGACCGTACGGGTCGACCGCTCCAGAGAGCTCTGCTCTCTGGAAAGGACGGCCGACCGTACGGGTCGACCGCTCCAGAGAGCTCTGCTCTCTGGAAAGTTCGGCCGACCGTACGGGTCGACCGACAGAGAGTTCGACTCTATACTCCAGTTGCTCAGTCGACCCGGGCGGTCGACCGTGGCTCCAACGGTCGGATTTCTGACCGTTGGCGGTCGACCGCACGGGTCGACCGGCAGGCCTGTCAGACCCCAACGGCTATATTTTTCTGGCCTATAAATTTGGGGGTTTGGTCATTGTTTTGTAACAAGATTTTAGGAGAGCGGAGCCAGTTTTTCTCACTCCATTAAAAGAGTTTTCTCCACATATTTGAGAGCAAATACTTCCAATCTAAAGGGAAGAATTTATCAAGAGTGTAAAAGAGATTTCTTGAGTTTTTCACTAAAGTTTCAATCCTTGCTTTTCTCACACAAACACTTGAGCAACCATTGTCTATTCATCTTATAGGAGTGTTGTAGTGAGAGTGCCTTTAGGTGATCAAAGTGTTGTGATCACCAAAGATTTTTTCTTTGTTCCTTGAGGAGGCGGGCAAGTGTGCTCGCGGTGGTTTAGAGTTCTTGTGTGAACTCGGTGGTTTGAGGTGCGGCCTCGGTGAGCTAGTGAGCTTGCGTGTCTACGGGACTAGGGAGTCCGAGGGCTTGTAAGTGTTGCGGCACCGAGGAGAGATCCATTGCGATCTTGCATAGTGGAAATCCTTCGTGTGTCGAAGGCGGGGATGTAGAGCAAGTGTGCTCGAACCTCGAAACAAACCTTTGTGTTTGCGATTGCCTTTTCACTCTCTCTCTCTCTCTCTCTCTCTCTCTCTTTGTCTCTTGTTATATCTTGCATTCAATTATTGTCTTTATCATTTACATGCTTGATATACATTGTGCTTAATTGATATATTTGCGTGGGATTGTTTGCTAACACTTGTATTCAACCAAGAGAGCCAACGCGGCACCTCAACCCATTCAAGGGGAATCTAGAGGAGTTTGTCCAGAGCCCTTCACGGGGAATTCGGTAACACTCTTTTGTTATACGTGGTGTTTAGTGTAAGAAGTTTAATTAGGTCATAATTTTTTTAGCTTCCGCATTATTAGGCATTAAGTGACCATTAGATTAGCCATCACCTATTCACCCCCCCTCTAGGTGAACTTACACCACTAACCGGGTGTGGCTACCAGGCCACACCCTGGCCGCGAAAATGCGGCCAAAGTCGTGTTTTCGCAGCTTGGTTGAGTTAGTTGGGGAGCATTTGTTCCCCCTATCTTCGTACGCTCTCCCCCATTTAGTTTTTCCCTATAAATACTACATTCGAAAGAGAAGAAGGGACCGAAAATTAGTTTAAGTTTTTCTCTTTGTTTTTAGGATTTAGGTTCTTTGTTAGATAGTATTGAGAAGTTGTATCTCTGTTTTTAATTCATAGTTCAGTCCAGATACAAGTGAGAGAGAGGAAAAAAAGTGATTGTAATCTGAAGTTGAAGTGACATCAATAAAAGTTCAATGCTTCTCTTTTTCTCTAATTCACGGGTATGTCTTATTTCATTTACATGTCTTATTTTACATTAATCATGAGTAGCTAAACTCATTTTACTGGGCTCACTATCATCTCTCTTTGATCCCTCTTGTCTTGGATGGTTTTTAATATAAAGAACCCAACAGAATCATATGTATGCCTTAACTAAACCATGCTTCTTTAGAAGTGTTCTTGAAGGCACATGAGGATGGGTTTGGATTTCTAAACTTCTATTTTTCTAAAAAAACATCACTTGAACTTGTTTTTATTTCATACTTGAAACACTACTTGATGATTTAACATTCAGTTCAAGATGATTTCTTAAGAAAAAGAGTTAACTTTTCCAAACAATCTTATTTGCTTTGCTTAAAATTTTTGAAACTCAAGCTTAAGTTTTTGCCTATGATCAAGTTGAGGCACTGAGAATTTCAAGAAAAGAACATATCGTTGAATAGTGAGATAGTGAGCCCAGATCTTTTTTCATATATTAAAAACAACAAATCAATCTTTAACCCGTTTTAAAATCATCTTTTCCAAAGCCTTTTCTAAGTTCTCAAATTTTCTATTAATCACTTGCTTACTCTCCATTCTCTTTTTCTATATAAAAAAAAATACTAACACCATTCTTTATTATGTAACAATTCATCAAAAAGCTTCCATCGCATTCCTCCTCGTGGACACGACCCGTTAGCCCAAAGCTGGACGGTGACTCGTATTGCTTTCACTAGCAATCAAATTTTTGGCGTCGTTGCCGAGGAGGAAACAGTGCAATTGTTTTCTAACAAGTTTGGTGTCTTGTTTCAGGGCTACAAGAATCAAATTTAGAGCTCAAGCTTTATAGGATAAGACTTGCTATTCTGTGCCCCTACTCTAAAAAGTAGGAAATAGAATTTCAAGAAATTGCAGCACAAAAGCTTGATAATTTTAGGACTACTAAAACTCTTTTTTGCGGAACATATTGCTTTGCAAAAACATAGTTTTTGTGTGTTATTTTGCTATATCCAATATTCACACTCCCTGTTTATAATCCAACAGTAATCTGATTGATTGCCAATTGCTTAAAAAAATGTTTAGACTTGCATTATAAGATTTGTCTAATTACGTTTCTTTTACAATTATTATTGAAGATAGCTGGAGACAAGGTATGTATGCATAGCATATAGTTTAGGAAACATTCTTGGGTGATTATTTGCTTGTTGAATGTCACTTTTCTATATTTTGCACACTTTGGACAATCAATCTTAAGGGCAAAACTCAAATCAAGATAAGGTAGAAAAGTCATTACCCTTTCTTAGCCCACAAATCATCTCTAAGCACGCATAACCTAAGCCTAATTTAAAATCTAATAGACTTTAGACTTAGGGACATCTCAAACTCATTAGGAGATTATCCTAAGGGGGAAGGTGTTAGAATTTGACTCCTACCAAATTAGTGTCTAAGAACAGGAATTGAGGGGTGAAACCCCAAAGGTTGATGGTTTGGCATAATTAGGCCCGTCGCTTTTGCGCAGATACCTCCCACCAGTCTTGCCCTGACCTGGCTGATTAACTTGTAATCAAAGTCTGCATTATACCTCATGTGGACAATCAACCAGTTAGGAGTTGTTTAGGTCAAGGTTACCTTAGACTAGGCTTGGTTGTTTTCTCTTGTTGACTGTTGGTGAACTTGTTTGTAATAGTGTTTGTGTATGCAAGTGTGGTCAAGAGACCCTAATTCATCTAGGTTAACTAGAAACATATTACCACCCAAGTTTGAACCAAAATCAGATCCGATTATGGCTCAACTGACATATTTGCAGGATAGGTTTTATCCCATTAGAACCACAGTTCCATCTTGCATCTAACTTTTATCGGTTGGTGAACACAATTTTGAGCTCAAACCTCAGTTCATCAACACACTCCCCAAGTTCCATGGCTTAGATCTGAAGATGCTTATTTCTTCATAAGAGATTTTGAGGAAGTATGCTTAATGATGAAAATCTCACACCTTATAGATGATGCTATTAGGTTGAGATTTGTCCCATTTACTCTAAGGACTTAGCCAAGAAATGGCTTTACAGCTTAGTGCTCAGCTCTATCACATCATGGGATGGTTTTGTCAAGGTCTTCTTAAAGAAATTCTATCCAATTCATAAGATCGCTCATTAGGAAAAATATCATGCAGTTCAAGTAAGAACCTAATGAACTATTTTACAGGTACTTTGAACGCTTCAAAGACTTCCTTGTCCAATGTCCTCATCCTGGAATAGAGATGGCGATAATGTCAAATTCTTTATGATGATTTAGATTACTTAACTAAGACCCTCTTAGAAATCATGAGCCAAGAGGGATTCTTGCAAAAGGATGAGAATGAAAGATGAAATTTATATGAGAATCTAACTGAAAAGACCATCCAATAAAACCAACTACTAAAAACTCTAGGAATTCAAGCTCCATCTCTTCAAAAGGAGGTTTCCATTCTATTGAATCATCCATAGCTGCCGAGGCTAGAATAGCAAACCTAGTAAGAAGAGTGAAAGTTTTGAAAACTAAGGAACCAAGTCCAGTAAACCAAGTCAGCCCAAACTAATTTTTAACTCCGGGCTGTACTTACTGTCAAGTCATGAATCATGTGTTTGAGGAGTGTCCTGTGCTTCAAGCTTAGCAACAATATCCTGAACAGATGAATGCGGTCTTTTCAAGGCCGAATAATAATCCTCTCACAAACGTACAATCCTGGCTGGAGAAATCACCCGAATTCTCATAGAGCCAAAACAACAATGACCACTCACAGTCAAACCATTCAAGCCACTTCCATCATTTCAATAATTCTTCCAATCATCAACCTAACTTCCCAAATTACCATCACAATTCTCCCAACAATTTTTCAAACTATCAGCAAAATTTTTCCAACCAAGCTCCACCATCTTCCTTTCAGAATTCTCAACTTGAAAGGAGAATGACTGATTTTGAGAGAAACATGGAAAGGTACATAAAAAATCAAGATTTCCCATGCAAACTGATTGAGTTGGAACCTACACACAAATACAGAATTTCAGAACTTTTAAAACAGTAGTGCAAGGTGCTCAATTCTACCGCAATAGCAAGTGGCTATGCGGGTCGTGATCCACAAGGAGGGACTAGCGATGGAAGCTTTTTTAATAAGTCTTCTTTTAAGATACAAAGTTTGCTTAAAGTTCTTCTTTAGTTCTTTAAAAGAAAAAGGAAAAATTAAGTTAAAGTTGAGTTAGAAAGAAAGCGGTAGAATAAGAAGGTGGAGAAATAAGAAATGATTTGTACAAATGAGATTGAAAAAAGATGTTAAAAATGGTTGGAGATTGTGATATTGAGACTAAAGAATAAAAGAAAAGAAAGACCACCTAAAAATTACTTACCTCTTGAGTGCTCATATACCTTGGATCTGTTTGCGACGACTTACCTTGTCTTTGAAGGCAATCAAGCATAGCTTATAGGATCTTCCCCATTCTCGATCTACACTACGAATAAAAGGGCAAACTATACTAGTAAGAGAAGGGTTGTTCATCACCATAGGCCATCAAGGGCACTTGCAATGGCTAAGCAGTCTCGAAGCTATCAGATTCTCTTGGATTGCAACACATCAGAGGAGAGTAAAAGAAAACAAGAGTAAAGAAAGAAAAAGAAACTTTGATTCAATTCAAATAATAATGAAAGAAGAGATCACTTACACTGGTGTCACCTGCAGTACAAGCTTGCTCTCATTCATCCATGAAAGTCGTCTCTCCTCTCAGTTACATAAAGAAAAGTAAAAATTACATAAAAAGAAAGTTAAAAACCTAAGTTACAAACTACAAATTATCCTACGTTCTATTCTCTGCTTGGTCGTCTCCTTGCCTTTGAGATTGCAGGTATTTATAGAAGAAATGCAGAGATTAGAGGAGTATGAAGATAGGGAAAGCTGGCTATTTCTGAATTTGAATCCTCCCCTTATCTCCAAACTTGATTTGATGTGGATATTCAGTTCTAATCTGCAGTTTATTAGTGTGTTGATTACTGAATATCACTTATCAAATAACAGAATTAGAAATAGTGATCAACATAAGAGTTGTAACCCTGTAAGTCTTCTTTCTGGATCATCTTGAATCATCAAATTTGAGATTCGGTAGTAAAAGTTATGATTCAAATACTGAAATGTATCCAGTCAGAATCTGAGTCAAACTTGCTTCATCTCATCCGTTGATCTTCTCTCTATCCATTTATCTCTCTGCATTTGACATTATCCTCGGTTGATCTTTAGCTAACCAAAATGGATTTATAGAAATTTAAATTTTACTAGTTTCCATTTGGTGTTATCTTTCTGATTTGCTCTGATCTTCAGCTGAACATTTGCCCCAATCCTTAATTTGTTCTAAATAGATCTGGGATCATCCTCAGCTAACCAAATAGATCCAGTTAAATCTGATTTTAACTGATATTTATTTGTTTTAATCTTCTTTCTCTTCATTATTATCTTCTACAAAATAGACATTTAAGACAAAGAAATTAGCAGATTTATTACACGATAAATGTAGGAGTGTAATGAAAAGAATGCAAAATATGTGTACGATCACACCCCCACACCTATCTTTTGTTCGTCCTCTAGCAAAACAACAAAACTAAACTAAAGATTATTAGACCACTTTCGCATGTCACGTGATTGCACTGAGCTTGTGCAACAAGCCGTTAAACCTCTAGGTTTCTCCTAGACGACGAGTTTTGTCTCGTGAGGGTTTTCAGTGGATTACACCCACAAAATCCATAAAGAAAGAGAAACAAAGAGTTAGTATTTTTGAAAAGTATTTTGAAAGAGAAAAATATTAGAAATATAATTGTAAGATTTAAGCAATCTATAAGTTATAGGAAAACTGAATTTTTCATTACTAAACTTAGTCTCTATTCAAAAATTTGTTATCAATCAAAGTAAAGAGTAAAATTGTACTTCTCATCTAATCTATTACTTTACCCTAAGTCATATGCACCTTGTGACAGTGAAAATTTTGACTAAGGGTTCTTTAACTCTAACTCTTCTGCCTTATTTATTTATATATATATATTTTGGTGGTATTATTCCTTAATTCTATTAGGCTTTCTAATCTGCCCATGTAACGAGCCTTTAATCGATGACTCCCAAACCAAATGGTCTTAGGGCACCGGGTGAGAAAACACCTCAAGGACTTAAGGACTCGAGCAAACTAGGTCACAAAATTAAGGATTTTATTATATGAGTCGCTTTTAGGCGTGAGTACTTATGCTTTATTAGGCACAAATACCCAGCTTGATCAGAGGATATATATATATATATATATATATATATATATATATATATATATATATATATATATATTTCAAACTTATCTAATCATCTTTCGCATAAATACTAAGGCTTGCTTAGGCCAAGCATCTAGCTAATCAATAATTAGATTTGTTTATCTTTTTTATATAGTTTTTTTCTTTTTTCTTTTTATAAGGCATAAGAGTCTTTGTTTTTGAACCCTAAGTGTGTAAGTGTATAAAGTGTGCATATTTCATCAATGTAAAGATCAAGACTAAATTACTTTGACAAATTATCTTCCTAACCCTAAAAATCAAACAAATAATCTTATTTTGATTAAGTTTTAAGAAATCCTAATTTTGATTTTCCTATTCCTTAAAATTGACTTAAATTTTTACCAAAAATATGTCAAAATATTATCTCTATTTTCAAAAAGTTTTTTTAAAAGTAAAGACATTGTTAATTTTTTTTAAATAAAAAGAAAACCTAAGTTATGTTAGAACCCTCCCCCACACCTATCTCATGCATTGTCCTCAATGTATGAATTAATGCATGGATGCATGAAAAAGAAGACAGGGAAGGAAAATATTACCTTAAGGTGGTGGTTCCGGTAGTGGTCTGATTGGTCATGAAATGCAGCCCAATCGACTTTTCGTGGAGTTCGAAGGAACCCATCAGAAATTTCTCTAATATAACCCACTAAAATGATATATACATGAATGATTTTTATTAAATATTTGACCCTATCTAATTTTCAAATTCCATAATTAATTTTAGAGTCAATTTTGTCAACCGCCTTGTCCCAAAATGGAGTGTGAAAAGATAGAATGATTGACTTGGACTCAGGAAGTACGGGAACTAATACCGACTCAGGAAAGTGACTTAAGTCAAGTAAAGGTTCAAGAGTCGAGATTGGTTCAGGAAGTGGGTCCAAATCAAGAAGTTGAAACTCAAGTCCACATTCATTTTCCAACAATGGAATGTGACTTAATATTGGTGATTCAACTTCAAGAATGATAGGTGTGGGAATAAAAATTGACTCTAAAATATTACTCAAATCGGGTAACAAAACAGGAGTCAATATTGATTCGGGAATTTGAACTGGATCACAGGTTTGAGAATCTAGGTCACATTTCTCATTGAGTTCAATTTCATAAAAATGAGAACTTGCCAATTTATCAATGGGACTTTCAAAATTATAAAATTGATCAAGTTCAATATGATGATCATCAAAGATGGGCGATTCAATTTCATTATGAATTGGCACAGGATCCAATGTTGATTCGGGAAAAAGATTGAAATCAGGTGAAGACACCGGAGTCATTATTGAATCAGGAAGTAGAATTAAATCACTAAGTTGAGGTTCAGGATCATATTCATTCTTAAGTTCTATTTCAGGAAAGGAATAACTTGCCAAACTGTCAATATCATTTTCAAAATTTGGAGATTGGGCAAGTTCAAATGATTGTGCTGAAATGGAACCTTGTTTTCTAAAACAACATGACTCTTCAGCTCTAACAGAATGGTTAACGACATCAGAACTGGCCAAACAGTGAGAACGTAGAGTTTGGATCATCATATCTATGTCATGATTACGAGCGTTTTAAGCCTGAGTCATGGCTTCAAGCATCTTTTTATAGTTGATAGGTTCATCGTTTTGTTGTGATTGGTCTTGAAAAGATGAAGTGTTGTTTTGGAATTGGTGGTAAAATTGTGAGTCCATTAGATTTTGTGATTGTTGTTTGGACTCACACATTCTCATTTCCAAAATTGATAGTTTTCTATTTTGGACTGGTGGGACTGAGTATGAATCTTGGAAATATTGTGGACAAGGTGGATAAGGAGGACAAGTTGGTTGAAAATTGGACTGGGGGGAGGTGAATCCCCACTGACTCTTTGAAGAGTTGAAATTATTCTGAAAATTATGGTTATAAGATTGGGGGCATGGGTTATATTGATTCGGATAAGACCAATCCGACATACTAGATTGGTTAAAGTTATGATATGCCAGGTTGGTAATATCCGAAAAAGAGGTTGGTGTGTAATATGGATTACCATTAAAATTGAAAAAATTACTGTTATAAGTCATATCACACAATAAAACACAAACAAAGAAAAAAACAAACAAATAAGCAAACAAAAAAAAAAAAAATTCTAACCTAAGTTAGGGTAGACCTTTGACCTAGACGACTTCTAACTGGTTAGACGTCCATAGGAGGTATAATGCAGACTTTGACCACAAGCTAATCAGCTAGGTTAGGGCAAGATTGGTGGGAGGTTAGCCGTCAAAGTCGTTCCTTAATTAAGTAACCACCAACCTTCGAGCTTTCGGCCCTTAATTCCCTTCCTATACACTGATTTGGTAGGAGTCAAATTCCAACACCATTCC
This sequence comes from Agave tequilana, assembly GCA_038442645.1. Taxonomy (NCBI): domain Eukaryota; kingdom Viridiplantae; phylum Streptophyta; class Magnoliopsida; order Asparagales; family Asparagaceae; genus Agave; species Agave tequilana. The sequence goes on from JAVJIF010001967.1 coordinate 170,138, forward strand.
CCCTTAGGATAATCTCCTAATTGAGTCCGAGATGTCCCTAGGGCCAACGTCTACTCATTTTTAGTTAGGCTTGGGTTAGTGAGTGGGGAGATTGTTTGTGGGCTAAGGGAGGGTAATGACTTCCCCACCTTATCTTGTTTATAGGACAAGCCCTTAGATCAATTTAGTGTAGTGTACAAGAAAAGCAACACTTAAGCAATGTAAACAATCCAAAAGTGTTCTTATACTAGATGCTATGCACACGTACCTTTGCTCCAGTACTCTTCAATAGTAAATAGAAAATGTAATGAAATAGACACGTGCCTAAATGCAAAGTCTAAATCATTTTTTTAGCATTTACAATCATCATTTTACTGTTGAGGTTAGAAAGTAAATACAGTGAGACAAACAAGGAAATAAATGCTACAGATATTAAACTTTGCACTACAGCCAACCTGCAAAAAATACAGGTTAGTAGTTCACTCAGATTGCCACATGAATGTAGCAAATCTGAGGGCTTCTTGGCTCTGCTTTCTTGAGCAGAGTCCAAGGTCACTTATATGTCCACTGCAGCAAAGATTCCTTGTTGTCAAGCCTGTACACCAAAAACAAAAAAGAAAGTTAACCAAAAATGTAAATCTAAAAAGAGAATAACTTACCGTCCCTCCCTGGCAACGGTGCCAAAATTTTGATTGAGTTGAAACCTGCACACAAATACAGAATTTCAGAACTTTTAAAACAGTAGTGCAAGGTGCTCAATTCTACCGCAATAGCAAGTGGCTATGCGAGTCGTGATCCACAAGGAGGGACTAGCGATGGAAGATTTTTTAGTAAGTCTTCTTTTAAGATACAAAGTTTGCTTAAAGTTCTTCTTTAGTTCTTTAAAAGAAATAAAAATTGAGTTAGAAAGAAAGCAGTAGAATAAGAAGGTGGAGAAATAAGAAGTGATTTGTACAAATGATATTGAAAAAAGATGATAAAAATGGTTGGAGATTGTGATATTGAAACTAAAGAATAAAAGAAAAGAAAGACCACCTAAAAATTACTTACCTCTTGAGTGCTCATATACCTTGGATCCGTTTGCGACGATTTACCTTGTCTTTGAAGGCAATCAAGCATAGCTTATAGGATCTTCCCCATTCTCGATCTACACTACGAATAAAAGGGCAAATTATACTAGTAAGAGAAGGTTGTTCATCACCATAGGCTATCAAGGGCACTTGCAATGGCTAAGCAGTCTCGAAGCTATCGGATTCTCTTGGATTGCAACACATCAGAGGAGAGTAAAAGAAAACAAGAGTAAAGAAAGAAAAAAAAACTTTGATTCAATTCAAATAACAATGAAAGAAGAGATCACTTACACTGGTGTCACCTGCAGTACAAGCTTGCTCTCATTCATCCATGAAAGTCGTCTCTCCTCTCAGTTACATAAAGAAAAGTAAAATTTACATAAAAAGAAAATTAAAAACCTAAGTTACAAACTACAAATTATCCTACGTTCTATTCTCTGCTTGGTCGTCTCCTTGCCTTTGAGATTGCAGGTATTTATAGAAGAAATGCAGAGATTAGAGGAGTACGAAGATAGGGAAAGCTGGCTATTTCTGAATTTGAATCCTCCCCTTATCTCCAAACTTGATTTGATGTGGATATTCAGTTCTAATCTGCAATTTATTAGCGTGTTGATTACTGAATATCACTTATCAAATGACAAAATTAGAAATAGTGATCAACATAAGAGTTGTAACCCTGTAAGTCTTCTTTCTGGATCATCTTGAATCATCAAATTTAAGATTCGGTAGCAAAAGTTATGATTCAAATACTCAAATGTATCCAGTAATCTGAGTCAAACTTGCTTCATCTCATCCGTTGATCTTCTCTCTATCCATTTATCTCTCTGCATTTGATATTATCCTCGGTTGATCTTTAGCTAACCAAAATGGATTTATAGAAATTTAAATTTTACTAGTTTCCATTTGGTGTTATCTTTCTGATTTGCTCTGATCTTCAGCTGAACATTTGCCCCAATCCTTAATTTGTTCTAACTAGATCTGGGATCATCCTCAACTAACCAAATAGATCCAGTTAAATCTGATTTTAACTGATATTTATTTGGTTTAATCTTCTTTTTCTTCATTATTATCTTCTACAAAATAGACATTTAAGATAAAGAAATTAGCAGATTTATTACACGATAAATGTAGGAGTGTAATGAAAAGAATGCAAAATATGTGTACGATCACAAACAATACAGAGGATAGAGGTTCAAATGAGCTAATTAGCCAATCCACGAAATGAGAGGCAAAAGGGTACCTTGCCCAGTCAGCCAGTAATGAATCCTAAGAATCTCAACAAGCTCATTTGGCTGAGGATCAGTCATTGAATCAATGTAATGTTGTTCATACATTGAGGTCAGAAAAGAAAGTTGATAATCAAGTGTCAACACCATCAAAGTCCATTCAACACAACTACACTCAAGCATCCACCTCATCTAGTCTCAATCCTTCCAAATCTGACGAATCTGAAACGGATAAGTCAACCAGTCAGGTGCACCAGCCTATAGTACCATTTCCTAATAAGCTAAAAAACAACAAGCAAAATTCACACATGGATAAGATAATTGAGATCTTCGATCAAGTGAAGATAAATGTGCCACTTCTTTATGCCATCCAACAAGTCCCATCTTATGCAAAATTTCTTAATAACATGTTCACCAAGAAGAGAAAGACCAATGTACTCAAGAAAGTCTTCTTAGCCACTAACATTAGTGAGCTACTGTCGGGTCCGATCCCTGTCAAGTACAAGGATCCGGTTTGTCCCACCATTACTTGCACTATAGGACAAGCTAAGATTAGTGTGCACTTCTTGACTTGGGGGCAAGTATCAACTTGCTCCCATTCTCAGTTTATCAATAACTCGGGTTAGGCGATCTTAGTTGAACTCGAGTCACAATCCAACTGGCTGACCGTTCAGTGAAAGTTTCCAAGGGGAAATTAATGATGTACTTATCCGGGTCGGGAAGTTTATCTACCCCATTGATTTCATAGTTCTTGAGACACAACCTGTATCCAACCTAGGGTTCAAACTCCTGTTATCCTAGGGTGACCATTCCTTGCTACTGCCAACGCCATTATCAATTGTAAGAATGGGTCCATGAGATTAACCTTTGGGGACATGACTAGAGAAGTCAATGTTTTCAACCTAGGAAAGCAACCCCCTGATATTGAGGATCAAACATTTGAAGTCAACCTCATTGAGAACTTGATAAGTGAATATGGAGAAGAATTGGAAGTAGAAACTGATTGTGACCTCGAGTTAGAGCTACGACTTTAAGCTTGATCAGGTTGTCAAGTCTGCTGTGAATTGGGCCTCGAACCCTATTTCACTAAATGTGGAGCCAACAAATTTGACTCATCCTTCTAGTGAGCCTTCCCCTTCCTTAGAATTGAAATCCTTATCTGCGCATCTCAAGTACGTCTATCTAGGCGAACAAGAGACCTTTCCTGTCATTATTGCCTCCCATCTAAATGACGGGTAAGAAGAAAATCTTAAAGCAATTCTGAGAAAACATAGGGAAGCCATTGGTTGGACTATGACTGACATTAAGGGATTGAGTCCAACCATAGTTCAACATCGCATTCATCTCAATGAAGACGCGACACCAAAAAAGAGACCCGCAACGTAGGTTAAACCCTATAATGCAAGAGGCTGTTCATGTTGAAATTGTGAAACTCTTAGATAATGGGATAATCTATCTCATTTCGGATAGCCAATGAGTCAGTCCTATCCACGCGGTTCCAAAGAAATCCGGTTTCACCGTAGTGGAAAACGAGAACAAAGAGTTGGTCCAAACTCGACTTTCCACAAAAATTTGAGTTTACATTTACTATAGGAAGCTTAATGCAGCAACTCCTATGGACCATTTCTCGCTCCCCTTCATTGATCAAATGCTTGAATGTTTGATGGGCGACGAGTATTACTGTTTCTTGGACAGTTACTTGGGGTATAATCAGATTCCTATTGCTTCTGAGGACCGAAAAAGACTATGTTCACATGTCCATTTGGGACATTTGCTTGTCGTCGAATGCCTTTCGGCTTGTGCAATGTCCCAGCAACATTTCAACGTTGCATGTTGAGTCTTTTTTCTGATATGGTAGAACGATTCTTAGAAATCTTCATGGATGATTTCTCATCTTCGGAGATTCATTCACTCAATGTCTCCACCATTTAGAACTTGTCCTCCAATGTTGTGCTAAGAAAAATTTGAAACTGAACTGGGAGAAATGCCACTTCATGGTAAGACATGAAATTTCTTGGGTCATGAAATCTCCAAGAAAGGAATTGAAGTGGATAGAACCAAGATTGAGGTTATTGCTAATCTCCCCATACCCAAATGCGTGAAGGATATTCGATCCTTCTTAGGACACGCCGGTTTCTACTAAAGATTTATCAAGAATTTTAGCAAGATTATTAGACCCTTGACTAATCTGTTAGATAAGGATGTGTCCTTCACTTTCGATAAGGAATATATAAACTCTCGGGAGAAGCTTAAGAAAGCTTATTTCTGCACCGGATTGGTCTAAGCCGTTGGAAATCATATGCGATGCTTCTGATTTTGCATAGGCACTGTCCTAGGACAGCGCATCGATAACAAGCAGCACGTGATTTACTACTTTAGTAGACTCTAAACGATGCTCAAATGAACTACACTGCTACTGAGAAGGAATTCTTCGCAGTAGTGTTTACCTTAGAGAAATTTTGTCCCTACCTACTAGGATCCAAAATCATAATTTTCACCGATCATTCTGCGCTTAGGTACCTCATGATGAAGAAGGATGCTAAGGCCTGACTCATTCGTTGGATCCTCCTTCTTCAAGAATTCGATCTCGAGATTTGAGATAAGAAAGGCATAGAAGATATCGTTGCTGACCATCTCTCGCTTATCCTAAACTCTCCATGAAACGAGTCGCCCATAAATGATGACTTTCCTGATGAAAAGCTCTTAGCTGTCTTTAGGGAACCTTGGTTTGCTGATATAGTGAATTACTTAGTCACAAATTAAACTCCATCTCATTGATCTAATAACGATATATACCGATTCTTATCTCAAGTCCGGTATTTCTTTTGGGAGGAACCGTATCTTTTTAAGTACTGTTCTGACCAAATTATTAGGAGATGTATTCCTGATGAAGAGATTAAGAGTGTTTTATCCTTCTGTCACAAACTTGCATGCGGTGGACACTTTGGTCCATGCAAGACTGCTGAAAAGGTGCTGCAAATTGGGTTCTATTGCTCCACTTTGTTCAAAGATGTTTATGAATTTTGCAAGACGTGCCCTAGATGCCAGATGGTAGGAAGGATCTCGAAATGAGATATGATGCCCCTCTGCTCAATTCTAGAAATAGAACTCTTTGATGTATGGGGCATCGACTTTATTGGTTCATTTCCTAATTCATTTGAAAACTAATACATATTGGCTGCTGTGGACTATGTGTCCAAGTGAGTAGAAGCTATTCCAAGTAAAACTAATGATAACAAAGTTGTCATAAAGTTTTTGAAAGAGAACATTTTCTCACGCTTCGGAACCCCTCATGCTATCATCAGTGCTAATGATACTCACTTTTGCAATATATCCTTTGAAGCTCTTATGCGAAAGTATTCCATAACTCACAAGTTGTCTGCACCTTATCATTCTCAAACCAATGGGCAGGTTGAGATTTCCAATAGACAAATCAAGCTTATTTTGGGGAAGATTAGATTGTGAACCAAAATCGGAAAGATTGGTCCATCAAACTTGTAGATGCATTATGGGCCTACAGGAACGCTTTCAAGACGATTCTAGGAATGTCTCCTTATAGGTTAGTCTTTGAGAAGGCTTGCAACCTACCCGTTGAGTTAGAGCACCGGGCCTTATGGGCAATCAAGCAGCTAAATTTTGACTTGACTAAGGCCGGTGACCTTCGAAAATTACAAAATTCCGAATTAGAGGAGTTGAGAAATGAGGCCTATGAAAATGCTAAGATCAATAAAGATAGAGTTAATATTTTTCATGATAAACACATCATAAGGAAAATATTTGTCCCTGGACAAAAAGTCTTACTCTATAATTCTAGGCTTCATCTTTTTCCAGGAAAGCTAAAATTAAGATGGACTGGGCTATTCGTTGTAAAAACTATATTTTTACACGGTGCTGTAGAGATCAGTGACACCAAGAATGAAAATGACTTTAAGGTAAATGGTCAACGCTTTAAACCTTTCTTGGAATCGGTGCCGGTAAATGAAACAGCTATGGGTCTTTTCGACCCAGTGTATCGGTAACTTTTCTCTTTTACATTCCATTTCATGCATCTATACATTTCTTTCATACATTGGAGACAATGCATGAGATAAGTGTAGGGGAGGGATCTAACATGACTAATATAACTATATATATATAACTATATATATATATAGTTTTATTAGTCATGTTAGAGCCCTCCCCCATACACACACACATACACTTTTTGAAAGAAAAGAACAATATTTTGATATATTTTTTTTGTAAGAAATTAAGTCAATTTTAAGGAATAGGAAAATCATAATTAAGATTTCTTATACTTGGTCAAAATAAGATGACTTGTTTGATTTTCAGGGTTAGGAAGAAAATTAGTGACAGTAATTTAGTCTTGATCTTTACCTTGAAGAAATATGCACACTTTATATACTTACACAAAAACAAAGATTCTTATGCCTTATATATATAAATGTATATATATGTGTGTGTGTGTGTGTGTGTGTGTGTGCGCGCGCGCGCGCGTGTGTATACATATACATACATACATACATACATACATACATACATATATATATATATATATATATATATATATATATATATATATATATATATATATATATATGCATGTATATCTGTGTGCGTGTATATATATATGTGTGTGTGTGTATGTATATCTATGAAAAATAAACAAATCTAATTATTGATTAGCGGTGCTTTGGCCTAAGCAAGCCTTGGTATTTATGCAAAAGATGATTCGATAAGTTTGAAAAAAAATATATATTTATATAAATCCTCTGATTAAGCTGGGTATTTGTGCCTCATGAAGCATAAGTATTCACGCCTAAAAGGGGTACATTTTATAAATAAAAACTCTTGGTTTCGTGACCTTGTTTGCTCGAGTGTTTAAATCCTTAGGGGTGTTTTCTCACCCGGTGTCCTAAGACTGTCCGGTTTGGGTGTCACCGACTAAAGGCTTATTATATGGGCAGATTAGAAAGCCTAATGGAATTGAGAAATAATATCACCAAAAATAAAAATAAATAAGACATAAGAGTTAAAGTTAAAGAACCCTTAGTCAAAACTTCACGGTCACGAAGGTGCATTGACTTAGGAAAAGTAATAGACTAGATGAGAAATAAAATTTGACTTCTTACTTTGATTGATGACATGTTTTTGAACAGAGACTAAGTTTAGGAATAAAAAGTTCGATTTTCCTATAAACTTATAGATTACTTGAACTCTTACAAACAATATCTCAAATATATTTCGAACATACTAACATTTTTTTCTTTCTTTATGGATTTTGTGGGTGCAATCCATTGAAAACCCTCACGAGACAAAACTCATCCTTTAGGGGTAACTTAGAGGTTTAACGGCTTGTTCACATGCTTAGTGCAATCGAGTGACCTGCGAAAGTGGTCAAAATAATTTCTTAGGATTAGTTTTTATGTTTTGCTTGAGAGCGAGTAAAAGATAAGTATGGAAGTGTGATCAGTCACATATATTGCATATTGTTGGCCCAAAGGCCTTCCACTCTAGTTTTGATGATGATTAACTCATGTAGTTATGTTTACTAATAATCTTGTGTTGTTTAAGTTTCAGATCATTAACCAAGATATTAGTTGGTGATTAGCTTCAACAATGTGTTTAGAAGCTTTTCATGATGATTCCAGGGCCAAAGCGTCAAGATCACACATTGCCTAGCCCATGGATGGAGTTTTGGAGCAAGTCTACTTGAAGATGAAGATCATCAAGAAGACTTAGGTATCCATAGTTTAGATAGTGTGTTTTAGATCCATTTGTAAAGTTTAGTATAGTTGATATGCTCAAGTGCACAACACACAAAAGTTTTATGGTTTGAATTTGGTTTTCATGAATAGTAGATCAAAATAAGTTTACTTTATTTTTATGTATATTAGATGTGTTCTAAATATACATACATGCTTTAAACTTGCTAGACAAACTTATTTTGACTATTCTATTCATGTATTGAAAAATCAAGTTTGATAAAAATACAAGTTTTGTTTTTGATAAAATTTGCAAGACTCGAAAATGAATTGATATGATTAATATATGTCTTGAAATTTTTATCACAAGTTTGTGTTTCCATATAAAATGATAAAACTATTTTTGGTGATTTTTAGAAGTGTTAAAAGATTTTTAGAAAAATATTTTACACTGTTTTTCTGACCCAGATTTCTGTTCCAGGCTTCAATCAGTTGACTAGTCAACCTGACCTAGTCGACTTGGGTGAAGTCGGTCGACCGGGCCGGTCGACCGACGTGCACAAATCTGTGCACGATTGGAGGCACTGGGACGGTCGACCGCTCGGGTCGACCGGGGCACTTACAGTGCTCTCTGTTTGTTTCGGTCGACCGGGCCGGTCGACCGCTGTTGCCCAACGGTCATATTTCTGACCGTTGGCGGTCGACCGGGCCGGTCGACCGTTGCCTGTCAGAGCTGCCAGCTCAGCTCTAACGGCTAGTTTTGTATTGGGGCTATATATACCCCATCTCTTCATAGTTTTTGTAGAAGTTTTCAAGGGCAAAAATTTTAGACCTTCTTAAGTGTTTTTAAAGAGTTTTCAAAAGTGTTTTGGGCTTTAAACTTCCAATTTGATTTGTGTTTTGGGTTTTTAAAAAATCAAAGAAAATAGGAATTTGGGATATTTGTATTGGTTTTCATTCTCTATCTTTTACAAGAGTTTTCCCAAGTATTTTCTTTGTTGCTTGTTTCCAAAAACACCTAGTTTTCCACACTTGAGCTATCGTCTATCCTAATCTATTAGGATCATTTGTTTTGTGGAAAAAGAAAAAAGAAAGAGGTTTGTGGTTGAAAGAGACCACTTATTGTAAACCCTTGATTTCTTGGTTGCTCCCTCTTTGGTAGAGGTTGAGGTTGTGATTTGGGTTGTTGGTTTGCTCCCTCTATTGTGAGGTGGAGATTGGTGTTTACTCCCTCTTGGTGAGGTGGAGTTGGTTGTTGGTTTGTATCCCTCAAGTGTGAGGTGGATTGGTTGTTGTATTGGCTACGGGCCTACCCCTCGGTTGTGAGGCGGATTGAGAGAGGAGTTCGGTACTCCATTGTTGTAAAAATCCTTCTCGGTGAAGGTTCCCTCGGTGGGAGTCCTCGGTGGACGGTATAGTGGATTGGAAATCCTACACGGTGGTGTAGGAGGGGATGTAGAGCTAGGGGCTCGAACCTCGAAACATATCCGTGTGTTTGCGTTTGATCCAATATCTCTCAACTCTCTCTCATTTATTTGTGCAAAGCATCATACATAACATCATATCATATTTGCTTGTGTTGAGCATAATTCATATCATACATATCTATTTGCTTGTGTTGCCTTGCATATATTCTTATTGCTATTCATCCTTATTTGCTTGGCTTGCTTGTGTGTGTGCCTAACTTATACTTAACCAACAAGAGCTTCACATAGCACCTCAACCCATTCAAGGGGAATCAAGAGGAGTTAGTCCAGAGCCCTTCACGGGGAATTCGGCTACACTTGTTGTGTTGTATTAAGTTTGTGCAAGATTTGCATTAGCTTCCGCATTTAGCGCACTTAGTTTTGCATTAAGTTTTAGATTAGCACTAACACCTATTCACCCCCCTCTAGGTGTTCCTTTCAATTGGTATCAGAGCTAGTGCTCCTGATACTTAGGCTTAACATCCTAGGAGTGAGATCCATTTGCTTGCTAATCTATTGTTTGCATTTCCTTATTTGCACACATATAGTTTACCATGGCCTTCATGACCCCACCTATGTTTGACCCTTCCAACATTCATGTTTGAAAGATTAGGATGACCGTTTATTTACAAACCCTAGGTCATAAAGTTTACCTTGCCATTACCAAGGAATCCTTCCTTAGTGATAGCAATCTTATAGGGGCCAATGCACAAGCCCTAGAGGCCATTAGAAACACATTACCTAAAGATTATCTTATGTGTGTTTCTAACTTTGATTCCGCTTTTGTAGTGTGGAACAAATTGACAACCACCACCACCTCCGAGCTTCTATTGCCAATCCAACAAGAAGAGGAATCTAGTGGAGAATCCAATTCACAATGCTTCATGGTCCAAGGGAATGACTCCCTTGAGGTACACTCGGAAACTCCATTAGATAGTGATGATGACGCTAGTTCTTCAAATGATCATATTGATGCCCATGCTTTGAATGAAGAACTTTCTATTGTATGTGAAAAACTAATAGAAAAATATAATTTGTTGAAAAAGAAAAGTCTAGAAATTGAAAAAGAAAATAAAAGTTTGCATTCTAGACTTGATTGTGTTTTGCAAGAGAAGGTTGAGGTCTATAATGAAAGGGATTCATTAAGATCTAAATTAGACCTTGCACTAAAAGAAAATGATTTTTTAAAATTTAAAAATGATTGCCATGCTATTTTGAAGAAAAATGAAAATTTATCTTCTAAAGTTGATTTTGTTATAAAAGAAAATAATTCTTTGAAAATAAAAATTGATTCTATTTCAAAGGATTTAGAAATTTGTTTAAAGAAAAATGAAGTTTTGAAAAATAAAATTGATGCACATGTTTGCCATGCTAGGGTAGTTTCACCTAGATCACCCTTGCATGCTCCACTTCTTCTATGATTAAAAATGATATAAACATGTTGAAGAAGAAAATGGATTGTTTGGGCTCCACTATGAGTCAATGTGCTAAGAACCATACACGCTTGGAAACCTTGGTTCGTAAGAAATAAGTTCCAACTTTTATGCATGCACACCCTCCACGGCATACACATGCTCCACACGGACACCATCAACACATGTATGCTCATGTGTACACATGTACACATTGTGGCCGAAAAGGCCATCTTGCTAAATTTTGCTATGATCGTTTACATGTTGAGAATTTAGCAAAGAAGTTTGTTTGGGTTAGAAACGGTACTAACCCCCATGGACCCAAAAAGATATGGGTACCAAAGACCACCCCTCTAATTATTTTTGATGTAGGTGTGGGCTCTCACATGACGTGAGAGTGATGACACCTTGGAGTGAATGCGTTCCGTGCTTAAAGAGAATCAATTGGATGCATCACTTTCAAGGGAAAGTTTGGTAGAGAGGACCACCTTTGTTTTGGAGAAATAGAGCGGTGCCCTCATTGGTTTTGGTATCGAATCTCTACCTCCTTATGTTTACATGCTTTCCATGTTTATCTTTCATAGCATGATTTGACGTTTAGTGATGATCATGAATATGCCATATTAATTAGATTAGTGTTATACTTATTAGTTGGTTGAAACATCCATGTTTTATATGGACTTATATTTTTGTGTTTTCACCTTGGTTAAACTAATTTGTATGACCTAGATCTAATGCACATGCATGTACATATTGATCATATATGATTTGTATTTCATATCTTTGAAATTTATAGCATGTTTCATTATTTGGTGATTATTATGATAATGCCATGCTCATTAGATCCTTGACATGCATGTATAGCATTTTGAGACACCCATGTTTATATGGACCCATACTTTGTGTTCTCACCGTTTGTTTTAGCTATCATGTTTATCATAGGTTTAATAACATGAGGATTTGCATAATAATCATGTTTAAGTTTATCATGTTAATTTTTATTGTGTTTTGATACTTCATGTGTTGATTACATGTTTAGATGTTAGTTTTCATTAAGACTAGGTATATATTCGTGCATATAGTGGGCCACAAATAAATCTATATATGTTTGAGCTTGATTGCTTATTTGAACCCATTACATGTGCTAGTATAGTCTAGTTTTGATGATTCATACATTTCAAACTTGTATTCCATTTTTTGATTTGTTTTTTGTGTATAAGTTTTCAATTCTTGTATATGTGTATTTTACCAAACTTTAAGATATACATGTATACCCCTGGAGTCATTTGCCTTTCATGCAAATCTATATATGGACTCAATTGTGTTTAGGGATATGTATGTATACTTATTATGTTGACAATTCATACATATACCTTGAAATGAAATTCGTTTTGGTGAAGATTTAGTTTGTTTTTGTGTTTAATTGTTTAACTTCATGTATATGTCTATCTTGTCCAAACTATTAGATATACATGTTTATCCTTTTTGAGCCATGTGCCCTCATGCATATACACTTTGTGGACTCGTTGTGTTTTGGATATGTATGTATACTTTAGTTTGTATTAGACATACATATGCCATGAAGGTTAAATAAGTTTTGATGATTTTCGTGTTTTCAATGTTTAAGGAATAATTGAGCTTAATGAAAAATTTTCATGATTATGATATTCACACTTTATATGTACACTCACATTTATTGCTTACTCATGTGTTTGTTTTCATGAGTCATATTTATGCTTAATTGATTATGAGTGTTGACTATCTTGTGAATTTCGTATTTTCATGATATATATTTGTTTTTATTCCTTGCTTGAAGGATTTCGTACTAGTTTAAAAGTTTTTCCATTTAACTAGTTACGGTATTCTTCATTTTGGTAGAGTTTTCCAAACAAAACTATATTTTTAAATTTATTTTTGAAAACCCCTACCTTCCAAGAGCGGTTGGAAGGGAGATCATGTTCATGTATGCTTTACTATGAAAATCATTTTAAACTTGATCATGATTGGGAGGATTAGATTATATGAGTTATACCATGCTTTTATTGTTATGTCAATTGGTATCATTGAACTCTTTCAATTGGTATCATTTTGATCTTTGTGTATACTCATATGTTTATTGTGTGTATATTTTCAATTGGTATCATCTATTGGTGATTGGTACTCATTCTATTTCATACACATATACTTATTTTATTTGTGCTTAAGATATAAATTTTTCACAAAATCTTGTTTATGCTAGTGCTTGAGCTTTAATTTTGTTTCAATTGATTACTTTTAAATAGGTATCAAGCCCATGCATCTTTTTAGTTGGTATTTCATAAAGGGGGAGAAAATTAATTTTGTCTTTCAATTGGTGATTCTTCAATTGGTATTTGTTTCCCACTCCCTTACTTTATGATTGAAAATTTCATATTGGTATCATATGTTTAATATGAAAATTATTTACAATTGGTATCAAAATTTTATTTAGACATTCAAAATTTATTATGTTTAATTTCAATTGATATCAAGATGTTTCATGTGTTTTTGCTTAAAATTGGTATCTAAAAATTTTTTTAAGAAAAATACAAAAGTTTTGATTTGTATTGACTATATGCATATAGATTCATGATGAGTGTATCTTGTATTGAAGAGCTTAACATCTCTTCGTTATGTGGTACACGTGTGTAGGGGGAGCTTCACATCTCCTCTTATGCATTACATAGTGTGTGTTATGTGAATTAGGGCTTAACATCCCTCTTTCATGTAATGCATATGTGTGGGGAAGCTAACTTAGCATCTTCCTCTTCATGAATGTATATAGCATATAACATCTATTGATCTTTGTTTATTTTCAATTGATATCAAGATGCTTCATTGACATATTTATCTATTGATATCATGTTGTTTATAGTCACCCCTTATTGACCTTGTTTTTGTTTTAGACAAAAGGGGGAGAATATTGTTTTATTGTTTTGATTGACTTAAAAGGGGAGAAAGATTTTTACCCCTCATTTTATTGTTTGGATTGTTTAACCCCTTCTTGATCTTTTTGTTTGACAAAAAGGGGGAGAAAAATTTGTTTGATTTGATTTTACTTTGAACCCTTTGTTGATGATTGACAAAAAAGGGGAGAAGTATTTGAGTTTATATGCATGTTTTCATTGCTTAAGGGGGAGAAGTATTAGTCTTCCTTGTTATTTATGCATATATGTTTTTGTATTGCAAATAGGAGAAAAAGATTTTGATTTATGCTTGTTGCATGTTTTATCTCCATACTTGCATACATATTCATGTGCTTCATTTCCATATCTTATTATTTATGTTTATGCATGAGTTAAGGGGGAGCTTCTTTGAAGCTTAACTTTAATCCATGCATATATAACTCCATAAGTTTTGTCATCATCAAAAAGGGGGAGATTGTTGGCCCAAAGGCCTTCCACTCTAGTTTTGATGATGATTAACTCATGTAGTTATGTTTACTAATAATCTTGTGTTGTTTAAGTTTCAGATCATTAACTAAGATATTAGTTGGTGATTAGCTTCAACAATGTGTTTAGAAGCTTTTCATGATGATTCCAGGGCCAAAGCGTCAAGATCACACATTGCCTAGCCCATGGATGGAGTTTTGGAGCAAGTCTACTTGAAGATGAAGATCATCAAGAAGACTTAGGTATCCATAGTTTAGATAGTGTGTTTTAGATCCATTTGTAAAGTTTAGTATAGTTGATATGCTCAAGTGCACAACACACAAAAGTTTTATGGTTTTGATTTGGTTTTCATGAATAGTAGATCAAAACAAGTTTACTTTATTTTTATGTATATTAGATGTGTTCTAAATATACATACATGCTTTAAACTTGCTAGACAAACTTATTTTGACTATTCTATTCATGTATTGAAAAATCAAGTTTGATAAAAATACAAGTTTTGTTTTTGATAAAATTTGCAAGACTCGAAAATGAATTGATATGATTAATATATGTATTGAAATTTTTATCACAAGTTTGTGTTTCCATATAAAATGATAAAACTATTTTTGGTGATTTTTAGAAGTGTTAAAAGATTTTTAGAAAAATATTTTACACTGTTTTTCTGACCCAGATTTCTGTTCCAGGTTTCAATCAGTCGACTAGTCAACCTGACCTAGTCGACTTGGGTGAAGTCGGTCGACCGGGCCGGTCGACCGACGTGCACAAATCTGTGCACGATTGGAGGCACTGGGACGGTCGACCGCTCGGGTCGACCGGGGCACTTACAGTGCTCTCTGTTTGTTTCGGTCGACCGGGTCGGTCGATCGCTGTTGCCCAACGGTCATATTTCTGACCGTTGGCGGTCGACCGGGCCGGTCGACCGTTGCCTGTCAGAGCTGCCAGCTCAGCTCTAACGGCTAGTTTTGCATTGGGGCTATATATACCCCATCTCTTCATAGTTTTTGTAGAAGTTTTCAAGGGCAAAAATTTTAGACCTTCTTAAGTGTTTTTAAAGAGTTTTCAAAAGTGTTTTGGGCTTTAAACTTCCAATTTGATTTGTGTTTTGGGTTTTTAGAAAATCAAAGAAAATAGGAATTTGGGATATTTGTATTGGTTTTCATTCTCTATCTTTTACAAGAGTTTTCCCAAGTATTTTCTTTGTTACTTGTTTCCAAAAACACCTAGTTTTCCACACTTGAGCTATCTTCTATCCTAATCTATTAGGATCATTTGTTTTGTGGAAAAAGAAAAAGGAAAGAGGTTTGTGGTTGAAAGAGACCACTTATTGTAAACCCTTGATTTCTTGGTTGCTCCCTCTTTGGTAAAGGTTGAGGTTGTGATTTGGGTTGTTGGTTTGCTCCCTCTATTGTGAGGTGGAGATTGGTGTTTACTCCCTCTTGGTGAGGTGGAGTTGGTTGTTGGTTTGTATCCCTCAAGTGTGAGGTGGATTGGTTGTTGTATTGGCTACGGGCCTACCCCTCGGTTGTGAGGCGGATTGAGAGAGGAGTTCGGTACTCCATTGTTGTAAAAATCCTTTTCCGTGAAGGTTCCCTCGGTGGGAGTCCTCGGTGGACGGTATAGTGGATTGGAAATCCTACACGGTGGTGTAGGCGGGGATGTAGAGCTAGGGGCTCGAACCTCGAAACATATCCGTGTGTTTGCGTTTGATCCAATATCTCTCAACTCTCTCTCATTTATTTGTGCAAAGCATCATACATAACATCATATCATATTTGCTTGTGTTGAGCATAATTCATATCATACATATCTATTTGCTTGTGTTGCCTTGCATATATTCTTATTGCTATTCATCCTTATTTGCTTGGCTTGCTTGTGTGTGTGCCTAACTTATACTTAACCAATAAGAGCTTCACATAGCACCTCAACCCATTCAAGGGGAATCAAGAGGAGTTAGTCCAGAGCCCTTCACGGGGAATTCGGCTACACTTGTTGTGTTGTATTAAGTTTGTGCAAGATTTGCATTAGCTTCCGCATTTAGCGCACTTAGTTTTGTATTAAGTTTTAGATTAGCACTAACACCTATTCACCCCCCCTCTAGGTGTTCCTTTCACATATATATTGTCACACTACCATGTTTATTATCTAATAAATCCTATTAATAAGTCATATTTCTATTTAATAATGTGCAGGCTCATTTCTAAAGGAAAGGGAAGAGAAACGAGCCCAAAAGCCCATCAAAATTCTGATTTAATTCAGAATTAATTCGAAATTAGAAGATCAGGATAGATCAAGGCAAATCAGAGGAGATAAAACCGGTTAAAAATTAGTTAGAATAAATCTTTACAAATCAATTAGTTAAAGTCAAAGATCAAAGGCAGTTTCGTCAAATCCAGGAGCTGAAACGAGAAATTCAGAACCAGATAAAAGGAAATCGCTAAACCAGGGAGTACCACCAAACCGGGTGTGGCCACCTGGCCACACCTTGGCCGCATTTTTCGCGGCCAAAGCCGCGTTTTTGCGGCTTGGTTGAGTCAGTTGGGGGAGCGTTTGCTCCCCCTATTTTCATACGCTCTCCCCCATTTGATTTTTCCCTATAAATACTGCATTCAAAAGAGAAGAAGGGACCGAAAATTAGTTTAAATTTTTCTCTTTGTTTTTAGGATTTTGGTTCTTTGTTAGATAGTGTTGAGAAGTTGTATCTCTATTTTTAGTTCATAGTTCAGTCCAGATACAAGTGAGAGAGAGGAAAAGAGTGATTGTAATCTGAAGTTGAAGTGACATCAATAAAGGTTCAAAGCTTCTCTTCTTCTCCAATTCACGGGTATGTCTTATTTCATTACATGTCTTGTTTTACATTAATCATGAGTAGTTAAACTCATTTTTTTGGGCTCACTATCATCTCTCTTCGATCTCTCTTATTTTGACTGATTTTTGATGTAAAGAACCCAATAGAATCATATGTATGCCTTAACTAAACTGTGCTTCTTTGGAAGTGTTCTGAAGGCACATAAGGATGGTTTTAGAATTTCTAAACTTCTATTTTTCTAAAAAAACATCACTTGAACTTATTTTTATTTCATACTTGAAAGACTATTTGATGATTTAACATTCAGTTCAAGACGATTTCTTAAAAAAAAGAGTTTACTTTACTAAACAATCTTATTTGCTTTGCTTAAAACTTTCGAAACTCAAACTTAAGTTTTTGCCTATGATCAAGTTGAGACACTGAGAATTTCAAGAGAAGAACATATCATTGAGTAGTAAGATAGTGAGCCCTAATCTTTTTTCATATATTAAAAATAACAAATCAATCTTCAACCCTTTTTAAAATCATCTTTTCCAAAGCCTTCTCTAAGTTTTCAATTTTTCTTTTAATCACTTCCTTACTCTCCATTCTCTTTTTCAATATAAAAAAAACACCAACATCATTCTTTGTTCTTTAACAATTCATCGAAAAGCTTCCATCGCATTCCTCCTCGTGGACACGACCCGTTAGCTCAAACCTAGACGATAACTCTCACTGCTTTCACTTGCAATCAATAACCTCATAAGTTTTGTCATCATCAAAAAAGGGGAGATTGTTGGCCCAGAGGCCCTTGACCTTAGTTTTTGATGATGACTAACTTGTGCAGGTTAGTTTGCTAATGATTTTGTATTTATATAGTTTCAGTTATTGATTAAGATCTTAATAGTGATTTGACTTCAACAGGATATTCACAGTCAAAGTGTTAAAGAAAACAAGTGTTGATCCAAAAGCTCACATTGTAACGATCGCATCTAGCTCCTTTGGATCAAGTTTGGATCGAATCATCTTGGAGATGAAGATCGACGAGAATACCTCAGTTTTTTTAGTATGTTTAGTTTAGATCTTGTGTAAGGATAGCTTAGTTTTGATATGCTCAAGTTAACACACACGTTTCGGTTTAACCGATTTTGGATTTTCAAGAATATACATATATTATTTTCATGAATAGATAGAATCAAAACAATTTTACATAGTTTTTGTGTACGCTGGATTTCTTCCACATATATTGATAGTTCATATTGCTTAAAAACTTATTTTAATGATTTTATTTCCTATGGTTTCAAGTTTTGTTTTTAACAAAACTTAGTTTGGATTTAATATCAAAAATATAGATATATCTTTTATACGTGTATTGGATTCTATCCATATGCACTATGCTTCAAAAGTGTTTAAATATCATGTTTTTGTATGTATACAAGTTTTGGAGAAAACGTATTTTCATTTCAAAATTGAGTTTTCAGAAAATACGGTTTTCAGTTTAAAGCTGATTCTATATCACAAAAATAGTTTAAATTGTTTGAAATATGTGTTGAATTTTAGTCACATATTTGTTCTTCAAATATTTATAAGAACTTATTTTTCTGGATTTTATGTGATTTCATAGGTATTCAAAAGCCAACATTTCAAACCCTATAACCCTGATTTTTGGGTTGCTATCGGTCGATCGATCGGTCAACCGAAGCTGGATCGATCGACCGATCGGTCGACTGACTTGCACAGAAGTGCACAGGCTTTAACGGTCGACCGAGTGGTCGACCGTTCCAGAGAGTCTGCTCTCTGGAAATGGCTCCGGTTGACCGACCCAGAGAGGGAGCTATCTAGTTTTGGCCTCGGTCGACCGGGCGATCGACCGACAGTGAGAAAGATCTCACTGTGCCTTGGGCAGTCGATCGACTACCCCAACGGTTAAAAATCCGACCGTTAATGGTCGACCAGACAGTCGACCGACAGGACATTTCTGACCTGTTCTGGACCCCAACGGCTATATTCTCAGACCCCCTATTAAAATGGGTCTTTGAGGCCAGTTTTTACTAAGATTTTTGAGAGCCAAAATTTCTATCTTCTGCAGAGTTTTTAAGAAGTTTTCAAAACAAGTTTTAGAGCTTTAATCTCTCTTTCTTTTTTAGTTTCAATGTTTTGGGAAAATCAAAAGAAAACAAGTTTTGAGATTCTAGTTCTTGTTCAAAATAGCTATATCTTATCTAGAGTTTTTGTCAAGTATTTTCCTTTCCTAAACACTTTATTTTCTCATACTTGAGCTACCATTCTATTCCTATCTTTAGGATCTTTGTTTAGTGAGAAAATTATTTGTGATCATTTGAGATCATCAAGAGAGTTTGTGATCATAGGATCACCAAGTTGTAAACTTTTTTCTTTGCTTTGGCTTTGTACCTTCCCTCTTGTGTAGAGTTGATTGCGTTTTGGAGAGGAGTTGTATACTCTAAGTGTTGAGTTGTAATTCCTCGGTAAAGGTCCCTTAATGGAAGGTCCTGTGTGGATATAGTGAAAATCCTTCTGAGTTAAGGCGGGGACGTAGAGCAGTGGCTTGAACCTCGAAACATATCTCATGTTTGCGTTTGATCCGCTATCTCTCAACTCTATCTCTCTTTATATCTTGCATCATTATTGCATTGATTATATTATATACATTCTTGGTTTTGTTGATATATCCAATATAATCTGAATCTGTGTATTTAATCAACTGTAACTGATCAGATTTCATGTAGTCTTCTGTAGATATCGCATTAGCTTCTTGGCAGTCTTCCAGTAATCAATCCCAGAATTAATCAAGTATCTGTCAAGTTTCTCAATGGTATATGCTATGTCTGGACGGGTACAAACTTGAGCATACATTAGACTTTCAACCGCCGATGCAAAAGAAATGTCTTTCATTTGCTCTTTTTGTCGGTCGTTCTTGAGAAGTGGAGTAGACTTAACTTCTCCCCTAGAGCAATTCTTCAAGCCGTATCTATCAACATCTTATCGATATAAGTCTTTTGTGATAAACCTAATATTTCACGTATCCTGTCACGTTGAATCTGGATGCCTATCGCAAAAGAAGCGTCTCCAAGATCTTTCATCTCAAAATTCTTTGAGAGAAAACTCTTGGTCTTAAGTAAAAGAATCATATCGTTACTTGCTAGTAGAATGTCATCCACATATAGCACAAGAAATATAAGTCTACTCTCTTTAAATTTATGGTAAATGTATTGATCATCTGCAATCTCCTTAAAATCAAAATTGGATATTACTTGATCAAATTTCAAATACCATTGACGAGATTCTTGCTTTAGACCAAAATGTATTTTTTTATTTGCAAACCAAATATTATGAAACTTTCAATTTTAAACTTTCTGCTTGCACCATACAGATTTCTTCCTCAATGCTACCATTAAGGAAGGCTATCTTAACATTCATTTGGTGTAACTCCAGGTCGAAATGAGCCACTAGTGCCATGATAATTCTAAAAGAATTCTTTATGAAAACTTGAGAGAAAATCTTCTTATAGTCAATGCCATCTCTTTGAGTGAATCCCTTTGTGAGAAGATGTGCTTTATGCCTTTCGACACTGCCTTTCGAACCCTGCTTGGTTTTGAATACTCATTTACAACCATCAGTTTCTTTCCTTTAGGCAACTCTACTAAACCCAAAATATTATTGTCCTTCTGGATTTTTACTTATCTTTCATGGCATTTGATCACTTAGTGGAGTGAATGCTGATTTTGGTTTCATTCAAGGATGTGGGATCATCCTCTAGCCCTACGTCAAACTCATGCTACTATATAGTCATTTGCAATGGCCGATCTCCTCTCCCTAGTTAATCTCTTAGGCGCATGTGGTTGAGAATTTTTAGGGTCTACCTCATCAGCAGAATCTACTTCAGGATGAACTGTATTTATACCTTGTAAAGGTACAACTGTATTTTCATTCTGAAGTGAAACAACTACTTCATCATTTGGAACAGCTATCATGGGTATAACAATATGTTCTTCCTCAAATGTGAAATCCTTATATAGTTTACTCCTACTGTTCTGAATATCCTCAAAAAAATTTAGCACTATCCGTCTTTATGTTCTTAGTGGAGGGACAGTAAAACCTAAAGTTTTTATACCTCTTAGAATATCCTACGAATAAACACCCAACTGTCCTTGAGTCTGACTTCTTCTCATATGGTATATATGATCGAGCTTTCACTGGACAACCCAAAACATGTAAATGCCTAATACTGGGAGATTTCCTAGTCTATAACTCATATGGGGTTTTAGTTACTGTTTTTGCCAGGTGCTCTGATCGGTCGCTAATATTGCACATTCATTATCATATTCTCAAACTTATTATAGAATAAACTCTGCTTTTTCCTAATTATTATTTAACTTATTTGCAGGCCCATTACTAAAGGAGAGGGAAGAGAAACGAGCCCAAAAGCCCATCAAATTCTGATTTAAATCGGAATTAATTCAAAGTCAGTAAATCTGGGCAGATCAGGTCGGTTCAGATCGGTTGAAAATCAGTTAAAAACATATCTCTTCAAATCAATCAGTTAAAGCCAACGATCAAAGGTCATTTCGTCAAATTTAGAAGCTGAAACGAGAAATTCAGAACCGGATAAAATATTCTCTCGAAACCAGGGACCCCCACCATTTGGGTGTGGCCACCTGGCCACACCCAAGCCGCGAAAATGCGGCAAAAGTCACGTTTTCACGACTTTGTTGCAACAGTTGGGGAGCGTTTGCTCCCCTATCTTCGTACGCCCCTCCCCGTTGGGTTTTGCCTATAAATACTGGGTTTTTCAGAGCGTACAGGGGACGACCAAGCAGAGATTAGAATTTAGACTAATTTGTAGTTTATAACTTAGGTTTTTTTATTTTCTTTCATGTAATTTTTATTTTCTTTATGTGACTAAGAGGAGAGGATACTTTCATGGAGGAATGAGAGCAAGCTTGTACTGAAGGTGACACCGGTGTAAGTGATCTTTTCTTCTATTATTATTTGAATCGAATTGAAGGTTCTTCTTCTTCTTTACTCTTGTTTTAGTTTACTTCCCTCTTCTGTTCTTGTGGATCCAAATGAAACCGATAGCCTCGAAGTTGCCTTGCCCTTGCAAGTGCCATTGATGGCTTATGGTGATGGATATCCATTTTTATGATAGTGTAGCTTGCCCTTTTATTTCATAGTGTAATACAGGAATGGCCAAGATCCTATTTGTCATACTTCGCTCGCCTTCAAGCAAAGGTACATCGTCGATACGGGTTAAAGGTAAGCAGGCGCCGAAGAGGTAAGTAACTTTTTTAAGTTTTAGTTTTTTTGCTTTTAATTTTAGTGTAAATTATCAACACCACAATCTTCCAAATTTCTTTCACTCCTTTTCAATTTCTTTGTACATAGCTACTTCCATTTTCTCCACCTTCTCTATCTTCCACTTTCTTCCTAACTGAACTATAACTCTTTTTCATTTTCTTTTAAAGAACTAAAAAAAGATCTTTAATTATTCTTTGTAACTTATATAGTACTTGCTAAAAAAACTTCCATCGCTAGTCCCTCTTCATGAACACGACCCGCACAGCCATAGCGGTAGAATTGACATCTTGCAATATTGTTATAAAAGTTTTGAAATTCTGTATTTTTGTGCAGGTAAAACTTCAATCAAATTTTGGCGCCGTTGCCGGGGAGGGACGGTAAGTTATTCTCTTTTTAGATTTACATTTTTAGTTAACTTTCTTCTTTGTTCTTGGTGTACAGGTTCAACAAGAAATTTTTGCTGCAGAGGACATATAAGTGGCCCTAAACTCTGCTCAAGAAAGCAGAGCCAGAAGCCCTCAGATTTACTACATTCCTATGGTAATCTGAGTGAACTATCAACCTGTATTTTCTGCGGGTTGGCTGAATTGTAAAGTTTAATATCTGTAGTTATTTATTTCCTTATTTGACTCACTGTATATTCATTTCTAACACAACAGTAAATGGTTGATTGTAAATTCTAAAAATGATTTAGACTTTGCATTTAGGCACGTGTCTATTTCATTACATTTTCTATTTACTGTTGAAGAGTGCTGGAGCTAAGGTATGTGTACATAGCATTTAGTACAAGGTTCATTCTTGTATGAAATATTATGTGAATGTTACTTTTCTATATCTTGCACACATTGCACTAAATCGATTTAAGGGCTTGTCCTATAAATAAGATAAGGTAGGGAAGTCATTACCCTTCCTTAGCCTACAAACAATCTCCTCACTCACTAACCCAAGCCTAACTAAAATTGAGTAGACATTGGCCCTAGGGACATCTCAGACTCAAATAAGAGACTGACCTAAAGGGAAAGTTAATTTGAATTTGACTCTTGCCAAATCGGTGTCTAAGGTTGGGGATTGAGGGGCGAAACCCTGAAGGCTGGTGGTTTGGCATAATTAGGCCCGTTGCTTTAAGCACGGATACCTCTCATCAATTTTGCCCCTACCTAGCTGATTAACTTGTGGTCAGATTCAGCAATATACCCCCGTGGATAATCTAACCAGTTAGGAGTCGTCTAGGTCTAAGGCTTACCCTGACTTAGGTTAGATTTTTTTCTTTTTATTTGTTTGCTTATTTGTTTGTTTTTCTTTGTTTGTGTTTGACATTTCCTGTGTGATATGACTTATAATAATAATTTTTTCAATTTTAATGGTAATTCATATTACATCCTGACCTCCTTTTCGAATATTACCAACTCGGCATATCATAACTTTAACCAACCTAGTGTGCCAGATTAGTCTTATCCGAATCAAATAACCCATGCCCCCAATCTTATGACCATAATTTTCAAAATTTTTCAACTCTTCACAGAGTCAATGGGGATTTACCTCCTCCGAGTCCAATTTTAACCAATTTGTCCTCTTTATCCACCTTGTTCATAATATTTTCAAGATTCATACTCAGTTTCACCAGTTCAAAACAGAAAACCATCAATCTTGAAAATGAGTATGCGTGAGTCCAAGCAACAATCACAAAATCTGACG
Source organism: Agave tequilana (assembly GCA_038442645.1). Lineage (NCBI taxonomy): Eukaryota > Viridiplantae > Streptophyta > Magnoliopsida > Asparagales > Asparagaceae > Agave > Agave tequilana. The sequence continues at coordinate 194,208 of JAVJIF010001967.1, forward strand.
GACTCACAATTTCACCACAAATTTCAAAACAAAACTTCACCTTTTCAAGTCCAATCGCAACAAAATGATGAACCAATCGACTATGAAAAGCTGCTTGAAGCCATGACTCAGGCTCAAATCGCTCGTAATCATACATAGATCTAATGGTCCAAACCTCCATTCTCATCATTTGACCATTTCTAATGTCTCTAACCATTCTGTTAGAGTCGAAGAATTATCTTGTTTTGGAAAATAAGATTCCGTTTCAGAACATCCATTTGCACTTGCCCAAACTCTAAATTTTAAAATGACATCGACAGTTTGGCAAGTTATCCCTTTCCTAAAATTGAACTTGAGAATGAATATGATCTTGAACCTCAACTTGGTGATACAATTCTACTTCCTGATTCAATAATGACTCCGGTGTCTTCACCTGATTTCAATCTTTTTCCTGAGTAAATATTGGATCCTGTGCCAATTCATCATGAAACTGAATTGCCAATCTTTTATGATCATCATATTGAACTTGACCAATTTCATACTTTTGAAAGTCCCATTGACAAATTGGCAAGTTCTCATTTTTATGAAATTGAACTCAATGAGAAATGTGACCTAAATTCTCTAATTTGTGATCCAGTTCAAATTCCTGAATCAATATTGACTCCTGTTTTGTTACCTAACTTGAGTAATATTTAGAGTCAGTTTCGATTCCCACACCTGTCATTCTTGAACTTGAATCACCAATGTTAAGTCACGTTCCGTTGTTGGGAAATGAATGTGGACTTGAGTTTTAACTTCTTGATTTGGACACACTTCCTGAACCAATCTTGACTCCTAAACCTTTACTTGACTTAAGTCACTTTCCTGAGTCTGTATTATTTCCTGTACTTCCTAAGTCTAAGTCAATCATTTCATCTTTTCACACTCTATTTTGGGACAAGAGTGTTGATAAAATTGACTTGGAAATTATTTGTGAAATTTGAAAATTAGATGGGGTAAATTTTTTAATAAAAACCATTCATATATACATCATTTTAGTGGGTTATATTAGAGAGGCTTCTGGTGGGTTCCTCCGAACTCCACCCAAATTAGATTGGGCCGAATTTCGTGGACCAATCAGACCACCACCAGAACCACCACCTTAAGGTAATATTTTCCTTCCTTTTCTTCTTTTTCATGCATCTATGCATTAATTCATACATTGAGGACAATGTATGAGATAGGTGTGGGGGAGGGTCTAATATAACTTAGGTTTTCCTTTTTATTTTATTAAATTAAAAAACTAAAAAATTAAAAAAATTTAACATTTTCTTTACTTTTAAAAATTTTTTTGAAAATAGAAACAATATTTTGACATATTTTTTTAAGAAATTAAGTCAATTTTAAGGAATAGGAGAATCATAATTAGGACTTCTTATACTTGGTCAAAATAAGATTATTTGTTTGATTTTTAGGGTTAGGAAGATAATTTGTCAAAGTAATTTAGTCTTGATCTTTGACTTGATGAAATATGCACATTTTATACACTTAGGGTTCAAAAAACAAAGATTCTTATGCCTTAGTAAATATATATATATAAACAAATCTAATTATTGATTAGCTAGGTGCTTTAGCCTAAGTAAGCCTTGCTATTTATGCAAAAGATGATTAGATAAGTTTGAAAAAAAAGAATATATATATATATATATATATATATATATATATATATATATATATATATCTATAAAAGTTCTCTGATTAAGTTGGATATTTGTGCCTCATAAAGTATAAGTATTCACACCTAAAAGCGGTTCATATAATAAAATCCTTAGTTTTGTGGTTTTGTTTGCTCGAGTCCTTAAGTCCTTGGGGTGTTTTCTCACCGGTGCCCTAAGATCGTTTGGTTTGAGAGTCACCGATTAAAGGCTCGTTATATGGACAGATTAGAAAGTCTAATAGAACTAAGGAATAATACCACCAAAAATAAAAAATAAATAAATAAATAAGGCATAAGAGTTAGAGTTAAAGAACCTTTAGTCAAAATTTTCACGGTCACGAAGATACATATGACTAAGGATAAAGTAATAGACTAGATGAGAAGTACAATTTGACTCCTTACTTTGATTGATAACAAATTTTTGAATAGAGTCTATATTTAGGAATTGAAAAATTCGATTTTCCTATAACTTATAGATTTCTTAATTCTTACAATAATATTTCAAATATTTTTCTCTTTCAAAATGTGTTTTCAAAATACTAACATTTTTCTCTTTCTTTACGGATTTTGTGGGTGTAATCCACTAAAAACCCTCACGAGACATAACTCGTCCTCTAGGAAAAACCTAGAGGTTTAACGACTTGTTGCACATGCTCAGTGCAATCGCGTGGCTTGCGAAAGTGGTCTAATAATTTTTGATTTAGTTTTGTTGTTTTGCTCAAGGACGAGCAAAAGATAGGTATGGGGGTGTGATCGGTCGCTAATATTGTACATTCATTATCATATTCTCATACTTATTATAGAATAAACTCTGCTTTTTCCTAATTATTGTTTAATTTATTTGCAGGCCCATTACTAAAGGAGAGGGAAGAGAAACGAGCCCAAAGCCCATCAAATTCTAATTTAAATCAGAATTAATTCGAAGTGAGTAAATCAGGGCAGAGCAGGGCGGTTCAGATTGGTTGAAAATTAGTTAAAAATATATCTCTTCAAATCAATCAGTTAAAGCCAACGATCAAATGCCATTTCGTCAAATCCAGGAGCTGAAACGAGAAATCCAGAACCGAATAAAATATTCTCTCGAAACCAGGGACCCACCATTTGGGTGTGGCCACCTAATCACACCCAGGCCGCGAAAATGCGGCCAAAGCCATGTTTTCGCGGCTTTGTTGCAACAGTTGGGGGAGCGTTTGCTCCCATATTTTCGTACGCCCCTCCCTGTTGGGTTTTGCCTATAAATACTAGGTTTTTCAGAGCGTACAGGAGACGACCAAGCAGAGAGTAGAATTTAGGCTAATTTGTAGCTTGTAACTTAGATTTTTTATTTTCTTTCAAGTAAGTTATATTTTCTTTATATAACTGAGAGGAGAGGATACTTTCATGGAGGAATGAGAGCATGCTTGTACTGAAGGTGACGCTGGTGTAAGTGATCTTTTCTTTCATTGTTATTTGAATCGAATTGAAGTTTCTTCTTCTTTACTCTTGTTTTCGTTTACTTCCCTCTTCTGTGTTTGTGGATCCAAATGAAACCGATAGCCTAGAAATTGCCTTGCCCTTGCAAGTGCCGTGGATGGCTTATGGTGATGGATATCCATTTCTATGATAGTGTAGCTTGCCCCTTTAATTCATAGTGTAATACAGGAATGACCAAGATCCTATTTGTCATACTTCGCTCACCTTCAAGCAAAGGTACATCGTCGATACGAGTCAAAGGTAAGTAGGCGCCGAAAGGTAAGTAACTTTTTTAGGTTTTAGTTTCTTTTCTTTTAATTTTAGTGTAAATTATCAACACCACAATCTTTCAAATTTCTTTCACTCTTTTTCAATTTCTTTGTACATACCCACTTTCATTTTCTCCATCTTGTTTATCTACCACTTTCTTTCTAACTGAACTATAACTCTTTTTCATTTCTTTTAAAGAACTAAAAGAAGATCTTTAATCATTCTTTGTAACTTAAAAGAGTACTTGCTAAAAAAGCTTCCATCGCTAGTCCCTCTTTGTGGAAACGACTCACATGGCCACTTGCTATAGCGGTAGAATTGAACACCTTGCACTATTGTTATAAAAGTTTTAAAATTTTGTATTTTTGTGCAGGTAAAACTTCAATCATGCTCTATTAAGGAGGTGACAACCGTCTTTAAGGCTTCACTCCATAGTAACACTGGAAGAGTAGCGTGAGCTATCATACTCTTAACCATGTTTTTTAGTATATGATTTTATCTCTAATACCATTTTGATGAGGTGTCCCTGACATGGCGTACTAAGCGACAATGCCACACTCTTTCAGAAATTGGCAAATGGTTCTGAACATCTATCTCATCCGTCGTATCTGCCGTAGTACTCTCCACTACGATCAGATCTAATGGCTTTAATTTTTTCTATTCAGTTGATTTTTAACTTTATCTTTATAGATTTTAAACATAACCAATGATTGGGATTTCTCATGTAACAAGTATAGATACCCATAATGAGAGTAATCGTCTATAAAAGTGATGAAATATTTGTGACAATTCCAAGAAGCTATAGAGAATGGACTACAATTGTCTATATACACCAAATCCAAGACACCTGAACTCCGTCTAGCATCAAACTTTCTAATTTAATTGATATTCAGTTAGTGCCTAGGCTATTCACATATAAAGATTTAGGATATGAAGCATGAGTTTCAATTTATATGTCATCAATCAGAATTCTAATACCAACAACTTTAGATTTGAAAAGTAGACTAAGTATTTCATTATCAAAAGTGACAGTAAAAATAAAGTGTCTTAACAATGAAATAGAAATACAAGTCCACCTAAAAGAATGGTACATATAAAGTCTCATTCAAATTTAAAACAAAAAACTAGAATCTAATTTAAGCCTACAAACTCCAATAACTTCAACTGCAACTTTATTTCTATCACCCATGTATATGTATCGCTCAGCTGGGTTGGGCCTCCTTTAGGTTTGAAAGTTTCGCATTGAACTGTTTATGTGAATTATCTATCTACCATGTATGAAGTGGCACTAAAGCTAAATTAATTACAAAACAAACATAATATGAGATATACTCGCTAAATAGCCATTCTGATACTTTATGCAGCGCTGCTTGAGGTGGCCTACTTTATTGCAGAAGTGACCTTAGGCTTATTCTCCTACACTTTTGTAACTTAAGATCAGCAACTGTAATGGTGTTTATGTCCCGTCCTTTAGTTACACTTTTCTTTTTCTTATTAGAGGTGTTACCCTGGAACGCTAAGTGAGCACTTAGTCTTTTCTTATTTCAATTTCTTCTCTTTCCGGACACAGTGACCGATGAGCTCAATAAGACTCCACTTTTCTCTTTGATCATTATAAATAATCTCAAAAAAGGGTTATACTGTGTAAGAGAAGATATCAGAATGAAATGCACTAGAATCTTTTCAGAGAGTTCCAATTTTAGTGCCTTTAGTTAGAAATAAGATTGGACATTTACATAATGTACTTTTTTGCCATTGTAACGCATATTTATCAGCTTCCTAAGATGTGTGATAGCTTCAACTTTATCCGATTTAATAAACCGTTCGGCTACTTCAGCTGAAAAACTTTTAGCACTGACTTTATTAGGCATAGAACTCCTATAGTTATAGGAATAGTGTGCTTTATGATCATTAGACACATCCTGTAAGACCTCTCCCACTTATCATAATTGGCCTTTTTTTTACTGAACTTTTGTTAATGATAGTAAAGGTCCATCAGTTCTTAAGGTGTAATCTAGGTCCATGGATCCAAGAACGATCTTTTACATGGTCTTACCACTTCTTAAAATTTATACCATTCAATTTTGATTACATAAGTGTACAATTTCTCCTCAATTTAATATAAACATTGCATTTAACAAAATTCTACTTTAAGAATCATAAAAAATAAATTTTAGAAAATGCAACCAGTTTAACCGATAGAGATGCTGGCCAAACTCTTAGAACAAGTTGTGTCTCTATATGCCAATACTGTACTAGCCCAATATAGATACCCTAAAATTTAGGTCCTATGTAAGAGAATAGCCTTCCTTTGGGTCGACTGTCCCTTTATAGGATTGGTCTCAAACTTTAAGTTATCTATATCGACCATATAATATATGTAATGACCCAGGCATAATGGCAATCTTTCTTTGGGTCGATTGCCACAGGCATGGTCCACACAAATCTACGCATCTGGATTCTTATTCCGTCATTGGACAGTTGATGAGGGTAATGCAATATGGGTGTATAATGTGACAACCTTCCTTTGGGCCGACTACTATACACCAAAGTTCTCCCGCTTGCATTACCCACATCAAGTATCTGACACCCTGCATAATTTGGCCAAACAATAGTCTTCCTTTGGGCTGACTATTGTCCGCATAAACTACATACGCAATTAAATAAGCTCTTTTATAAATTCTTTAAGTTGAATATGTATATATCTTTATCTGTGTGTTCTCAACTGTAGTAAACGTTAATATTCATCATACTAGAATAATATAAGCAATAATATAAATATTGATGAAGTGAAGCATGTAAGGGTACACATAATCATGGTAAACAAGCACTTCAATACCTTTTTTATGTCAACTAACTACTGTTTTGTTATGTCTAGTACCTGTAATACTGTAGTGCACGTCAAGAGTTTCGATATTGCTATTTACATGCCCAAAATAGAGGTCAGATCAGCCCATAATGGCTAATTGAAGTTTCTATTGTCAAAAAAGGTCTACAATGCTTATCAGGTCTGGATCTGATCAAACCCGCAATGGTTAACTTATAGGTTTTCTTTTTAATGAGTCTGGTTTAATAAACTGAATAAAACCCGATTAGTTTAATGTGAGATTGGTTGGGATTAGATCTCTTTATTTGATTAAAATTCTACCCCAAAATATCCATTAGTAGATTAGATTCTATCTCAATCTTAAAACCCAAATCAATCTCAACAATCCCAATTAAAAAAAATATTAATATGAGATTAATTAGGAGTAGATTTTTTTACTAGAGTAAAATTTTATTTCTAAATTTTCTAGTCTCAATTAATCTTATAATACCAGTTAATTGAAAAAAAACCCAAAAAATAACTTTCTTTATTCGTTTTGCCACCCCAGCCATGAAAAAGTTTTTTTTTTTTTTAGATGCTCCATGGGCCGGCGGTTGCTAGAAGCCAGCAGCAAACAATGCTTGGATGGCCTGCATGCATGCATGCCTGTGGGCCAAGCACATGCATGTCTGTGGGTCAAGCACATGCACATATGACCTGCATGCATGTTGTTGCATGCGGCCAGAAAGGTTTCCCTTTTTTTTTAATTTCTATTTTAGTTAAAAAAATAGAATTAAATATAATAATAAAACACAGAAAATTTCAAATAATATATATACAAAATTCAATTAATTTTCTCCAATTAATTTAATTATTTGAGACACAAAAATAATTCTTTATTGAATTAAATAAAGAGATCGATTGCAATTTCAATAGTTCGAGATTAAAAAAATTCTTTAGATCGCGATGATCCGATAAAAAGGTAACTCTGATATCAATTATTAGATCTAATTTTATTTCATATAAGATCTCATACATGCATATCCCCTTTATCATGATCAAAGGGAAGGAGGATTTTAGGCATATCTGATTCTATCATGAAAGGGATGCCGAAGGTTGCATGATCTCGAGGACGCAAGAGTTGAGGGAGAGGATTCTTCTCTCCAGCCATCAAGTTCTCTTCTTTATCTTTGAAGGAGATAAGAGACCTCCAAGAGAGAGATTAGGTCATTGTGGTGGAGAGAAAGCCCTGCCCATGATATATATAGCATCAAGGAATACTAGTTCAACTTATCATGTTGGATGATCGGCAAAAAGCAAGTACTAAAATAAGAGAAGGAAGTGTGGGTTGATGTTACTGCTTTTGCGATTCTTCCGTAGTAGCAAAATGGCTATACGGGTCGTATCCACAAGGAGGGAGAGCGATAGAAGCTTGATGCGGCTTTCATAGTTCAAGAAGAAAGAAAGTTCTTGTTTCCAAATAAAGAATTGAAAAGTGAAGACAAGTTGTTTTTAAGAATCGATGGAAAATGTTTTGGTGGTTTGTAAAAAGTGGATTTTTTTAGTTGTAAAAATGCATGGCTAACTTTTCTACTAAGTGCTCCCACTAATTTCTAACTTTTTGAAGATAGCCTCACGATGGATCATAGGCAAACACAACCCTTATGCATTGGAACTAATCACGTGGAAATCGAGTGAAAGTTCATCCTAAAACTTAACCTTACACGGCAAAAACTCGGCCATTCCCTTATCAAGATCCGATAGAAGGCGAGAATAAGGGAAGACTCGAGTGCACTATTGGTATCGGCAAAGTTAAAAGGAAATGTCTCTAACTTACAATAACAAGTAAAGTACACAACTCATAAATCATCAAAACTCATAAAGCATGAAATATAAGATAGTAGATTCTTGTAGGTAAATTAGAGTTAGAACCCTCGTCTTAAGATGCCATAGCTCTCATTTGCACAAGGCTTGTTTGACACTATTGACTCATGCGGGTTATCAAACAAGTGTTAGAAATTAGTGGGTTAGTAGTTAGTTAGTCATGCTAATGAGAAAGTTAGTTAGCCATAAAAAGAAAAGAAACAACAAAGGAAAAGAAGTGGAAAAGAAGATAGTTACACTACAACAAGAAACAAATAAAGGGAAGAAGTAAAGAGCAACAAGTTTACACTACAACAATGAAGTAAAAGCAAATGCAAAGATAAGTAAATGGAAAGAAGGAAGAGAAGTAGTACTTGTATTATCTTGTCACCTTTCAAATACAACTCTTTACACACTCTCTCTCTTTCACTTTAATGGCTAAGACCTAAAACTAGAAGAAGAAGAACAACAACAACAACAACTACAACAAAAATCAAACTGCACAACTTGCTCTCTGGATCCCCCTCCAACTGAAGAACCCAGGAGGGCTTTTATAGGCATCAGAGATGAGGGGGGCCAGGGGACAAACCCTGGCCCAAAACGTGGCGCGCCGCGTGCCCACATGGCCGCGGAAACGCAGCATATGCCACGTTTCCGCGGCAGTACTTTGGCGGCGCGCGCAGCGCCGCCTGCTGCACGCCGCCTGGTTGTCCCCCTGTCGGCTGGATTCTCGGTTTCTGGTTTTGTATCTCTAGTTTTGACGAAACCAGCCTCTTAAGTGAAATAACTATCTTTTTGGCCTTTTAATCACCAAATAAATGGTGATTTAGATCTTCTTCTTCATTTGCCCACCATAGACCTAGGATCAAGCAAGCAAGATTTTATTAGTAGAATTTTACATGAAATAAATATGAGAATGTGATGAAAATTATGCAAAATTAGAGACTAATCACACCCCCACACTTATCTTTTTGCTCGTCCTGAGCAAAACAAAAAAATAAGAAATTATTATACCACTTGCGCAGGTGACGCGATTGCACTGAGCATGTGCAACATGCCTTTAAACCTCTAGGTTTCCCTAGAGGAGGAGTGTTGTCTCCTGAGGGTTTTCAGCGGATTGCACCCACAAAATCCAGTAAGTAAAGAAGTTAGTTGTTAGGATTTTTTTTTGTCATGAAAAAGAACTTTCAATCATCTAAGTAAAAATGACCGAATGATGTAAGAATTAGGTTTAACCCTCATAAGTCCTCTTATACTTTAGCCATCATAAAAGAAGAAACTATGGTTTTTCTTTAAATTTAGGAAGGATCTTGTACTTCTAACTCATTTTTTTTATTTTGCTTTAGATAGATATGCATAATGTGTAAGTGTGATGTGCTTGGGATTTTTTAACTCAACTCTGAATATCATTTAATTTTATTAATATTTACTTATTATTCTTGTGTCCATTAGGCTTTTTACTCACTTATGTAACACATATCAAACCGATGACTCCCAAACCAGATGGTCTTAGGGCACCGGGTGGAAAAACACCCTTCAGGTTAGATATGCAAGTAGAGTAGGCCACGAAATCAAGATTTATTTATACATTATTGTATATATATATATATATATATATATATATATATATATATATATATATATATATATATATATTTTGGCGTGAGTAATCATGCTTCTTGAGGCACAATTATCCAGCTTCTTTTTTTTTTCAGAGTTGTGTCTCTAAATCCCAAGCATGTGTGTGTGGGTTATGCATATTCTACTAAGGCTAAATAAAATGTATGAGTTATTTTCCTTATCCCTCCTATCTTTTTAGTCAAACCATTCTTTCTTGTTTACTTAGGCAAAAATAAAGATTTATTACTAAGGTTCCCGTAATTCCTACAATCTTTTGATATTTTTATAAAGAGTATGAAATTTCTTTTCAATCTCATAGGCTTTATTTCGTATCTCCTCTAATTCAGAAATCTGCAGTCTCCTAAGTTCACCGGCCTTGGTCAGATCAAAGTTGAGTTTCTTAATTGCCCAGAGGGCCCGGTGTTCCAACTCTACTGGCAGATGACAGGCTTTACCAAACACGATTCTATAAGGAGACATCCCCAAAACTGTCTTAAATGCGGTGCGGTAAGCCCACAATGTATCATTGAGCTTAACCGACCAATCCTTTCGGTTCTGTCCGACAGTCTTTTCCAGAATGAGCTTGATCTGTCAGTTGGTGACTTCAACCTGCCCATTTGTCTGGGGATGATACGGGGTCGATAACTTGTGATTGATGGAATATTTTCGCATCAGAGCTTCAAAAACTCTGTTGCAGAAATGCGATCCATTATCACTAATTATCGCTCTAGGGGTGCCAAACCGGGAGAAGATATTTTCTTTGAGAAATTTGACAACCACTTTGTTGTCATTCGTTTTGCTTGGCACAGCTTCTACCCACTTAGAGACATAATCTACAGCAACCAAAATGAATTGGTTACCGAAGGAGTTGGGGAATGGCCCCATGAAATCGATACCCCAAACATCAAAAATTTCAACTTCAAGGATCGGGTTCAGGGGCATCATGTCTCTCCTAGAAATTTTTCCAATTTTCTGACAGTTTGCACATGACTTGCAAAAATAATATGAGTCTTTGAACAAAGTGGGCCAGTAGAACCCACTTTGTAGAACCTTCTCTGCAGTCTTGAGAGGACCGAAGTGTCCTCCGCATGCAAGGTCATGGCAAAAGCTGAGCACACTCCTCTGTTTCTCCTCGGGTATGCATCGTCTAATTATTTGGTCGGGACAATACTTAAAAAGATACGGTTCTTCCCAGAAGAAGTACCGTACTTGGGCAAAGAAGCGGTAGTGGTCTTGCTTTGTCCAATCAGCGGGTAATTGTCTCGTGGCCAGGTAATTAATGATGTCAGCATACCAGGGTTCCTTAAGAATGGCTAGGATGTGCTCATCTGGGAAATCCTCGCTGATCGGAGCTTGGATGGTTGGTGCGTTCAGAATTCGTGAGAGATGATCAGCAACCACATTTTCTATACCTCTTTTATCCCAGATTTCTAAGTCAAACTCTTGAAGCAAAAGGATCCACCGAATCAGTCGGGCTTTTGCTTCTTTCTTGGTCATGAGGTATTTCAGAGCCGAGTGATCCGTAAAAATCACCGTTTTCGAACGTAACAAGTAAGGCCGGAATTTTTCTAACGCAAAGACAACGGCCAAGAATTCCTTCTCAGTCGTTGTATAGTTCTGTTGGGCGTCATTTAAGGTCCTACTCGAATAGTAGATCACGTGCTGCCTATTATCGATGCGCTGTCCTAGAACAGAGCCAATCGTAAAATTAGATGCATCACACATGATTTCAAATGGCTGGGCCCAATCAGGAGCAGAAATGATAGGCGCAGAAATCAGTTCTTGCTTAAGCTTCCCCCATGACTTGAAACATTCATCGTTGAAATCAAAGGGCACGTCCTTAGCGAGCAGGTTGGTTAAGGGCCTCGCGATTTTGCTAAAGTCCTTAATGAACCGTCGGTAGAACCCAGCAAGCCCTAAAAAGGATCTAATATCCTTGATGCTTTTGGGTGGTGGAAGCTTAGCAATCACTTCTACCTTAGCCTTATCCACTTCTATGCCTCTCCTCGAAATCTCATGGCCCAAGACAATCCCCTGTCTCACCATAAAGTGACATTTTTCCCAGTTTAGAGTTAGGTTCTTCTCAATGCATCTTTGTAGCACTAACTCTAAGTGATGAAGACACTGATCAAATGAATCTCCGTAGATGGAGAAGTCATCCATGAAAATCTCAAGAAAACGTTCCACCATGTCAGAGAACAAACTAAGCATGCACCGTTGGAACGTTGCGGGAGCATTGCACAATCCAAAAGGCATACGCCGATAAGCAAAGGTTCCGAACGGGCAGGTGAACGTCATCTTTTCCTGGTCTTTTGTAGCAATGGGGATTTGATTGTATCCCGAGTACCCATCTAGAAAGCACTAGTACTCATGTCTAGCCAAACGCTCAAGCATTTGGTCGATGAAAGGTAGCGGGAAGTGGTCTTTACGGGTAGCAGCATTCAACTTCCTATAGTCGATACAAACACGAACCTTGGTAGGCAGTCTTGTTTGTACCAACTCTTTTTCCTCATTTTCTACCACCGTAAAGCCAGCCTTCTTTGGGACCGCATGAACAGGGCTAACCCATTGGCTATCAGAAATGGGATAAATGATCCCATTATCTAATAGTTTCAGAATTTCAGCCTTCACTGCCTCTTGCATGAGAGGGTTAAGCCTGCGTTGTGGGTCCCTCCTAGGGGTTGCTTCATCAACTAAATGGATTCTATGTTGCACTATGGCTGGACTTATTCCCTTGATGTCCTTCATCGTCCATCCAATGGCTTCCCTATGTCTTTCCAGAATAGACATTAAGCTGTCCTCTTGTTGCTCAGTCAGGTGGGATGCTATGATGACTGGCAAGGTGTCCTTTCCGCCCAGGTAGGCGTACTTGAGGTGTTCAGGCAGGGCTTTTAGCTCTAGGGAAGGTGTTGCTTCATTGAAGGCAATCTCTGGGCTTTCAATCTTAGGATGGGGTACACTGGGGCTTGATGCCCAATCCACTGCTGAATCTATGATCTGGTCTAAATTAAAATCCTCAGCCTCCAGATCAAACTCTGCCTCAGTTTCTGTCTCCATGCTGTCCTCATGCTCACTGGTCAAGTTTTCAATAGAATTGACCTCAAACGTCTGATCATTGATATCCCTAGGTTGTCTTCCAAGATTGAAGACATTGACTTCCTTCGTCATGTCTCCAAAAGTCAATCACATGGACCCGTTCCTACAGTTGATTATGGCATTGGCTGTAGCAAGGAATGGGCGCCCTAAGATGACGGGAGTTTGAGACCTAAGATTGGACACGGGTTGGGTATCAAGCACAATGAAGTCAACGGGGTAAATGAAATCCCCGACCCGGATGAGGACGTCTGTGATTTCCCCCTTCGGGATCTTCACAGATCGGTCAGCTAGCTGAATGGTGACTCGAGTTGGGCTTAGCTCGCCCAACCCAAGTTGCTGGTTTACTGAGAGAGGTAGCAAGTTGATACTTGCTCCCAGGTCAAGAAGCGCTCTACTGATTTCGGTCTGTCCTATAGTGCAGGAAATGGTGGGACATCTGGGATCCTTGTATTTCACCAGAATGGGACCAGACAGAATTTCGCTTATATTAGTGGCCAAGAACACTTTCTTGGGCACATTGGTCTTTCTCTTCTTCGTACACATATCCTTAAGAAATTTGGCATAAGCCGGGACTTGTTGGATAGCGTCAAGAAGTGGCACATTCAATTTGACCTGGTTGAACATCTCTAGCATTTTCTCCATGTGCATATTTTTATTGTTGTTCCTAAGCCTATTGGGAAAGGGTGCTACAGGCTTATGAACTTGTTCAGCAACTTTGTCCTCATCAGATGTTTGTGGAGCGGATTGGGAGGAAGTAGCAGAGGTGGAGGCAGGAGTGGGATCGGGATGGACTGAACTTTTTTGTTGGTAGACCTGGTTGTCTACCTGCTTTCCAGATCGCAGTGTGTGAACAGCATTACAGTGGTTAATCGATGGATCCTGAATTTCATATGCTTGGTTGGAGATTTTTGGGTTAACTAGCGGCTGACTAGGCAAAGTACCCTTAGGTCTTTCACTTAGGGAGCTAGCTAACTGGCTCATCTGCATTTCCAACCTTGATATGGCCTGTGAATGATTGTTCAAACTTTGTCCCTGATTCTGCATGAAAGCGGCTTGGGACTTAATAAGCCTCTATGCTCTCCTCCAATTTACTGATCTTCTTTTCCATTGGAGAGCTTTGGGAGGAGGAAGATGGGGCTTGACTACGAAAAGGTGGTGGAGGAGTAGGATGGTGAAAATTGTTGGAGAAATTAGGCCTGGGAGGATTGTTTGGGGCCCAGGAGAAATTAGGGTGATTCCTCCAACCGGGATTGTAGCTCTGCGAGTAGGGGTTGTGAGGCGGCCGTGAGTAAGCCGCGTTCATGTGTTCTGGTGGCACTTGTTCGGCATGGAAAACAGGGCACTCTTCAAAGACATGGTTCGGTGCCTGACAATATGAACAACCCGGATTGTGAATTGGTGGTGGATTGATCTGGTTGACACTAGCAGGTTCTTTTATTTTCAGAGCCTCTATCCTTCTCATCAGGGTAGCAATCTTAGCCTCGGCAGCTATGGATAATTCTAGGGATAGGAGCCCTCCTCTTGAAGCTATAGATTGTGAATTCCTAGGTTTTTCCGAGGCTGGCTCCCATTGCAGGGTTTTCTCCGCTAAATCCTCAAACAAATCCCAACCCTGATTCTCATCCTTCTGCAAGAACCCTCCCTGACACATCGTTTCCAACAGGGTCTTAGTCTGATAATCTAGTCCATCGTAGAGAATCTAGCACTGACGCTATTTCTCCACGCCATGATGAGGGCATTGAGCTAGGAGATCTTTGAATCGCTCCAAGTATCTCCAAAATGGTTCGCTCGGGTCTTGCTTAAATTGCATGATGTTCTTCCTAATGAGGGCAGTTTTGTGAATTGGGTGAAATTTCTTCAAGAAAGCCTTAACGAAATCATCCCACGTCGTGACTGATTCTGCTGCCAAACTGTACAACTATTTCTTAGCTAGGTCCTTTAGGGAAAAAGGGATGAAACATAATCTAACGGCATCGTCTCCTAGCTGGGGTATACGCATCATGAGGCATACTTCTTTAAATTCCCTAACAAAGAAGTATGCGTCCTCTGATTCTAAACCATGAAATTTGGGAAGAGTGTTAATGAATTGGGGCTTTAACTCAAAGTTATTTCCATTGGCTTCAGGAAGTTTTATGCAAGATGGAAGCGAAGTTCTGATCGGGTAAAATCTATCCTGAAGTGACGCCATCACCGGTTCTAGATGCAAGGGTAGAGAAGTGTTTCTTGTTAATCTGGAAGTTGACGGATCTCTCACCCACTCTTGCATGCAGCACACCACAACCAACGCAAAAACAACAAACAATCGAACAGAGTGAAAAACAAACAAAAGAATGAAAAACAACCACAAGCCTTAGTCTAAGGTACCTGGACCTAGACGACTCCTAACTGGTCGATTCTCCGGGGAAAGTTGTTGCAGGAACTCGACTACAAGCTAATCGGCTAGGAAAGGGCAAAGCTCGGGGGAGGTATCCGGGCGGAGCCACGGGCCTAATTATGCCAAACCACGGAGCTTTCGAGGCTTTACCTCTCAATCCACTTTCCTTAGACACCGATTTTGCAGGAGTATAGTTCTTACAATTTCCAACCTCGGTTAATCTCTTAGTGAGTCCGAGATGTCCCTAGGGCCAACGTCTATTGATTTTTAGTTAAGGCTTGGGAAAGTGTGAGTGCACTTGGAGATGGTTTTTGGGCTAAGGAAGGGTGATGAAATCCCCACCTTATCATGTTTATTTGGGTTTTGCCCTTAAAGTCAATTGTGCAAGTGTACAGTTTATTCACAACAAAGTAACATTCAAAGCGGTAAATCACTTCAAAATGTTGGTCCTATTCTATATGAATGCACACGTACCTTTTCTCCAGCACTCTTCAACAGAAATTGAAATGAATTGAAATAGACACGTGCCCTAAATGCAAAAGTCTAGTCCAAATTTCAATTAAGCAACAAATGAATTTCTGTTGAGTTTATTATACATGCATAGGGTGAAGCATTCAAGGAAACTAAAAAAAAAAATTTAGAAAGCAATTTTTTTTTTAGCGGCTTTCGGCAACCCTGCAAACGAGTAGGTTAGTACTTCAATCGGAAAAACTCGTTTTTACACGAATTTTCCGAGGGCAAATAAATCCTCGCACAATGTCCTTGGCCACCTCTTTTGCTTCCCTTGAAAGTGAGCTCCTTGATTCTTCTCCTATACAAAAAGAAAAAGAACAATCTTTAGTAGTGAACAATAAAGCCGTTCCCTCCCCGGCAACGGCGCCAAAATTTGATCAGCAAAAAGCAAGTACTAAAATAAGAGAAGGAAGTGTGGGTTGATATTACTGCTTTTGCGATTCTTCCGTAGTATCAAAATGGCTATACGGGTCGTATCCACAAGGAGGGAGAGCGATAGAAGCTTGATGCGGCTTTCATAGTTCAAGAAGAAAGAAAGTTCTTGTTTCCAAATAAAGAATTGAAAAGTGAAGACAAGTTGTTTTTAAGAATCGATGGAAAATGTTTTGGTGGTTTGTAAAAAGTGGATTTTTTTAGTTGTAAAAATGCATGGCTAACTTTTCTACTAAGTGCTCCCACTAATTTCTAACTTTTTGAAGATAGCCTCACGATGGATCATAGGCAAACACAACCCTTGTGCATTGGAACTAATCACGTGGAAATCGAGTGAAAGTTCATCCTAAAACTTAGCCTTACACGGTAAAAACTGGGCCATTCCCTTATCAAGATCTGATAGAAGGCGAGAATAAGGGAAGACTCGAGTGCACTATTGGTATCGGCAAAGTTAAAAGGAAATGTCTCTAACTTACAATAACAAGTAAAGTACACAACTTATAGATCATCAAAACTCATTAAGCATGAAGTATAAGAAAGTAGATTCTTGTAGGTAAATTAGAGTTAGAACCCTCGTCTTAAGATGCCATAGCTCTCATTTGCACAAGGCTTGTTTGGCACTATTGACTCATGCGGGTTATCAAACAAGTGTTAGAAATTAGTGGGTTAGTAGTTAGTTAGCCATGCTAATGAGAAAGTTAGTTAGCCATAAAAAGAAAAGAAACAACAAAGGAAAAGAAGTGAAAAAGAAGATAGTTACACTACAATAAGAAACAAATAAAGGGAAGATGTAAAGAGCAACAAGTTTACACTACAACAATGAAGTAAAAGTAAATGCAAAGACAAGTAAATGGAAAGAAGGAAGAGAAGTAGTACTTGTATTATCTTGTTACCTTTCAAATACAACTCTTTACACACTCTCTCTCTTTCACTTTAATGGCTAAGACCTAAAACTAGAAGAAGAAGAACAACAACAACAACAACTACAACAAAAATCAAACTGCACAACTTGCTCTCTGGATCCCCCTCCAACTGAAGAACCCAGGAGGGCTTTTATAGGCATCAGGGATGAGGGGGGCCAGGGGACAAACCCTGGCCCAAAACGTGGCGCGCCGCGCGCCCACATGGCCGCGGAAACGCGGCATATGCCGCGTTTCCGCGGCAGTACTATGGTGGCGCGCGCAGCGCCGCCTGCTACGCGCCGCCTGGTTGTCCCCCTGTCGGCTGGATTCCCGGTTTCTGGTTTTGACGAAACCAACCTCTTAAGTCAAATAACTATCTTTTAGGCCTTTTAATCACCAAATAAATGGTGATTTAGATCTTCTTCTTCATTTGCCCACCATGGACCTAGGATCAAGCAAGCAAGATTTTATTAGTAGAATTTTACATGAAATAAATATGAGAATGTGATGAAAATTATGCAAAATTAGAGACTAATCATTGGCCCAAAGGTCATTATTCCTAGTTTTAATGATAACAAAACATATATAGTTATGATTTTAACGATTTCGTTTAGCAAAGTTTCAAGTTAACCCTTTATTGCATTTCGGCTCCATTATAAGACTCACACGTTTGGAAGCTAAGAACATGTCGATCCCAGAGCCTAAGCACATAAATGAGCTCAAGGATCAAGATTTGTAACGCCCCCGATCCTAAAGATACAGAGACGTTATGGCGACGCATATACGCAAGGGAAAATACCCCACGTATACGCGCTAAGCCTAAATTGTAACCTGAACAAGCTATAAATCAGAACTATAATAATCATCGAATCACTGCAACAATACATATACATAATAACAGATGGATAATGACAAGGATAAGGTAGCTGAAAGCGATAAAAGTAGAATCAAAGATGGCAGAAATATAAAAGAGATGAGAAACCAGAAACGGAAGAAAGAGCGTCTAGTCCCTCGCAAGACGAACAGTCTCGTCGCATACCTGCACATTAGAAACAATCGTCCAAAAGCTGGACGTGCAAACCCAGGGTCGTCAGAACGCGACCATAATGAGTGTGTGTGTAAAGGGGAAACAGCTCGTGCAGAAGAAACCATGTGCATAAATAGTAATAAGAGCAACAACAGATAAAAGAGACCATATAACAGATAAATAACAGAACTATAATAAACATGATAACAACACGGATAATGATAAGCAACAACTGATCAATAGTAAGCAAGCAACTGATGTCACAATAGGTAACCTATCACATGAAACTAGGTTGGTATCCAAGTCTGGTCACAAGTCTGGTCCTGGTTATGGTCATATGTCTATCACAGTGATATAAATGCACAGTCAAGTGATTAATGTCAGTCACAATGCATTAACAGTTCATTATCATTTATTATGTCAGCGAACACTAATTACCACCTGTAATAAACGCATCCCATACTACGCCTACTACATGTGTCAATCAGCGTCCTAAGTTATTGAAATTAACAGAAGAGACATTGTCCATGCTTTAGGTGGGTTCCGTACATACCCGGAACCACGGCCCAATCACCTGGCGCTGAACCAGGTCCTACCGCTAGGTAGTCAATAACAATAACAATGTGTCAATACAATGACAATATAGACAATACGGGATGTCAGTCATCCCCCGGAACCCTGCAGTGGAACCGTATCTCGGCTGCGCAACCTGTATCCTAGGTCCACCCAAAATACAGACGCTGTCTCCTCCATCAATTTCCCCAATCCCAGTGTAAGCTGTTCAATTACTTTGTTATTCATTCAATTCGATTAAATCAGTCAATGTCCATATTATCTAGAATACTGGGACTATACGGTGACAGTAACAATAACAGTACAGTAACAGTCAATCAGTGATCGTATACACGGTAAACAATATCAGTAACAGTGAACAGTAACAATAACCGTGTATACGATGAACAATAGTGCTGTACCGTGATTACGGTCAAACAATCATTTCCCAGTAACTTCAATAACATGGATTCAATATAACAATGGAGCTGATAATACTCGATAGCTAGTCTCATCTGGAACCGGTCAATATCTCATATGTTTGCATATAACAATAGCCGGTTTACATCTCTACCAATCCGTATAAGCTCTGAAATACAAGATTACTGATTGTCGACTAGATTACCATCATCATAACTCAATCTCTATCAATAGATGTAATCAATAACCAATCATGAAACATATAGTATGTCCTCGAGATTATCAAGTCGACAAATACTGAATTATATTAAATAGGAAACATCCTCAAAGAACTGCAGTCTAGAATAAGTCCACTCATGAGTCTATACCAACAGCTCATCATACTCTATAATCCAATCAGTTAGTAAATCTTGAAACTCTAGCTTCTAATAATCCAAAATCAATATGATATCACGTATCAAGTCAAATGTAAGATATTCACATCAACGTCTGAATGAATCATCATCAAGTCATCACCAATAAGCAAATATTAAGTCTGAAAAGTACTCTACTTGGATATATCATCGCATCTTAATGCAGATCGGGCTTTATCATAAAGTATGTAAATCCAATGCTACTTATAACTCAAGTTCAGTCCAACCCTGAATAAGTCCATGTATCAATCCAATCGTCATAATCTTTTTGTAAGGTAAGATCACATCCAATATATCCTCGATCAGCTACAATATAGGATAGTTACTACTGATACTTAACATCAACGACATATCATCTAATGAATCTCAAATGCCAACAATGTCAAATCTCATCTCAAAACAAGTCAGGCTCCAATGTAAGGAACATAGATTCTGGATAACCTCTAACTCAAGATCAACCTACATCACAACTCAACTAATCCAGTCATATCTGATATGTCCTCAAATACTCAACTAATAAGGTCAGGTCTAATTACTGATCATCATTCTATGTAAATAACATAAGTCCAGATCAATCCCAAGTTATGACAACCAACTCATATTCCAATAGTTACATGATCGTCAAGTATCAAGATACATCAAAGAATCTGATATAATAATTGTCATTCCAACATATATCCATAATCAAGCTCAGCTCCCTCACTCTAACAATTTAATCTGATTCCCAAATCCTCAAGGGTTCACACTTCTATTAAGATCAAACATAATATCCCAATACTCGGTATCACAACATATACATGCATCTAAGTTCTATTAGATCAAGTCATTACCATCCAATATCCATCTCAATTACCCTCATGCTACATCCTGATATGTCTACAACAATACTCTAGATATACATAGGACATACATGGGGATTCTAACATGTATCAAGAATCACGCATATCATATTTTTATACATCCAACATGTAAAATAAACGGGAGATGACCGACCACCTTCATGCTCGGTGATCTCCACACATAAACATGTAATCTCAGTATTCTACTCGACAATTACATAATATATAAAATAATAGCTGCAATCACTTAATAAAAGAGAGAAGGAGGAAGAGACACTCACCTGAGCTCGATCGCAAGAATCATAAGGTTCCAGTAAATCTACATAAATTATTAAATAGAAATTGTTAGATTCTTTTAAAAGAATATTTTAAGGAGTTTAAATCTTAGTTAATTAGTTTGGGAGTTGGAGATATGATGCTTTAGGTTTAATGAATTTAGTAGATTTAATTTAAACTAATTTCTGATTTTTTTGTTGGATTTTTAATAGGCTTTAAATCATTAAAATATTTAACGGGTTTGAATCTAACATTACGGAAAAAGGTTTAAAGAGGGTGATTTGATTTAATTCATGTTGGTATCACTCTAAAATTTTTATCTTAGAAAGAAAAAGTGTTATAGGATATTATTTATATTTTTCTCTATTTTATTTTGATATTTTTTTATAATTTATTTTAATTGCATGTTCACCTTTCTTTCTTTCTTCTTCCCTTTTTCTTTTCTTTGTTATAAGCAAAATTTCAGAAAAAAATATAAATTAAAAATTATAAATTGATAGATCTTCATATGTACTTTTGTTAGATTGTTGGTTATGTTTTGATACATAAAAATATTCATGAAGATCTTGGTATGGACATGATTTTAATAAACAAATTTATATCAAATAAATTTTGATAAAATAAATTACTTACTTAATTTTTGATCCCCTAGCATGCTCCTCAATTTGCACTTCAAGATCTGGATCTTTTTGTTCATGAGGAGAAAGAAGGACGAAGGTGGAAAGAGTTGGATTAAGGCTTCTCTTGAGGTAGAAGAGGAAGAAATGTTTAGGTTCTTTGAACCTGGACTCTAATTAGGCTAGATTGCTTAATTTAGTAAGATAGGATTAGGATGGAAATTTGGATTGGAATTAAATATTTAAATTAGATTCTAGATTTGGATTTGGATTAGGATTTATTAAGATCATGATTTTGAAAATAAGATTAGGGTTAGGATTAGAATTGAGTTTTGGGTTAATGGGTAAGAATCTCATGCTAATGGGTTTTGGGCTTTAATTAAAAGAAATAAATAATATGAAGAATGAGAAAAATAGATAGTGGGCTTATGGGCTTAGACAAAAATAGAGAAAGGGGAAAAAGAATGAAAATAAGAAGTGGGCTTGGCTCAAGTGGGCTTAGCATGAAAGGAAAATAAAATGAAATGAAAAGGAGAATAGGCTTGACTTATTGGGCTTGGATTAAAATAATAATACTACTAATAGTGATTAACAATATCATAATAATAATTAACAATAATAATTACAATAATAATAATATCACCAGTAAAATAAAATAAATACTTTAGAAAAATAAAATACAGTATTTTAGATTAGAGGTATTACATTCTACCCACCTTAATAAAAATTTCGTCCTCGAAATTTCGATAAGGTAGGGAATGTTAGAAAATTAGAATCAAGAGAGAAAACGAACAAGCTTTCACGTCGCTTCTGAGTACATCATGATTCCACCATGCTTCCGCTGCGCGCTCTGATCTTTGCTACTGGCTTCAATACAGAGAGACCAATCTCAAGAGACAAAAATAGGGAAATAGAATCGGAAAGAGGATCGAAATCAAGATGGACATCCAAATCACTCTAATTGGAGTGTTGGAATCATGAATATCAACAGATCAAGAACGGAGTTCCAAAGGGAGGACGATCAATTTCCAAATGGAGTCAATATTATCACGTGAATAGTATATGTATATTGCAGTGTCAACATAACTGTCTCAGGTTACAGGTAGGAACTAGGTTCTCCTTTATGTCGAACCTGGCTCTGATACCACTCTGTAACGCCCCCGATCCTAAAGATACGGAGACGTTATGGCGACGCATATACGCAAGGGAAAATACCCCACGTATACGCGCTAAGCCTAAATTGTAACCTGAACAAGCTATAAATCAGAACTATAATAATCATCGAATCACTGCAACAATACATATACATAATAACAGATGGATAATGACAAGGATAAGGTAGCTGAAAGCGATAAAAGTAGAATAAAAAATGGCAGAAATATAAAAGAGATGAGAAACCAGAAACGGAAGAAAGAGCGTCTAGTCCCTCGCAAGACGAACAGTCTCGTCGAATACCTGCACATTAGAAACAATCGTCCAAAAGCTGGACGTGCAAACCCAGGGTCGTCAGAACGCGACCATAATGAGTGTGTGTGTAAAGGGGAAACAACTCGTGCAGAAAAAATCATGTGCATAAATAGTAATAAGAGCAACAGCAGATAAAAGAGACCATATAACAGATAAATAACAGAACTGTAATAAACATGATAACAACACGGATAATGATAAGCAACAACTGATCAATAGTAAGCAAGCAACTGATGTCACAATAGGTAACCTATCACATGAAACTAGGCTGGTATCCAAGTCTGGTCACAAGTCTGGTCCTGGTTATGGTCATATGTCTATCACAGTGATATAAATGCACAGTCAAGTGATTAATGTCAGTCACAATGCATTAACAGTTCATTATCATTTATTATGTCAGCGAACACTAATTGCCACCTGTAATAAACGCATCCCATACTACGCCTACTACATGTGTCAATCAGCGTCCTAAGTTATTGAAATTAACAGAAGAGACATTGTCCATGCTTTAGGTGGGTTCCGTACATACCCGGAACCACGGCCCAATCACCTGACGCTGAACCAGGTCCTACCGCTAGGTAGTCAATAACAATAACAATGTGTCAATACAATGACAATATAGACAATACGGGATGTCAGTCATCCCCCGGAACCCTGCAGTGGAACCGTATCTCGGCTGCGCAACCTGTATCCTAGGTCCACCCAAAATACAGACGCTGTCTCCTCCATCAATTTTCCCAATCCTAGTGTAAGCTGTTCAATTACTTTGTTATTCATTCAATTCGATTAAATCAGTCAATGTCTATATTATCTAGAATACTGGGACTATACGGTGACAGTAACAATAACAGTACCGTAATAGTCAATCAGTGATCGTATACACGGTAAACAATATCAGTAACAGTGAACAGTAACAATAACTGTGTATACGATGAACAATAGTGCTGTACCGTGATTACGGTCAAACAATCATTTCCCAGTAACTTCAATAACATGGATTCAATATAACAATGGAGCTGATAATACTCGATAGCTAGTCTCATCTGGAACCGGTCAATATCTCATATGTTTGCATATAACAATAGCCGGTTTACATCTCTACCAATCCGTATAAGCTCTGAAATACAAGATTACTGATTGTCGACTAGATTACCATCATCATAACTCAATCTCTATCAATAGATGTAATCAATAACCAATCATGAAACATATAGTATGTCCTCGAGATTATCAAGTCGACAAATACTGAATTATATTAAATAGGAAACATCCTCAAAGAACTGCAGTCTAGAATAAGTCCACTCATGAGTCTATACCAACAGCTCATCATACTCTATAATCCAATCAGTTAGTAAATCTTGGAACTCTAGCTTCTAATAATCCAAAATCAATATGATATCACGTATCAAGTCAAATGTAAGATATTCACATCAACGTCTGAATGAATCATCATCAAGTCATCACCAATAAGCAAATATCAAGTCTGAAAAGTACTCTACTTGGATATATCATCGCATCTTAATGCAGATCGGGCTTTATCATAAAGTATGTAAATCCAATGCTACTTATAACTCAAGTTCAGTCCAACCCTGAATAAGTCCATGTATCAATCCAATCGTCATAATCTTTTTGTAAGGTAAGATCACATCCAATATATCCTCGATCAGCTACAATATAGGATAGTTACTACTGATACTTAACATCAACGACATATCATCTAATGAATCTCAAATGCCAACAATGTCAAATCTCATCTCAAAACAAGTCAGGCTCCAATGTAAGGAACATAGATTCTGGATAACCTCTAACTCAAGATCAACCTACATCACAACTCAACTAATCCAGTCATATCTGATATGTCCTCAAATACTCAACTAATAAGGTCAGGTCTAATTACTGATCATCATTCTATGTAAATAACATAAGTCCAGATCAATCCCAAGTTATGACAACCAACTCATATTCCAATAGTTACATGATCGTCAAGTATCAAGATACATCAAAGAATCTGATATAATAATTGTCATTCCAACATATATCCATAATCAAGCTCAGCTCCCTCACTCTAACAATTTAATCTAATTCCCAAATCCTCAAGGGTTCACACTTCTATTAAGATCAAACATAATATTCCAATACTCGGTATCACAACATATACATGCATCTAAGTTCTATTAGATCAAGTCATTACCATCCAATATTCATCTCAATTACCCTCATGCTACATCCTGATATGTCTACAACAATACTCTAGATATACATAGGACATACATGGGGATTCTAACATGTATCAAGAATCACGCATATCATATTTTTATACATCCAACATGTAAAATAAACGGGAGATGACCGACCACCTTCATGCTCGGTGATCTCCACACATAAACATGTAATCTCAGTATTCTACTCGACAATTACATAACATATAAAATAATAGCGGCAATCACTTAATAAAAGAGAGAAGGAGGAAGAGACACTCACCTGAGCTCGATTGCAAGAATCATAAGGTTCCAGTAAATCTACATAAATTATTAAATAGAAATTGTTAGATTCTTTTAAAAGAATATTTTAAGGAGTTTAAATCTTAGTTAATTAGTTTGGGAGTTGGAGATATGATGCTTTAGGTTTAATGAATTTAGTAGATTTAATTTAAACTAATTTCTGATTTTTTTGTTGAATTTTTAATAGGCTTTAAATCATTAAAATATTTAACGGGTTTGAATCTAACATTACGGAAAAAGGTTTAAAGAGGGTGATTTGATTTAATTCATGTTGGTATCACTCTAAAATTTTTATCTTAGAAAGAAAAAGTGTTATAGGATATTATTTATATTTTTCTTTATTTTATTTTGATATTTTTTTTTATAATTTATTTTAATTGCAAGTTCACCTTTCTTTCTTTCTTCTTCCCTTTTTCTTTTCTTTGTTATAAACAAAATTTCAGAAAAAAATATAAATTAAAAATTATAAATTGATAGATCTTCATATGTACTTTTGTTAGATTGTTGGTTATGTTTTGATACATAAAAATATTCATGAAGATCTTGGTATGGACATGATTTTAATAAACAAATTTATATCAAATAAATTTTGATAAAATAAATTACTTACTTATTTTTGATCCCTAGCATGCTCCTCAATTTGCACTTCAAGATCTGGATCCTTTTGTTCATGAGGAGAAAGAAGGACGAAGGTGGAAAGAGTTGGATTAAGGCTTCTCTTGAGGTAGAAGAGGAAGAAATGTTTAGGTTCTTTGAACCTGGACTCTAATTAGGCTAGATTGCTTAATTTAGTAAGATAGGATTAGGATGGAAATTTGGATTGGAATTAAATATTTAAATTAGATTCTAGATTTGGATTTGGATTAGGATTTATTAAGATCATGATTTTGAAAATAAGATTAGGGTTAGGATTAGAATTGAGTTTTGGGTTAATGGGTAAGAATCTCATGCTAATGGGTTTTGGGCTTTAATTAAAAGAAATAAATAATATGAAGAATGAGAAAAATAGATAGTGGGCTTATGGGCTTAGACAAAAATAGAGAAAGGGGAAAAAGAATGAAAATAAGAAGTGGGCTTGGCTCAAGTGGGCTTAGCATGAAAGGAAAATAAAATGAAATGAAAAGGAGAATAGGCTTGACTTATTGGGCTTGGATTAAAATAATAATACTACTAATAGTGATTAACAATATCATAATAATAATTAACAATAATAATTACAATAATAATAATATCACCAGTAAAATAAAATAAATACTTTAGAAAAATAAAATACAGTATTTTAGATTAGAGGTATTACAAGATTGCAAGAGAAGACTATATCAAGATCTATATTTTTGCTTTTTGCATTTTAGATAGGATTTATAGTCGTTTGTTAAAACCAAAAGGAAATGGGTTGATACTCTTTTGGGATTGACACACACATATCTTTCACATTCCTAAAGTATTTTAAAAGTGCTCAAAACATTCTCTTTTCCATTTTCAAAATCAAGTTTCGGGAAAACGAGTTTCGAAAAAATCGATTTTCGATTTAGAAAAGTGTTTTTACAAAATATAGTTCTAACTTTATTTTGTGTTGATCCATGATCACACACTGGTTCATTAAGTCCCTAGAACTTTATTTTGTGTTTAAAAATAAAGATTATTTTTTCAAAAAAAGATTGGTTTCAAAAAGATTTTCATCTCCGGCTTTTGGCCCAAGGTCCGTCGACTGACCGGTCGACCGTAGACAGAGTAGAATTGCTTTGTCGGTCGACTGAGCAGTTGACCGACATGCACCAAGTGCACTATGTGCACTTCAGTCGACTGTGCGGCCGATTGACTGCAAGAGCTTTGCTCTCAGTTGGGCCAGGTCGACTGCCCCGATCGACCGACAGAGAGCTTTGATCTCTGTTTGGGAAAAACGGTCGACCGACCGGTCGACCGCTATCCCCAGAGGTTAAAAATTCGACCGCGAATAATTTGACCATTGGCGGTCGACTGGCCGGTCGACCGATAGAAGGATTTCCTTCTGATTTTTTTTCCAACGGCTATTTTTCTTTTTGTCTTTTTCTGGGTCTTTTCCCACAATCCCAAAGAGTTTCACCTCCTCATTTTGGTTATTGGATTGTGCTTGTGAGCCTTTTGTGATCAAGAGAAGATCACCAATTTTCTTCTATTGTGAAGTTGTAGAGGTTGCGGCCTCAAGTAAGCTAGTAAGCTCCGTTGTTGGTGTTGCGGCACCGTGAGAAAGGACTTATGAGTCCGTTGAGTTCTATTGAGAACTTATAACGGTTGACGATTTAGTGAGATCAGTCATAGTGAAAATCCTTCATAGTCTTGAAGGCAGGGACGTAGAGCAGTGGCCCGAACCTCAGAACACATCATCGTATTTGCGATTGCTTACTCTTTCTCTCTTCACTCTACAATCTCTTTACTTACTTGCACAGTTATATTGTTTACTTATTTGTAAGTATTTCTTGTGCGGTGATTGGTATTTGTTAGGTTACTAGCAAGTAATTTTTAATTCCGCATTATTTGTCATTTAGTATAATCATCACCTATTCACCCCCTCTAGGTGATTTACAATTGGTATCAGAGCCTAACCCTAATCTTAGTTTAATCACCTTAGGAAAGATCTTTCTTTGGCTATATTCATTTGTTGCATTTGCTATTTGTTTGTGCACTTATACTTGTTTTCATGGCATCACACGACTTTTCTAGTATCAAGTCCCCACCCAAATTTGATGGGTTGAACTTCCCCATTTGGAATCTCTTCCACAAGTCCCCAGGGGTTAGAGTAGCTAAAGCCATAACCAAGGAATTCATTGAACCTCACAGTGATGAAGATACGTGGTCCGAAGTAACCGCTAAGGACTATGATACCAATGCTAAAGCCCAAATGCACTTACACAAGCATTAAATGATGATCATCTTTCTCGTATAATTAATTGCAAATCCACTTATGAGGTTTGAAATGATCTAATCATTACTCATGAGGGGACATCACAAGTCAAGAGATCTAAAGTTGACTTGCTTCATTCTCAATATGAGAATTTGTACATGCTTGAAAATGAAAGTATTGATGGGATACTTACTCGGTTCACCAAGATTGCTATGGATTATCTTCTTTAGGTGACACCGTTGACAATGACCAAAAGATTCGGAAGGTCATTAGAGCTCCCCCCAAAGCTTGAAAAGTCAAGGCGACAACCCTTAAGGAGCTCAACGATAGAGAGGAGATATACTTCTCCGACTTCATTGGAAATCTCAAAACCCACGAGATGGAAATGAAGGTGAGAGAAGAAAGGGATACTTTAAAGAAGAAAGAGATTGCTTTCAAAGCTACTCCCTCCATCATTGATGAAGAGGATTCATCCAAAGTTAGAGATGAAGACTTTGCCATGCTCATTCGGAGAGTGGGCAAAATATTTTATAAGAAGGGAAGACAAAGCAACTTCCAAAGAGGAAGACCTCAAGGAAGATTTGAAAAGAGGAAGGAGGAGACGGTCCTTGCTTTCATTGAAAGAGGACGGGCCATCTAATTGCGGATTGTCCCTCACTTCAAGCCACCACCTCCAAGAATGTGTATAAGAAGAAGAATGTGATGGTGCCACATGGGATGATTTGGAAACAGATTCCAAAGAGGAGATTAATGCCACACACGTTTGCTTCATGGCAAATAGAGAGGAGACTTCCATGGTAAATCTCAAAACCTCTCTAGAAGATGATGATTTAGTTATGGATGAACTTGCAGATGTCTTTGAAGAATTACAAAATAGATATGAAATTTCTCTTGCACAAAAATAAGAACTTGAAAAAGGAAAATGACCTTTTAAAGAATAAGTTAGAAATTATTTTTAAAGAGAAAAATGACTTATCTATTTCTATTGAGAAAACGAAAAAGGATTTGATAAAAATAAACTTGTTTGTAAGGGCAAAAGCCCTCATATTTCTTTTAATAAAAAAATATTTTTGGATATCCGAAAACGTATTGATGTTTTGGATACCACATTGAAAAAGTATGCATTTGATATGAACAAATTTAATTCTATGTTCTCAAAAGAAAAAACCCAAAAGAAATATACATCTCATTCATCTCACATATACCATGAAAAACATGCCCAACATGCACATACACATTGACATAAGCATGCTATTATGTATGGTAAAGTGTACACATGTGCACATTGCGGCCGCAAAGGCCATTTAGCAAAATTTTATAATGCTAAGTTAAATATGTTAAATAAAAATGTTTGGATTCGAGAAATTACTAACCCTATAGGACCCAAAAAAGATTTGGGTACCAAAGAACACACCCAACTTGATTGATGTAGGTGTGTTGTCCTCCTCTAAGACATACAGGGAGATGGTGCCTTAGTGGTGGATGCATCAGAGCTCAAAGCATCAGCCGTCATATTGCATCGCTATCAAGAAGCACCTATTTTGGAGATTGCCTATGCTTTGCTAACTTCTCCACTTGAAAAATTTAAATTCTAACTAGAACTACATATGCATAGGAATAACTAGCTTTTCATGCTTGTTAACATGTTTTAAGTTGTGTTTACATGATCTTTATTTGGCTAGCTTATACTTGAGCTAGTCTCTTGACATTACTTTTGCTCTATATACTAGCTTATGAATTGCTTGCCCATGTTTATAGTGTTTACCCTTACTTACTTGTTTGATAGATAACTTTGCATCTATGTGTACATAAATTAATTTATTTGCTCATATACATGTATATATGTTTTGTTTGTATATCTATCTTGTGGTTGGGTATCATATTTAAACCATATTTAAGCAATAATTCAAGATAGCAATTGCGTGTATCAACTCTTATCTAGAGAAATGACGAGGAGAAGTTCAGAACCCGTTAAGGGTATTCAGTTTCAATATCTTATTTTTTTAATTGCTTAATATATGATTTAATTATTGAAAAATATATTTTTAACATAATAAAAAAATTGTTTTGATATCATTTTCTTATGTTTTTCATGCCTATAAGATTTTTGATGCTATTTCTCTGTTTTATGTATAAAAATATCCAAGTTAAAATATTTTTCAAAAACTCTTAATTTATATTTTCTAAAACTGATTTTTGGGTAGTTCCGGTCGACCGACCGGTCGGCCGATTTGACCTTGAATAGGTCCGGTCGATCGATTTGACCTGGAATAGGTCCGGCTGATCGATTTGACCTAGAATAGGTCCGGCCGACTAGGCAGTCGATCGAGAACCTGAAACAGAAAATTTTTTGGCCTAAGTCGGTCGACCGACTGAAACCAAGAGGCTCTCGGTTAGACCACGGTCAATCAGGCGATCAACCAAGTATCGAGTCTGCTGAGTTTTTACCAGTTTAAAAAACCCTAAAATCCCAACTCTCTCCCTTTTCTCTTCTCCACCGACCCTCTCCTTCTCCTCCCTACTTCCTTTCATCCCATCTCTCCCAAACCCCTTCCAAACTCAAATTAATCTCTAAAATTTGTTGGATCTCTTCTCAAACTTTCAGATTCGCTTGTTTTCAACGGGAAATTTCGGTCTCTTCAAGGTATAATCCCTAAATCTCCCAAATCTTCTTTATTTCTTAATTTTCTTGAAATCATTCTAAATTCGAGCTAAAATCTTGTTTACATCTTCCTAGCTTTATCATGCCTAAGAGGCTTAGATCTGAGAAGGGTAAACAATCCGAATCCTCATCAAACCTCTTTGTTTCTCAGAATGCATCTTATAGGTTTTCTGTTCTCTATAATAAACATGTAATTTCAGATAGAACTGTTGTGCTCGCTGATTTTGAGCATTTAAATCTTGCAAATATTTTGAACACAAGCTCTCTAAAATATCTAATCACCATCAAGGAACCTGTCGACCCTGAGCTTGTGTATTATTTCTACTCTAATCTGACTTTTTGAAATAATCATATCAGATCTAGGGTCCTAAGCAAGAACATTAACATTTCTTTAGATAGATTTGTGCATCTGCTTCAACTCTCCTCTGAGGGTATAGATATATATAATGTTGATATACATGATTTTGAATACCCTGACCGTGAATCTTCCCTCACTGCATCTCTCTTACTTCACGATGATGATAACCTGGCCTTAGTTAGCAACGAGGAGGTGAAGTACTACACGTTCACTGCCCAGGTCCTAACTAAGATAGTATTCTATAATCTCCTGCCAAAATTAGGAGAACATAGTCATGCTCGGGGTTCTACTCTCCTCTTGATCTATTACCTTCTGAAAGACATTAGAGTTAAATTCCTAATCTCATCATCAACTTTATGGTTTCTGAGCACCTCCTGATCCCAAACCGATACTTGCCTTTTCGGATGCTCATTACCCGACTTCTCAAACAATTAAAATTTAATCTTTCTGCTGAACGATCCACCGAACCATCTGTTGACATCAACTGCACTCTTCTCGAGAGGATGCGTGCTAGGGAGCGTGCTCCTGCTCCTCACCCCCCTCCTACCATTCCTGCAGTTGCCCCTGGATCCTCTTCAGCCTCCTCAGCCTCTGTTGACTCATATACAGCTCTTTCTGCTCAGCTTCATGAACTTGATCTGAAGATGATCACAAATTTTGAAAGAATTGAGTACAGAGTTTAAAACGACTTGCAATATATTTGCTCATCCATTCGCTACCTTCATACGTGCGTCGACGAGAGCTATAGTAGGAACGCTTGGCCTGCTCTTCTTTCGAGAGGCCACGTGCAGCCTCTTCCTGCATCGGGTCCTCTGTTTGACACCTGGATACCTTCTCCAGCTCCTTCTGAGGCACCGGCTCCTCCTGAAGATCCAGACTTTTAAGAAGATTGACCCCTTTTATATTGATGACAAAAAAGGGGAGAGAGATTTTGGGGTTATCTGGGAGTTTTTTTATATGTTTTCATGTTTACATTTATGTACTCTTTTATGTGGACATGTAGTATTTGGTGTTTGGACATATATTTTTATATTGTAGTACTTTTTTTATGCTTTGGAACTTATTGTAAGGTTGGCATGAGCCTTTTTATGGATAAATTTATTTTATGATATCACTGTTGTCTTTGAAAAGTTATGTATCTCTTTATATGGTTAATATTTGGTACATATCTTCTTTGTGTGGTATGTGGTATGTTTGTGTTCTTGAGTATCCTTTGTAAACCAACCAATTACCAGTTGTTTTGGAGGTTGGAGGCTATTGGTTGGTTGGAGGAAATCATTTGTGCATACACCTTTGTAATTCTGTATTCTTAGTTTGCATAAATGGATTGCATAGAGCTTACATGATATATCTTATTCATATGCTATTATTGATGCATCTTGTCTGTATGTCACATTTGATATATGCATGTGTCTTTGGGGATCTTCGCTTCAAGTCTCTTCTCAAATTATTTGTGATAACTCCATGTGTTTTGTCATCAATAACAAGGGGGAGATTGTTGGCCCAAAGGTCATTAGCCCTAATTTTGATGTTAACAAAAAATATATAGTTATGTTTTTAATAATTTTGTTTAGCAAAGTTTCAGGTTAACTCTTTGTTACATTTCGGCTCTATCACAAGACTCACACATTTAGAAGCTAAGAACATGTCGATTCCAGAGCCCAAGCACATAGACGAGCTCAAAGATCAAGATTACAAGAGAAGACTATATCAAGATCTGTATTTTTGCTTTTTGCATTTTAGATAGGATTTATAGTCGTTTGTTAAATCTAGATGATATAGGTTGATAGCTGTTTTGGGATTGACACACACATATCTTTCACATTCCTAAAGTGTTTTAAAAGAGTTCAAAATATTTCTCTTTTCCGTTTTCAAAATTGAGTTTCAGAAAAACAAGTTTCAGAAAAATTGATTTTTGATTTAGAAAAGTGTTTTTACACAATATAGTTCTAACTTATTTTGTTTTGATTCATGATCACACATTGATTCTATCAAGTCCTAGAACTTTATTTTGTGTTTAAAAAACAAAGCTTATTTTTGTCAAAAAAAAGATTGGTTTCAAAAAGATCTTCATATCAGGCTTTCGGCACAAGGTGGGTCGACTGACTGGTCGACCGTAGACAGAGCAGAATTGCTCTGTCGGTTGACCGAGTGGTCGACCGACATGCACCAAGTGCATAATGTACACTTCGGTCGTCCGTACGGTCGACCGACTTCAAGAGCTTTGCTCTCAGTTAGGCCTTGCTCTATGGCTAGAAAAAATGATCGACTGACCGGTCGACTGCTATTCCTAACGGTCGAAAATCCGACCGTCGGCGGTCGACCGACAGAAGGATTTCCTTCTGATTTTTTCCCAACGGCTATTTTTCTTTTTGTCTTTATCTGGGTCTTTTTCTAACGACTCTTGTGGGTTTTCTCCTCATATTTTCATCTCCTATAAATAGTGAGATTGTAGAAAAACCCATTAACAAGTTTGAACAAGTGTTTACAAGTTTACAATAAGATTTAATCAAGTTTTAGTCTTTTTCTTAAAGATTTTCTTTTGAGCTAAAATTCCTCATTCTTGATTTTTAGCTTAAGCCTTCCCTCTGCATCTTTACAAGCTATTTTCATTACACAACCCATAGAGTTTCGCCTCATCATCTTAGTTATATGATTGTATTTGTGAGCCTTTTGTGATTAAGAGAAGATCACCGATTTCCTTCTATTGTGAAGTTGTAGAGGTTGTGGCCTCAAGTGAGCTAGTGAGTTCCGTTGTTGGTGTTGCGGCACCGCGAGAGAGGACT
This sequence comes from Agave tequilana, assembly GCA_038442645.1. Taxonomy (NCBI): domain Eukaryota; kingdom Viridiplantae; phylum Streptophyta; class Magnoliopsida; order Asparagales; family Asparagaceae; genus Agave; species Agave tequilana. The sequence goes on from JAVJIF010001967.1 coordinate 228,010, forward strand.
TGTGAGTCCATTGAGATCTAGTGAGAACTTGTAATGGTTGACGATCTAGTGAGATCGGTCATAGTGAAAATCCTTCATAGTGTTGAAGGCTGGGACGTAGAGCAGTGGCTCAAACCTCGGAACACATCATCGTGTTTGCGATTGCTTACTCTTTCTATCTTCACTTTACTCTCTCTTTACTTACTTGCACACTTATATTGTTTACTTATTTGCAAGTTTTTCTTGTGTTGTGATTGGTATTTGCTAGGTTGCTAGCAAGTAATTTTTAATTCAGCATTATTTGTCATCTAGTATAGCCATCACCTATTCACCCCCCCTCTAGGTTGATTTACACATCATAGATCTAGGCTTTTGATTTATAATACGAGTTTCACACGTATAGATAAGTCCCATATTTTAATTTAAATACACTCATAGTTAAGTTTAATTGAAACCGTGTATAGACCCAAACCATTTATAATTGATCAATTCTTTATTGAGTTAAACAATATAAGTTAAAGTGGGCGGGCGTTAATATTTAACTGACTTGATTAGACCCAAATTAAATTAGACTTTAAAATATAATAAGTGTAACACCTAACACATGGGAACTCCGTTTCCTGCCTTCGATAAGGTCCGCAACCACGCTCCTGGGGGACATATCCTGGTTAATAGTGGCCTGCATGTCATGCCGCCAATGACTTGCCTCCAATCCATCTGTCATTTACAACATCTATAGACTCGCCATCCCCTACTTCCCATTCCAATGAATTCTCCGCAACCTCAGCACCACGGCACACCGCGGACCAACCCCATGAGGACCTCGGCCTTCGTATTAAATACAAAAATTCATTTTGAATCCCATACTTTTTCCTTGTGGCTGTAGCTCACAAAGAGTCACCCCTCACACATCGAACAGCGTTCTTAGCTTGCAACGCTAGTTGATATTGCTTCATGGTATGAAGACCCGCTCCACCCCAACTCCTTTGGCCTGCACAGTTTATCCCAGCTGACCAATGCTATTCCTTTGCTCATTCCATCCTTGCCCCGTAGGAAGTAGCGGAAATCTCGTTCCAGTTTTTCCAACACACCAAATGGAACCCACCCACCAGATAGCAGATAAGTAGGCAGAGCTTGCAACACTGATGCTTCACCATGACAATGCAGTCGTCCGTATAAATAAGCTGCTTGAGCTCAGCACCCTGGGAGGACAATCTGATGCCATGCAACTCTCCCGATTCGGCGGCACATTTCACCCTTCTGATCAGCTCCTCCATAGCAATAATGAATAGATAAGGAGTGGGTGGGTCTCCCTGCCGAAGGCCCTTCGTAGAGCCAAACCACTCTGTAGATTCTGATAGCGAGGCGTCTCCTACTCCGTCGCCGGCAGCCTGCCGTGAGCTTGGTCGGCCATTTCTTCTCAGTTCAGATCCAACAACAACATGCTGAGACCTAGAAGGCCCCGTGGCGGGGATGACGGAGGCGGAGGGAGGCCAAGCTTCAGCCCTGGAGGGTCGTCGCTCTGGCCGGCAAAATCGAATATCTTGACAGATACCGTGAAGGCGAAATTTCCCAAGGCCGCATCAAACGTCGCCGGCAAGGTGGTGTAGCCATGGCAGGCAACGTGAGCAATGATAACAGTGTTGGTGGTCCCTTGAATCTCAACAATGATAACTTAGATTATTTTTCTACTTTCAGCAGTTCTAACTTTTTTAATCACTATAACAATAATACACAGTGCAAAGAGTACATAAGGGAACATGCATGGGTACAAGACCAGCAGCAAATTTGTTTTGTTGAACAAGAAAGAAAAAAGAGAAAGAAAACTTGTAAATTTTCCATAATCTCATGATCTGTAGCAACTGCGAACTCATCTTCTTGCCTTAATTGTATATTCTCTCCACTAATTCTTAAAAAACGCAGACCTCTCTTCCAAACTGGTTCAATCCTAAACTATAGTTTTATCTATTATTGGTTTCTAGGAAAGTCAATTGGAATGACAGTATCAATACACAATCACCTTACATGGCTATTGCTGTATGCACATCCATTTGCCTTACGTTCTACTTTTCCGTGGTCTTTACATTCATCCTGCAAATTGTTCAGTACTTGTAGACGTTGTTTTATGATGATATGCGAGTAATTAGGACTTCACAATCTATAAATTTAGAAAAGAAAGATGAGACATGTGCTGTTTACACAACTCATGGATGAAAATGTTTGTGCTCTCTAATCGCACCTTATTTACAACTTAAGAAACGGGGAATAGATTCAATTTCGAAAAGAGAAATGAAAATAAGCTACTGATGCAGATAACATTATCACAAGCTGACTCATGATTTTAAAACAAGACAGAAAATTTCACTTTAAGAAGCAGAAGAATATAATTTGCTTAGTTCAAAGATTAGTTTGATACCTGCAGTCTCCAATAGAGTTTGATGTTGGGCCATGATGTTAGAGGTACTGGGCACATACTCTGAATCTTGGAGGACTCTCGAGACTTTCCTTTGAGTGACATACCTAGCAAGCATCTATAAAAATCTTCAAAATTGATGATTTTCTTCTACTAATAACTTCAATAGCAACATAAGAGTTCTATGCAATGTAGAAAACAAAAATGGAAGTAACCAGAACTAGATAGAATCAATTCCCAAAAGTTCTGGTACTTCGTATGTGAAAGCAAAAATAATCATGTTGGAACATACTCACATTGTATAATGTGATGGAGATTTTTTGTTGCGACCGATCGGACGATCGATCCACACCACAAGTGAGATTAAAGAAATAGAGAAAAAGTGATCCACAACGCAGAAAAGGAGATGCACAAAATTGTTACATGAAAACCCAAATCAGGAAAAAACCATGAGGAGAAGAAGATTCCAATATAATTCTCAAGTTATAAGAATTACAAAAATTTGTTGGTATGTCTCTGAGTTAGGATCGATTGGAAAGGGAAAAGGTTCCCTTCTCGCTAGAGAAGAAGTCTATTTGTACTGAGTTGTTGGCATGGAGGCAGGATGGTGTGGGCGTGATCTCTGTAACTGCACGATCTTCACGAGTGGATCTGTTGTAACAATCGTGATTATTGACGCTAGATGATCGGTCGCTGATATTACACATTCATTGTCACATTCTCATACTTATTATACAATAAACTCTACTTTTAATCTTAATTATTCTCTAATTTATATGCAGGCCCATTGTTAAAGGAAATGAAAGAGAAACGAGCCTAAAAGCCCATCAAAATTCTGATCTACTTCAGAATTAATTGAAAATCAGAAAATCAGAGCAGATTATGGCAAATCAGTGTAGTTGAAAACTGGTTAAAATAAATCTTCCCAAATCAATTGGTTAAAACCAGAGATCAAATGCCGTTTCGTTAAATTCAGGAGCTGAAACGGGAAATCTAGAACCAGATAAGGGGATATCACCAAATGAGGAACTATACCCCCTGGGTATGGCCACCCGCGGAAAACGCGGCACTGCGGCTTTGTTATAGGAGTTGGGGGAGCGTTTCCTCCCCCAATCTTCGTACGCTCCTCCCCGTTGGGTTTTGCCTATAAATATTGAATTTTTCAGAGCGTACAGGAAGCGATCATGCAGAGATAGATTCTAAGCCAGTTTTTCATTCTTTTTTGTGTAGGTTTTTATTTTTCATTTTATGTAATTTTTAGTTTTCATTTATGTAATTCAGAGGAGATCAGAGTCTCATAGGAGAATGAGAGTGAAGCTTGTGCTGAGAGCAACACCGGTGTAAGTTATTCTTCTTTTCTCTTATTATTATAACATTGAATCTATAGTTACATTTTCATGTTCTTCTTTGTTTTTTGTATTCTTCCTTCTTCTTCTTCTACTTTTCTTCTTTTGGTACCAATTGCTATCCAAGTGAGTCTTATAGCATCGAAAGAGCCTTGCCTTTGCGAGCGCCACCGATAACTCATGACGATGAATTTTTAGTCTCAATCTATATCATTTCATACTTGTATCGTCTTGATGATGTAATGTGGAAGATGTTGGCCCAGAGGCCTTCCACTCTAGTTTTGATGATGATTAACTCATGTAGTTATAGTTTACTAATAATCTTGTGATATTTAGTTTCAGATTCTTAATTAAGATATTAGTAGATGATTAGCTTCAACAAAGGTGTTTTGGAGCTTTCACATGGTGATTCAAGAGTCCGACCGTCAAAGTTCATATCTAGCACTCGTTTGGAGTCAAGCTCGGTGGATCACGTTTGGATCGAGTCGACTTGGAGACGGCGCTCTACAAGAAGACTTCAGTACATTATTTAGTTTATACTTTAGATCCATTTGTTAAAGATTAGATAGTGTGATATGCTCAAGTTCACAACACCCATACGTTTCATGTTTTGATTTTCGTTTTTTAGTTTAACCGATCTTGGTTTTCAAGTCAAAAATATTGATATATATATATCTTTCATGTATATTGGATTATATCCATATACAACATGCTTCAAGTTGTTTAAGTATCATGTTTTTGTATTTGGATGAGTTTTGGACAAAACGATTTTCATTTCAAAAATCCAAGTTTTAGAAAATACGGATTTTGGTTTTCGGCAAAATTTGTAAGTCACAAAAATGGTTCAAATTGTTTGAAATATGTGTTGAATTTTTTCACACATGTTTGTATTTCAAAGATAATACAAGAAACAATTTTTGTGGATTTTTAGAATTTTTATGGGATTTTATAGGATAATAAAAACCCAGTTTTTCAAGTCCTGAATTCAGTCTGCCAGGCTCTGGCGGTCGACCGACCGGTCGATCGGACCAGGAACCGGTCGACTGAAACGGTCGACCGGATGTGCACAAGACATGCACAAGGCAACCCACTCTCGGGTTGTCCCGGTCGACCAGGCGGTCGACCGGCCAGAGAGCCGTTGCTCTCTGGTTCTGGGCACGGTCGACCGGGCGGTCGACCGGCAGGCTCAACGGTCACTTTTTGACCGTTGGCCAGTCGACTGGTTGAAAAACACCTAGAGGGGGGGTGAATAGGTGTGAATGCTAATCTAATGATCTTTTTAAACTTTAATTAAATGAGTGATGCAACGATCTCTCAAAACACGACTAAGAGCCGAATACTCCTTGCGAGGTTCTGAACTCCTTCCTCCCAATTCCCCTAGATATGGGTTAGAGGTGCGCAATGCAACTGTGTTGTATGAGATATGATCGAACAAGTAAAGGATGAAATGCTATGATGAAATACACACAAGCAATATAGCAAGTAAAGTAAACTAGACAAGATTGCACAAGTAAAGGGTTAGTTCTCAAGCAAGTAATTCAAGACAATATAAAGTAAGAGAAATTGAAAGCAAGAATAACGCAAAGGCAATCGCAAACAAGATGATTTGTTTCGAGGTTCGAGCACACTTGCTCTAGTCCCCGCCTTCACCTCCGTGAAGGGTTTCCACTATCCACCGAGGATGCCTTTACAATTTGGTCTACCGAAGACCGAGCACCGAGCTCCACCGAGTACAAAAGACCTCTACCGAAGAGGTTGCTCCACAAGGAAAGGATTACAAGAACCAAGTGATCACAACAAGATCACTACACTTTTCTCAAACTCTTTTACAAACACTCTCGCTTCAATTACAACTTCACTATAGAATGAGTATAGGATTTTTGGCTCTATGAAGTGTGGTGAGAAAAACTTCAGTTGTAGAGTGATATTAGCAATCAAACACAACTGAAAAATTAGCTCAAAAAGAATTGGAATGAAAGCTTTAAACTCTTTTCTTTTCTCTTTTGAAAACAATGCAAACTTGAGGATTTTTCTAAGTGATATGCAAGAGAGACTTCTCCTCTATTTATAGGCTTAAAAATAGGTTAAAAACAATTTCTTTTTGTCTTATTTTCTCTGAAAAAAGCTCCCCAACAAATCTCCAAAAATCTGTTAAAGCTGAAAAAGAAACAGATTTTTCAGAACTGCCCAAAGAGGAAAGAGCCGTTGCCTTGTTGCAGGCTTGGCGGTCGACCGGTCCGGTCGACCGCCAGCCCTGCTGAAAGAGCCGTTGGCTCTCGGTCGACCGGTCCGGTCGACCGACCCAAAAGGAGGAAACACAGTTTCCTTCTTCCGGTCGACCGGTCCGGTCGACCGAAATATCCCGAGAGCAATCTGCTCTCCGTCGGTCGACCGGTCCGGTCGACCGACGGACATGTACAAACAGTGCATGTCCAGACACATCGCCGGTCGACCGGGCCGGTCGACCGATGTTGCCTGAAACTGAAAAACTGGGCTGTTTTGAAGATGGAATTTTTGTAAAAATATTTTAATAATACCAATAGCTAAGTATTATGCAGAAAATAGTTTATACACATGTTTAAACAAGTTTTTCAGGATATAAAGCTTTGGTACATGTATATATAAACTAAGGCATAAAAACTTAGAAATAACCATTTTCAAAACATAGGAAATATATGAAACAAGTGTGTGTGCAAATCCTAGAGCCAAATTTCCTATATTCAAACTTTAACATTCTAAACTTACAAACTTCTAAAAGACTTCAAAGCAATGCTTCAAGATGGGCTATCTTCACTTGATCTTCAATTTTGCATCTTGAGCCCAATTGGAGTTGACTTGAGTCCAAAACCTTGTATTTGTGAGAGAAGACTTCTAGTATGAATAGAAATCTGAAACACACTTAAACAACAATTGTTATTAGTACAAATAACTAATATGTTTTGTAATCATCAAAATACACTAATTATGGGTGATTGTAACCTTGGGCCAACAATCTCCCCCTTTTTGATGATGACAAAACATATAGGTTATTTTAAATAAACATGGAAGAGGAGTTTGGAAAACTCCCCCTCAAATAATGCTATGTATAAAAATTTGACTATGGAAGCACAATACATAAAGCATTCAATAGTTTAAATAGTTTGTCAAAAACTTAACTAAACAAATTCAAAATATCAAATTCTTAAACTTATAAACTTATTCTCCCCCTTTTTGTCATACATTAAAAAGGGTTAAAACAAAATTTTAATTTTAAGAATCCATAATACAAACATTCAACTCACCACAAATAAACGAAAATCTAGCATAATCTAAAGGTTTAGTAAAAATATCGGCAAGTTGAAAATCGGTAGAAACATATTCAATAACAATATCACCTTTCTCATAATGATCTCTAAGAAAGTGATACCTAATGTCAATGTGTTTGGTTTTACTATGTTGATTTGCATTCTTTGTCATGTGAATAGTACTAGTATTATCACAAAATATTTAACATGATCAAAGTGTAAATCATAGTCAAGGAGAGTATGTTTCATCCAAAGAACTTGTGCACAACAAGCTCCGGCCGCAACATACTCCGCCTCGGCGGTTGATAGGGCTACCGAATTTTGCTTTTTGGAAGACCAAGATACAAGACAATTACCTAAGAATTGACATGTTCCACTTGTGCTCTTCCTATCTACCCTACAACCCGCATAGTCGGCATCCGAAAAACTCTTCATTTCAAATAATCCGGTTTTAGGATACCATAAACCCATTTCAATAGTGCCCTTAAGGTATCTAATTATGCGTTTAACCGCAATTATGTGAGATTCTTTAGGACAAGATTGAAAACGTGCACAAAGACAAACGGAAAACATAATATCGGCCTACTAGCCGTCAAATAAAGCAAGCTACCAATCATGCTACGGTATAATTTAATGTCTACACTTTTACCTTGTTCATCCTTGTCAAGCTTTGTAGTTGTTGCCATGGGAGTTTTGCTTACTTTTGATCCTTCAAGCCCAAACCTTTTGATTAGTTCCTTTGTGTACCTGGCTTGATTGATGAAGATCCCATCCTTCCTTTGCTTGATTTGGAGTCCAAGGAAATAGTTGAGCTCCCCATCATAGACATTTTAAATTCATCCTTCATGCATGACTCAAAAGCTTTGCAAAGAGATTCATTAGTAGAACCAAAAATAATATCATCTACATAAATTTGCACAATAAGAATGTCATTTTCTACATGTTTTGTAAACAAAGTTGTGTCAATTTTACCTTTCTTAAAACCATTTGAAATCAAAAATGAGGAAAGTCTTTCATACCAAGCCCTAGGGGCTTGTTTTAAACCATAAAGAGCTTTATCTAATTTAAAAACAAAATCCGGATGTGTAGGATCAACAAACCCGGGGGGTTGTTCAACATACACCTCCTCTTCAATAAATCCATTTAGAAAAGCACTTTTAACATCCATTTGAAATAATTTGAAATCTTTATATGAGGCAAATGCTAGTGTCATCCGTATGGCTTCAAGCCGTGCTACGGGTGCAAAGGTTTCTTCAAAATCGATCCCTTCGATTTGAGTGTAACCTTGGGCAACTAACCTAGCCTTGTTTCTAACTACATGACCCGATTCATCCAACTTATTCTTAAAGATCCACTTAGTACCAATTGTTGGTCTATCGTGGGGCCTTGGAACAAGGTGCCAAACTTGGTTGTGCTCAAATTGATTGAGCTCCTCTTGCATGGCTAGCAACCAATATGAATCGGCCTCGGCTTTGAGGACATTTTTGGGTTCAATATGAGAAATGAATGCATAGTTACCACAATAGTCATGAAGTCTAGAGCGAGTAGTTACCCCTTTTGATACTTCACCTATGACGAGGTCCTTGGGATGATGGGGATTGCATCTCCAATCCTTTGGTAGTGGTTGAGTAGGCTCCACCTCATGTGTTTGATGTTCATTTCCTTGTGCCTCTTCCACTTTAGCTTTGCTTCCTTCATCATCCTTTGGTTTGTCTCCCATAGTAGAAGCATCCTCCAAGGTCACTTTCTCCAAACCTTCATCCAATGCATCTATTTCTACAACATTCTTAACAAACTTGTTAGATTCCTCAAACTTAACATGAATAGACTCTTCAATAGTCAATGATGATCTAATGAAAACTCTATAAGCTTTACTAGTGTTTGAGTAACCTACAAAAATAGCTTCATAAGATTTAGGATCAAATTTTCCTAAATTATCTTTTGTATTTAAAACAAAACATTTGCATCCAAAAACTTTAAAATAGGAAACATTAGGTTTTCTAGAAAAATACATTTCAAAAGAAGTTTTAGTAGTATTTTTGCACAAGAAAACACGATTAGATATATAGCATGATGTATTTACGGCCTCGGCCCACAAATAATGTGGTAGACCATATTCACTTAGCATTGTCCTAGCCATCTCTTGTAATGTTCTATTTTTCCGTTCAACTACTCCATTTTGTTGTGGAGTTCTAGGACAAGAAAGTTCATGCTTTATTCCATGTTCATCACAAAAAGTGGTAAAGGGTTGGTTAATGAATTCACCTCCTCTATCACTTCTTATTCTCAAAATCGAAACATCTTTTTCTTTTTCAACTCTTTTCTTAAAAGTTTGAAAATACGAAAATGCTTGGCTTTTATGTTCAAGAAAGAAAACCCAAGTAAATCTTGAAAATCATCAACCAAAACATAAGCAAATCTATTCCCACTTAAACTTTTGGTTTGTGTAGGGCCAAAAAGATCCATATGGATTAACTCCAAAGGACGTGATGTCATGATATCCTTAATTGATTTGAAAGAAGACTTAGTTTGTTTCCCAAATTGACATGCGTCACAAACTCGGTCTTTTTCAAAATTCAAGCAAGGAATACCTTTCACCATTTCCTTTGTGTTTAACCTAGAAATATGATCAAAAGAAATATGCCCTAATCTCCTATGCCACAACCAAGAGTCATCATCGAGGGCTTTCAAACAAGTAATATTACAAGACATATTTAACATATCAATCATATAAACATTACTTTCACGAAAACCGGAGAATACACAAACATTAGAAGTTCTATCAATTACTTTACAAGAAACATTATCAAAAACAATATCAAAACCTTTATCACAAAGTTGACTAACACTCAAGAGATTATGCTTGAGGTCATCAACTAAAACTACATTTTCAATTAAAGGAGAGGTGCCAAGTTTTACATTACCAATACCGATGATTTTACCCTTCGCGTCATCTCCGAAGGTGACGGTGCCACCTTCATGATATCTTGATAGGGTTGCAAAGTTGTTGATGTCCCAAGTCATGTGCCTTGAGCAACCGCTATCAAGATACCACAATCCTCTACGTCGTTGGGATTTGGAAAGTACCTACATCATTTAACATAATTGTTGATTTTGGTACCCAAACTTTCTTGGGTCCTTGAAAGTTAGTGCCTCGAACCCAAACATTATGACGTGATTTGTTTAATCTATCATAGCAAAAATGACTAAGTGCCCTTTCCGTCCACAATGTGAACATGAGAACACTCTACCATACATGAATGCATGATGTGTATGTGTAGTGTGAGCATGTTTTGGGGTTTTGCCATGTTGTTTAGGTTGTGTAGCATGAACATGACCATGAGCATGAGCATTTTTCTTTGGGGCTTGTTTCTTAGGAAACATAGCCTCAATTTTCTTTTTGTTAAATTCACAATCTTTCAAAACAACACTTAATGAGTCTAATCTTTCCTTAAGCATAGAAACTTCATTTGAATCAATTAGTGGGGCCTTACCTTTGCAAGAAATCTTATATTTTTCAAAATCATTTTTGGTAGTGGCCAAAGTGGAAACCAAATCATCTTTTTCCTTTGTAAGAGTAAAAACTTGAAGACTTAAAGATTCATTATCCTTTTTCATTTAAGATACTTTTTCTTTAAGAAATCATAGTTTTGTGACAACTCAACAAAAGCTTCTTCTAACACATCCATAGAAAGTTCATTATCATGAGAAGGGGAAGAGATTACCTTGCTTGTGCCTTCATTAGCCATGAAGCACATGTTGGCGGTGTCTATTTCTTCCTCGGATTCGGTCTCCGAATCCCAAGTTGCCTTCATAGCCTTCTTCTTATAAGGCTTCTTTGAAGTGGAGGGCTTAGCTTTGTCCGGACACTCCGCCACAATGTGTCCCGGTCTTTGGCAATTGAAGCACACAATCTTCCTTTCTTCTTTGCCTCCTTGCCATCTTCTTCTACCTTGGTACTTCGCCTTATTGTACATCCTCCGGACATTCTTAACAAGGAGTGAGAGCTCCTCATCATCTTCTTCTTCATCATCTTCATCGGAGTGTGTAGCTTGACTCTTGAAGGCGATAGTCTTCTTTTTGGAAGGAGCCATATCCTCCCTTGCTTTCCTTTCCATCTCATGGGTTTTGAGGTTCCCAATGAGACCTATGAGCTCCATCTCTTCATTGTCGTTGAGTTCCTTCAAGGTTGTTGCTTTAACTTCCCATGAAGGAGGAAGAGCCCGGATGATCTTCCTTACTCTTTGATCATTGTTGATATCTTCACCTAAAGAAGAGAGTCCATTAGTAATCTTGGTAAATCTTGTAACCATATCATCTATGGTTTCATTTTCTTGCATGCTAAATGTTTCATATTGAGACCGAAGAAGGTCAATCTTAGCCTTCTTTACTTGTGAGGTTCCCTCATGAGTGACTATCAAGTGTGACCAAATCTCATATGCGGATTTGCAATGTATAACCCTAGCTATGTCATCATCATTTAGGGCTTGAAGAAGTGCATAGTGAGCTTTGGCATTGGCATCGAATTCCTTAGTCTCTATTTCGGACCAAGTAGATTCGTCACCGGGGGGTACACTAAAGGACTTAGTCACGGCTTTTGCAACTCGGCTACCTAGAGATTGCAAAAACACGGTCATCTTAACTTTCCATATGGGAAAGTTAAGTCCATCAAACTTAGGAGGGGTCTTAATTCCATCGGCCATTTTTACTTATATGAATATGAATGAAATGATTAGCAAATTAGGATCTTCTCTAAGGTGGTTAAACCAAATCCTAGAGTCCAAGCTCTGATACCAATTGAAAAACACCTAGAGGGGGGGTGAATAGGTGTGAATGCTAATCTAATGATCTTTTTAAACTTTAATTAAATGAGTGATGCAACGATCTCTCAAAACACGACTAAGAGCCGAATACCCCTTGCGAGGTTCTGAACTCCTTCCTCCCAATTCCCCTAGATATGGGTTAGAGGTGCGCAATGCAACCGTGTTGTATGAGATATGATCGAACAAGTAAAGGATGAAATGCTATGATGAAATACACACAAGAATATAGCAAGTAAAGTAAACTAGACAAGATTGCACAAGTAAAGGGTTAGTTCTCAAGCAAGTAATTCAAGACAATATAAAGAAAGAGAAATTGAAAGCAAGAATAACGCAAAGGCAATCGCAAACAAGATGATTTGTTTCGAGGTTCGAGCACACTTGCTCTAGTCCCCGCCTTCACCTCCGTGAAGGGTTTCCACTATCCACCGAGGATGCCTTTACAATTTGGTCTACCGAAGACCGAGCACCGAGCTCCACCGAGTACAAAAGACCTCTACCGAAGAGGTTGCTCCACAAGGAAAGGATTACAAGAACCAAGTGATCACAACAAGATCACTACACTTTTCTCAAACTCTTTTACAAACACTCTCACTTCAATTACAACTTCACTATAGAATGAGTATAGGATTTTTGGCTCCATGAAGTGTGGTGAGAAAAACTTCAGTTGTAGAGTGATATTAGCAATCAAACACAACTGAAAAACTAGCTCAAAAAGAATTGGAATGAAAGCTTAAACTCTTTTCTTTTCTCTTTTGAAAACAATGCAAACTTGAGGATTTTTCTAAGTGATATGCAAGAGAGACTTCTCCTCTATTTATAGGCTTAAAAATAGGTTAAAAACAATTTCTTTTTGTCTTATTTTCTCTGAAAAAAGCTCCCCAACAAATCTCCAAAAATCTGTTAAAGCTGAAAAAGAAACAGATTTTTCAGAACTGCCCAAAGAGGAAAGAGCCGTTGCCTTGTTGCAGGCTTGGCGGTCGACCGGTCCGGTCGACCGCCAGCCCTGCTGGAAAGAGCCGTTGGCTCTCGGTCGACCGGTCCGGTCGACCGACCCAAAAGGAGGAAACACAGTTTCCTTCTTCCGGTCGACCGGTCCGGTCGACCGAAATATCCCGAGAGCAATCTGCTCTCCGTCAGTCGACCGGTCCGGTCGACCGACGGACATGCACAAACAGTGCATGTCCAGACACATCGCCGGTCGACCGGGCCGGTCGACCGATGTTGCCTGAAACTGAAAAACTGGGCTGTTTTGAAGATGGAATTTTTGTAAAAATATTTTAATAATACCAATAGCTAAGTATTATGCAGAAAATAGTTTATACACATGTTTTAAACAAGTTTTTCAGGATATAAAGCTTTGGTACATGTATATATAAACTAAGGCATAAAACTTAGAAATAACCATTTTCAAAACATAGGAAATATATGAAACAAGTGTGTGTGCAAATCCTAGAGCCAAATTTCCTATATTCAAACTTTAACATTCTAAACTTACAAACTTCTAAAAGACTTCAAAGCAATGCTTCAAGATGGGCTATCTTCACTTGATCTTCAATTTGCATCTTGAGCCCAATTGGAGTTGACTTGAGTCCAAAACCTTGTATTTGTGAGAGAAGACTTCTAGTATGAATAGAAATCTGAAACACACTTAAATAACAATTGTTATTAGTACAAATAACTAATATGTTTTGTAATCATCAAAATACACTAATCATGGGTGATTGTAACCTTGGGCCAACACTGGTCGGTCGACCGGAAGGTCAATTTTGACCTTGTCAGCTGCCAACGGGCAGAATTTTTATGGGGCTAATTTATACCCCATTTGAGAGAGGTTTTGATATAAGTTTTTAAGAGCAAAATTTTCCTACTTCTCTAGTGTATAAACAGCAAGTTTTCAAAAGATTTTTGGTTCAAAAGATCTATCTTTATTTGTTTTAAAGTGTTGAAAAATTCAAAGAAAAAGAGAGTATTTGGGAATTGGTTTTTGATCTCTAATTCTATATCTATCTTGTGATTTTCCCAAGTGTTTTTCTTTGTTGTTTTCATTTCCAAACACTTTATTTTCTCACTTGAGCTTATCATATCTACCTATCTATTAGGATCTTTGTTTAAGTGAGAAAGAAGTTGGTTTGTGGTCTTTTGATCACTAAGTTGTAAACCCTCCTACTTTGTGTTATCCCTCTTGTGTAGAGGTTGATTTTTGGAGTGGTGGTTTTGTGCCCTATCCCTCTAGTGAGAGGTTAATTTGTTGTTTGGCTTTATACCTATCCCTCATTTGTGAGGTTGATTTGTTGTGGCTTTGTGCCTAGCCTCTAAGTGTAGAGTTGTGTTTGTATTCGGTTGAGAGAGGAGTTGTGTACTCCAGTTGTATTGCCCCAAATCCTCAGTGGAGGTTCCCTGTGTGCGAGTCCTGTGTGACAAGTTAGTGAAAATCCTTATGTGTGAAGGCGGGAACGTAGAGCTGGGTGCTCGAACCTCGAAACAAATCTCGGTGTTTGTGTTTGCTCCATTGACTCTAACTCTCTCTCTCTCTCTCTTTTATATTGTGCCTTTCATCATTTCATATTGGTCATTCATATATTATATGCTTGGCTTGTTTGTGTGTATCTCACTTGTGTTTAACTACGAGAGCTTCATATAGCACCTCAACTCTTATTCAGAGGAATCAAGAGGAGTTAGTCCAGAGCCCTTCACTGAGAATTCGGCTACACTCGTTGGTTACATTAAGTGTGTTGCAATTTTAGTTTTAATTTCCACATTTTGTTCATTAGCTTAGCCGTACACCTATCCCCCCCTCTAGGTGTACTTATATTTGGTATCAGAGCCTACGCTCCTGATATTAGGTTTAACCACCTAGGAGTGTGATCTTGATTTTGCTAATCTATCATTTGCATTTGCATTTGCACACATATAGTTTGCACTCATGAATAGCCCTCCCATATTTGATATCTTTAGACTTGTTATATGGAAGGTTATGATGAGTTGTCATTTAAATGCCCTAGGATATAAGGTTCACCTTGCCATTACCAAAGAATCCTACCTTAGTGATAGCAAGCATATAGAGGCCAATGCACTAGCCCTAAAGGCACCTAGAGCATCCCTAGATAAAAAGTATTTACATGTGTTTTCTCACTATGATTCCGCTTTTGCAGTGTGGAACATTTTGACATCTCCCGAGCTACCAACGCTTGTCAATAAGAAGAGAAGATCTAGTCGAGACGAGTCCGACGAACGTTGCTTCATGGTCCAAGGAATGACTCCCTTGAGGTACATTCGGACACTCAACTAGATGTTAGTACTAGTTCTCATTGTAATGAGTGTATGGATGCACAAGCCTTGAATGATGAACTTGCCAAAAATTGTGAAATTTGATTTCAAAATATAAACTTTTGAAAAAGGATAATTTTTGATTTAAAAGAAGAAAATAAAAATTTATCTTCTAGACTTGAGATTGCTTTGCAAGAGGGATGAGATTTCAAGTGAACTTGACTCACTTAAATCCCAACTTGAACTTGCACTTAATAAAAACAAAATTTGAAAACCAAAAATGATTATGAAAATGTTTTAAAAAAAAATGAGGTTTTATCTTCAAGTTGATTTTGTTGTAAAAGAAAATGTTTCTTTGAAAAACAATTGATTTGATTTCACAAGAATTGGAAGATTGTTTAAAGAAAAATGTTTCTTTGAAAAATGATATAGATTCACAGATTTGTCATACTAGTGTAGCTTCACATTCTAGCTTACCTATTGCATGCACCTCTTCTAAAATTAAAAATGATATATCTATGCTTAAGAAGAGTGTTGATTGTTTAGGCTCCACTTTGAGCCATTGTGCTTTGAACCACACACGTTTGGAATCTATGTTTCGAAAGAAACATTCCATCTATGCATGCACACAAATCATGGTATACACATGCTTCTCACGTTCACTTCCATAATACGATGTATGCTCATGTGTACACTTGTACACATTATGGACGTAAGGGCCACCTTGCTAAATTTTGCTATGATAAGATACATGATGTAAATTTAGCACTAAATTTGTTTGGGTTAGGAAAGGAACTAACCCCCATGGACCCAAAAGAGTGTGGGTACCAAAGACACCCCTATTGTATTTGATGTAGGTGTGGGCTCTCGCATGACGTGAGAGTAATGATGCCTTGAGGTGGATGCGTTCCGAGCTTTATGAGGACAATTTGGATGCATCACTTTCAGGGGAGTTTGATGGGAGGACCACCTTGTTTTGGAGACATGGAGAGTTGTCTCTTCAATTTTGGTAACAATCTCTTACTCCTCATTTATTGTTTTCATGCTTTTCATATCACTGATTTTAGCATGTTTTGATGTTTCATGATTAGTATGTTATATGCCATGATATTTAGATTAATATACATGATTAGTTATTTGAGATCATCCATGTTTAATATGGATTTATACCTTTGTGTTCTCACGTTTGTTTTAACTAATGTGTATGGTCTAGATCTATGCATGTGCATGTACATAATGATCATATGTATGTTTATGAGTTTTGTTTTGATTTTCATGCTTCATGCTTTGATTACATGTTTAGATGTTAGTTTTCATTAAAACTTCGGTATATACTTGTACAACTAGTGAGCCACAAATAGATTAATATATGTTTGTACTTGAACGCTCATTTGTACCCATTAGATGTACTAGTATAGCCTAGTTTTGATGATTCATACATTTGACTTGTATTCTCTTTTTATACATGTTTTCATGTGAATATTTAACTTCATGTATATGTCCATTTTGTCTAAACTATTAGCTATACATATACATCCTTGAGCCACTTGCCTTCATGCATATACTTTTATGTATGTATGCTCTAGTTTGCACAAGACATACATATACCTTGAAGGAATTCTAGTTTTGATGATTTTCATGTTTTAAGAAATTTCATTTTGAGCTTAATTGCTCCATGACTTTGTATTTCACATTATACTTATACACTCATATCATTTTTGTTTACTCATGATTTATTTTCATGAGACTATATATGCTTTATAGACCCTTGAGTGTTTAATGATCATGTGATTCTCATAATTTCATGAAAAATATTTCTTGTTTTATTCCTTACTTGAAGGATTTCATACTAGTTTACAATTTTTTGCTATAACTAGTTCGTATTCTTCATTATGGTAGAGTTTTTCAAACATACTATATTTTTCAAACTTATTTTTGAAAACCCCTACCCATTAAAAGGGCGGTTGGTTGGGCGACCATGCCTTGTATGCTTATTATTGAAAATCTTTTTAACATGTGCATGAAATGGGTGGTAGGAAATATGAGTTATACACTTGATCTTATTATATTTTCAATTGGTATCATTGGATTTTTTTCAATTGATATCACTATTGACATTCTTTTTGTATACTCATATATGTTTTTATATATGTATGCTTACACTTCAAATAGTATCAATTTTGATTGATATTTAATTTTCCATACATATATATGCTTTATTTGTGCTTACTATATCTCTATATCTTTGAGCACAAAATTTTAGTTATGCTAAACTTGATTTCTTAAATGACTATTATATTTCAATTGATTATGTTTCAATTGGTATCTTATACAAGCTTATGCATCGTTTTGTTTGGTATTTCATAAAGGGGGAGAAAATTCATATTTCACCTTTTAATTGGTTTTGTTTACCTTTCGTATTTTACTCCCACACTTTATGTTGAAAAATGGTGAAAAAATGATATTGATTATTTTTGGTATATCATATGCTCCTAATGAAAAATTACTTTCAATTGGTACTAATCTTTACAATTGATATCAAGATTATCTATATATCTTTTAATTGATATCAAAATTTTTGGTTAAATTCTTCAAAATGATTTATTTACTTACTATTGGTATCTAAATTTATGTTAAAAAATTTGTTTTATGTACTTTCAATTGGTATGATTTATTGATATCATGATGCACTAAATTGATATATTTTTTTTCAATTGGTATCATAATGTTTTGATTTGATTTCACCCCTTATTAATATTTTTTGTTTAAGACAAAAAAGGGAGAACATTATTTTATTGTTTTCTTTGACCCCTTTGTTGATGATTGACAAAAAGGGGAGAAGTATTTGAGTTTATATGCATGTTTTTATTATTTATTTTTTTTTAGTTTATACCAAAGTTTGTTTCATATTGGTATCAGAGAGTTTGTTTTATGTTTTGATGTTTTGTTGATTTTGGTATCAAGGGAACATATTTTGTTGTTTTGGTTTATTGATATCAAGACTTTTTGTTAAAATTTTTATTGTTGGTATCAAGAGTTTTTATTGATTATCTTTCAATTAGTATCAAGAGTTTTTATTGATTGGTATCAAGAGCTTTCAAGAGTTTTTATTGATTGGTATCAAGAGCTTTGTTATTGATAAAGTTTCAAATTGAAATTTTTTATTGGTATCAAGAACAATTATTTAAGAACATGTTTATTTCAAAAAGAAAAGGAATTTATTTTAAAAGTTTGGTATCAAGAGCATGTTCATTTCATTGCTTTATGCATGTTGATGCATATTCATGTTTAGTATTCATTGCATATATTTATTGTTTATTACTATGCATGAGTTAAGGGGGAGCTTCTTTGAAGCTTAACTTTAATCCATGCATATATAACTCCATGAGTTTTGTCATCATCAAAAAGGGGGAGATTGTTGGCCCAGAGGCCATCCACTCTAGTTTTGATGATGATTAACTCATGTAGTTATAATTTACTAATAATCTTGTGATGTTTAGTTTCAGATTCTTAACCAAGATATTAGTAGGTTATTAGCTTCAACAAAGGTGTTTTGGAGCTTTCACATGGTGATTCAAGAGCCCGAGCGTCAAAGTTCATATCTAGCACTCGTTTGGAGTCAAGCTCGGTGGATCACGTTTGGATCGAGTCAACTTGGAGACGGCGCTCTATAAGAAGGCTTCGGTGCATTGTTTAGTTTATAGTTTAGATCCATTTGTTAAAGATTAGATAGTGTGATATGCTCAAGTTCACAACACACACACGTTTCATGTTTTAGTTTTCGGTTTTTGGTTTAACCGATCTTGGTTTTTAAGTCAAAAATATTGATATATATATCTTTCATGTATATTGGATTATATCCATATACAACATGCTTCAAGTTGTTTAAGTATCATGTTTTTGTATTTGGATGAGTTTTGGACAAAACGATTTTTCATTTCAAAAATTCAAGTTTTGAAAAAAACGGATTTTGGTTTTCGGCAAAATTTGTAAGTCACAAAAATGATTCAAATTGTTTGAAATATGTGTTGAATTTTTTCACACATATTTGTATTTCAAAGATAATACAAGAAACTATTTTTGTGGATTTTTAGAGTTTTTATGGGATTTTATAGGATAATAAAAACCCAGTTTTTCAAGTCCTGAATTCAGTCTGCCAGGCTTTGGCGGTCGACCGGACCAGGAGCCGGTCGACCAGAACGGTCAACCGGATGTGCACAAGACGTGCACAAGGCCATATCAGTTGGCCGTTGACCGAGCGGTCGACCGACTGAAGGCAACCCACTCTCAGGTTATCCCGGTCGATCGGGCGGTCGACCGGACAGAGAGCCGTTGCTCTCTGGTTCTGGGCATGGTCGACCGGGCGGTCGACCAGCAGGCTCAACGATCACTTTTTTGACTGTTGGCCGGTCGACCGGCCGGTCAATTTGACCTTGTCAGCTGCCAACGGGTAGAATTTTTATGGAACCTATTTATACCACATTTGAGAGAGGTTTTGATATAAGTTTTTAAGAGCAAAATTTTCCTACTTCTCTAGTGTTTAAACAGCAAGTTTTCAAAAGATTTTTGGGTTCAAAAGATCTATCTTTATTTGTTTTAAAGTGTTGAAAAATTCAAAGAAAAACAAAGTATTTGGAGAATTAGTATATTGAATGTAACTTAAAAGAGAACTTACTAAAAAGCTTCCATCGCTAGTCCCTCCTTGTGGATCACGACCCGCATAGCCACTTGCTATTGCGATAGTATTGAGCAATTGCACTCTTTATTCTAAGTTTTAAAATTCTATATTCCTGTGTGCAGGTTTGAACTCAACCACTGGACTGTTGGGATTACATGCAAAATATCTTGCCACTGTTTATGACTGCCCGTGTTGGGAAGCGTTACACTTTATGAATTTGGAAGAGAAATGAGAGGCATAACTACAAGTGGACATCTCAGTGATCGTTGTTGGGACTTCTAAAGTGAAATTGGGAGCCTTGGATTGCAGTTGGCCCTGGAGAGTATAGTCTTTGTGGCTGGAGATTACTCCGGGATGACTTGAGATAGCGAAGCATCCAAGGTGGAAGAGTCTTTAGTGTGAAAGTTGATTCGGTGCGGTCTAGAATGATTCCGGGGGGGTGGAGTGGCAGAGACCTCAAGATGGACCGAGAGCTGTGGACGTCTCAGTAGGAGGCTTTCAGTTGCATGGACACGTGTCACCATCTTGATGAGTAAATTTTTGCCCACTATAGACGCCCCGCCCTTTCTCTGCCGGAGCCTGCAGAAGGGAAGTCGGAAGAGCAAAGTTGGTAGAGATCCCTAAATGCCTTGATTTCTTGTAAAGCCCTGAACCCGTGGTACGGAGACATTACTGCGACGTATATACGTAGGTCGTTAATACCCTCACATATATACGCTAAGTATCAATACCGATAAGAATCAGAATATGAAAGTACGTGGTGCATTATACGTTCCAACATATGAGTACAATTACAAAGTTTTCACAGGATGTGACACAATATTACAAGAAAATTAAATCACGGTTAGGCGTGAATGTGAAAATACAAAGAGATAGACAATTATGAACAATACAAAAGGCGCTCATGAGTTATAAAAGGAAAACTCGAGAAGCAAGTAGGTGAGCCTGGAAGGATAGGGCTGTAGATGTTCTGTCGATGATTCATGCTTCCACTGCGCATTCTGATCAGCAACCGGAAAAATTCATGAGCACCAAGCTCTGAAATCAGAGCATGCAAGTCCAGGGTTGTAAGAAGCAACCCCAATGAATGGTAAGATGAGTGCCAAGTGGCGTACAGGGACAAGCACACGTATATCAATAAATTCAAGTCAAATAGCATGTATTGAAAATCGTGTCGTGAGCAAAGACACACTGAAGCGGAATGAGACATCAAGTACGTAATTATGGAGAAACTAAGGGGCCGTTTGTTTCGCATAAAACTCCGTAATTCGTAAATGACTTACTACCCAGTTACAACTAAGGCGTTTATTTGGACCGTAATTCGTAAAAGACTTACGTAACTCAAGTAACACTCACTTGCAACCCAGTTACCACTCACTTATAGCCCAGTTACAGTTAATTTTGTGGTCATACAAATTTGTAATATTTTTTTATATTAATATTAAATTTTTTTAATATTTAACTTTTTTAATATTTATTTGCAGTATTAAAACTTTTAAAATCACCAAATAGTTAATTTTGTGGTCAACTTTTTCACTTACGACTTATACATTACGATAATCAAACACCGTAAAGTACAATACACTTTCCCACTTTACAATTTTATATTACCAACCAAACACCGTAAAATTTACATACATGTAACTCATTTACAATTGTAAAAGACTTTACCAATTACAACTACGAATTACGGCCAGTTACGACAACCAAATAGACCCTAACTATACAAGCCCAAATTACAAATCAGTAAGATTAATGTGTCGAAAGAATTATCCAAACAAGAAAACCCTCATCTATATATCTTATATCTCATATCGCCGTATCCTAAGTTCATATGACCTGAGTTATCTCCTAAATTAAGAAAACATCATGAAACTTATAAAAATTGATAAAATTGATAATACCGAATACATGCAAAACCAGTCATACCAGCTCAGTTTACGGTTTCATAAGACTAATACGTTGAAGGAATAATCCAAATAAGGAAACCCTCATCTTTATACCTTATGTCTCATGTCACCATAATCCGAGTGTATACTATCTGAATTGAAAAACAACACAATGAATTATTATATTAGCATCTTATTATTATTACTCATCCGACCCATATATCTAAGTATGTGTACAGACGTACGTTCCATCCCATATACATCCATATCTGAGTAAGTAGAGGTTGTTATAGGAAACTGATAATGAAACCAACGGATTATGTTTATAGTGGGTCCCGTGCACGCCCGGGACCACAGTCCAGGGTGTCTGTTGCTGGTGTATAGAACCGGCCGCAAGGCATATAGGAGGTGGGTCTTATTATATGCCCATTCAGGAATGTAATTGGTGGTAGGGGCCAGTACTCCCCTCGGAACACCTGGAGGCTCTTAGGTAGAACCGAAAGTTTTAGTTGCACAACATAACTAATACCACTGTAAATATATTCACCACTTGAAGTCCAACCGTTTCTCCTAACCTGACGTAAGTTGTTCTTTTTATAGTTTATTATGTAATTATCAATTTATGAGAATAACAAGTGCATGACAGGTTCTGGAATTCAAGAGTACAAGAGTACATGAGTATTAGGGATACATGTCACTGTATATAATATAGGATAGCAGTTACATGATTCCTGTAATATGATAATCACAAGCCAAATGTTAACCAAGGCTGGTGACAAGTAATAACATACAAATGTTAGGTGATAGAAAGCAGGTGTCAGGTGATCAACATAGCATGTGATAGCATGCAGGTGGTAGTATGTCAATCTATAACACATCAGATATTAGTTGTCGAATAACACGATACAGGAAAATAGTACCGATATAGGAGATCGATATGAGTACTGAAAAACATGCAGCGCTTGGAAACAACATAAGTAAGGGTTTCAAACTCTTCACAACTATTAAATAAAGAATAATAGTTAAATTATCATGCAGTCAAGTGGGTAAGCAAGCAAACGAACATCCAAGCTGTAGCGAAGCTAATGTGCAGCAGAGAGGCCATTACGTTCGATATCGTTACCGCTCACGACACGGCTAAACGCGCACGACAGAGCAAGCGTATGAACGCTATACTATCACGTGTGGCGAGGCCGCACTCACAGTGTAACTACGCTCGAACGGACTTAGAGGCAAAACATTGAGCGCTAAGTCCACCTACCACACGTAGCTAAGAGACCTGACGGTCTGAACGTATTCCCTCTTTCGAGGAAGTGGGCTAGAGCTAAAGGACTGAAGGGCCGAAAGGCCAAGTAAAGAGCCCGAAGGCTGAAGGCCGGAAGGCCAAGTAAGTACATGCAAAAGTGTCATTACTGCATGAGCAACATGGTTATAACTAGACTATCTGTGGATGGTGAAGCCTGGAGCTGCACAAGGTAGAAATAAAGATAGCGAGCAGACAAGCTAACACCCAAGCAGATTTAAGCAAGCTAGAATGAAGCTAGCGCACATCGCTAAAGGGTGTCATGCTCGGAGTGGTTACTACTCGCGGCGAAGCTAACGCACACGTGTGGTGGTGGGTAAACTGCTCCGCATCCCCCGTGATGAAGCTACGTCTATGGCATAACTACACCCAAACAGAGTTAGCATTAAAGCGCTGAGCGCTAGGCTCGCCTACCAAGCGGGGTCAAAAAACCTAACGGTCTAAGTGCCCAAAGGTCTGTAAGGAGGCCATAAGGTCTAATTGTACTCCTGGTAGCTACCACGAAACCCAGAGGGTGCAATAAATAAAACCTATTGGGTAGCCAGCCCGGGAAGTGGGCTATACCTCAACTTGCACCAGTGTTAGTATCAAACAAATATATGTAACAAATAACAACTAAGCTATCAGTAGAATGATGAAGCCCGGAGGCTGAGTGAGAGCCCGAAGGCTAAACAACCACGAAGGGTCAGTCACGTACGATAATAGAGCAGATATCACAGCATATATATATGAACAGGTATTGAACTATACTATTACAAACATTCATCGCATCGATACAGATACATGTCCACAAAATACATATACACACCAACACTGATACAAATATATGTTTTCAAAAATACAATATAAAATCTTAGAAATACAATAAAACACCCATCGAAGCGGGTACTCAGAAAAGCGAGAATACTCGCCTAAATCTTCAAAAAATGTCATAAAATCCCGAAACTCCAAATACACGTGCACGGGCACCACCCACCATTGTAGAGAGGGAAAGATCTAGAGAGAGGAAGTGGGGGATTAAGAGAGAGCTAGAGATATAGAGAAAGGTCAAGAGAGAGAGAGATAGAGAGAGAAAGTAAGATCAAGGAAAGAGTTGGAGGGAGAAAGAAAGGGAAAGGAGAGGGGAGGCCGGCCTTGAACCGCCAGTGAAGGCTGGCAGCCAGCCTACAGACAAGGAGAGAGAGGGTGAGGTAGGAGAAAGAAGAAGGAAGAGAGAGAAGAGAAAGAGAGGGAAAGAGAGAGATTTTAGTAGAGATCCAGTGAAGGAGAGGAGCGCTGGCCGGTCGACGGCGAGCCGCTGGCCGCGGCGGCCATGACTGCAGGAAGAGGAGAGGAAGAGGGAAGAAAGAAAAAGAGAAAAGAAGAAGAAAACGAAGAAGAAGAAGGATAAAGAGAAGAAAAGAGAGGAAAAGTCGGTGCGGTGGTCGGCAGCGTCTGGGAAGGTTGGCGGAGGTCGGCGGAGGCAGATCTAGTCGAAAAAGGAGAGGGAGAAGAGAGAGATAAAGAAAGAGAAAGAAAGAGAGAAAAGAAGAGAGAGGAAGAGGGGGGAGAGAGAGCATACATGTCGCTCGAGCTGGAGGGAGGTCGACGGCGCGACAGACGACGCTGGCCAGGGCGATGGCGGTGGTCGGCTAAGGTTGAAGGAGAGAGGGAGTGTAGCACCCCGTTCCTGGGATACGTACTCAGATACGTGTCCCGAATTTTTCGACCGTATTATCGCAATTTTCTTCCAGTATTTATTTTTAAGTTGTAATTTCTCAAGTTATTGTGTATCGGATCTGGATTCTCAGACCTAGAGTCAACCCTGACATAGACCGGAACTCGATACTAGCCTGCTGCCCAATTTAACCTTTCTGGTATTCCGATTTGACCGATTTCAGTTTCAGACATTGTTTTCTAATATTTTAGATTTTTCATGATTTTCTAGAATTTTTTCAGAATTTTTCTGCAAAATCTCCAAAACCGGTGTCGGTCGGCATCGCTGACTGATTGCCAGATTTTTAGTTTTTAAATGGGATTGAATTTTCAAAAATGGCTTTCACGTTACTTTTTAGAATTTTATTTTCTATCTAAATTTATTTTTTGTGATTTTTCTAAATTTATCAAAATTTCACCGATTCTGGTGCTGGCCGGTATCGCCGAAATATTCCAAGATTTTTAATTAAAAAACTATATTGAATTTATTGAATCTGATTTTATCGAGTATCTTAAAATATTATTTTCTATTTTGAGAATTTTTCGGAACATTTCTGAAACAGTCAATTTTCGCCCTATTCTTGCTTTTTTCTTTCTCTGCTCCCCTACTTTGTAATTTCAGAAATTATAACAAATAAATTATTTAATAATAAAATTTTATACTATTTTATTTTCTTTTTTCTTATTTTTTTCCTTTTCTTTAATTTTCTTTCTTTTTCTTTCTTTTCTTTTCTTCCCCTTTGACTTTTCCATCCCCTGCACCCAGCCGCCTGCTCCCCTGCCACTGCTGCCTGCAAGGGACCCGCAGCCTCTCTCTTCCCCCCAAATTCATCATTTCTTTTCCTTATCCTTCTCTATTAAACCCTCCATTTCCTTTTCTTTTTCATTTCAAAAATCCAAAAAAAATTACATCTCCTTCAACAAAACAAAACCAACCCATCTCCTCATCTCCATGGTCGCCGCCTCCACCATCACCACCACCGCCGCCGGTCACCCCTAAGCCGGCCATCCACTCTCCCACACCCCCTCTCCACTCCACCACCTCCTTCAACCTCCATCACCATCCACCACCTCCAATTTCACCATAACCTATCACCACCGCCTCCCTTCCTCCTCCAAAATTCATCACCACCTCCACCAAATTCACCACTCTAACCACCTCATCATCACCTCCTCCTCCTCCTCTAACTCCCCACCACCTCCAACAACCACCATAACCACCACCACCATCAACCACCACCACCACCTCCATCAACACCAAACAACAACAACCCAACAACCACCTCTCCTCCCCTCCCCTGGGGGGGGGGGCGCGCGCACAGCCCCTCTGTGGTGGCGCCGCCGCCAGGCCTCCGACGCTGGCGGTGGCCGGCCACCCCCCTCCATTTCTTTTCTTTCTTTCTTTCTTTCTTTCTTTTCTCTTTCTTTTCCCTAAATAAACACCAACTTTTCACTTCTCTAAAATACCCATCCCCTCATTCCCAAATTACCTCCCCTATATTTACATCCTATACTCCTCCCCTTTTAATTTTTAATTTCTTTCTAAAAATACCTTATTCTCTCTCTCTCTCTCTCTCTCTCTCTCTCTCTCTCTCTCTCTTCCTATAACTTTCTCTCTCCTCTCTCATTCCCTCTCTAATAATTATATAAATATTTATATTTACATATTTTAATATATACATATGGGATAGTGGCTTGCTCGCACAGGTTCGTGGATTTCTCAGATTTTAACCGGTATTTCATTCCAGTTTCAGGCGAGTGCTTTATATTAAACTTAAAAATAACTACTTTTAATTTATTGCATGATATTGATATGTGGATGTCGTATTACTACCGTAACATGCCTAACACTTGCTGACGTAATATTTAGTACATGATTTCTTGCTATACAAGCTTATAGATGGTATTGTACTTGGTATTACCCGACACTTGACATGTTATACTTGATGCATGATTTATGGCACCGACACTTGATATGTTATATTTGATACCTGATCCACGACACTTCATATCTGACACCGGCACTTGATATGTTATATTTGATACCTAATCCACGACACTTGATATTAGACACTGGTACTTGATATATGTCATACTTGTCACCTGATCCTGACTTCCGGTATATGACACATGCTAACTCTTGCTTGATAATCTTTCATGTGGTACAAGTACATTGACTTGACATCGTGACCTTTGGCGACACTACCACCCCTGGTACCTGTATTATATGGCATATTCATGACTATCACTTTTACGGGGACTTGATTATTATATTGTAACCAGACATTTGGTACTCCTGAACTCCTGTATTCCTGAACCCCTGAAAAAGGGTGACTCCTAATACTATACTCCTGTTGATCCCCGCAATAGGATAACTATGAACACCTTGTGGACATTATTACTGGACAAATTCTAATAATTAGACAACTTACACCGGGATGGGGGAAACTGATGATTACTGATATAGTCTTCATGTTTATGATGGTCTTATAGTGTCGCGCGGCCATATACTTGGATTCGACCTTGAGGCCACCAGGTGCTTCCGTGGGGTATACTGGCACCCCTACTCCCCTGTCTGCCAGTTGTATCATAAGCCACTGGGCCTATTCCTGTTCGGGCGTACAATAAGTCCCAGTACCTAGCGGTACGTTCCGTCTCAGCACCGGATACTCCTTGACCATTGTCCCGGGCATGTACGGGACCCATTCTAAACATGGTTCGTCGATCTCCATCAGTTTCTAATAACTTACTCTCGGATCTGTATGCTGAGGTATATGGGATAGGATACATACCGACGTATACAAATCAAATGAGTCTTAATAACTTAATAATAACATGCTCCTGATATATGACTAGTTGTACTCTTGATCTATACTGCTCACCACTTAGACATATGCTATCTTGTTGGATTACTTGATTGCTTCCATACTGTTTCATTATTATGTTATTGCGAAGGTAAAGTCAGATTATATAAACTCAGACTACAGTGATGTGAGGTATTTATATATATGAGGGTTTCCTTATTTGGATTATTCCTTTGACGTACTAATCTCACGAATCGGTATTGTAGGCTTGTATAACAGATTTTCTTGTTGTTACTTTACTTACTGTCTCATTTCATGTTCATATGCGCTTATATTCACGATACACATTTTCTGTACACATGTACCTGTTATGCACGCCACTTGGCTTTACTATATGTACTCGCAGGATTGCATCTGACAACCAAATATTCTTATGTCCAGATTCTAGAGCCCGGACCATGGTGGCTTGGCTGTAACTGATCAGAGTGCGCAGCGGATCCTCCCGTGGTGGTCAGAGTGCAGCAGAAGCTTGGACGCCGCCATAGCACTTCCTTCCAGTTTCTCTCCGTTTGGTTCTCAGGACCTCTCTTGCTGCTCGTGAGCACCTCTCAGCTTTTGTATATCTCTTCATATGATGTACTCTTATATTTTCTAGTGATGTAATATTGTATCACTCTCTGTGATAACCATGTACTTATACTTTTCTGTTAAAATGTATATTACCACTGTGCTTCTACACTCTGATTCTTGCCGTACTAATGCTTAGCGTATATATGTAAGGGTATTTTCGACCTGCGTATATACGTTGCTGTGACGTCTCTGTACCCGTCGAATCGGGGCGTCACAGGGTGGTATCAGAGCCTAGGTTCTAACATCCTCAATACAGCCAGTTGGCAGATTAAAGATGTATTAATCTACAGCTGGAGAGCATGAGTCTTTAATATACATTCCAATCGTAAGTACGGTGTTATCTATTCCTTCCTCGCAATCTTTTCCTTGGATCCTGAGGCCCTTCTATCTTTTTCTTTCAGCCTCTTCCCATCATCCCTTCGATCAACTCAGATGTTTTGTGTCCTGAGTTGGTAATCTCCCTTATCCTTTTCATTTTATCATATTATCATCGTTTACTGTAATCTCTTCCCTGTTCCTCTCCCTCCTTATAGAAATTTCGAGGATGAAATTTTTGTTAGGTGGGTAGATTGTAGCACCACGTTCCCGGGATACGTACCCAGATACGTGTCCCAACTTTTTTGACTGTATTATTATAATTTTCTTCCAGTATTTATTTTTAAGTTGTGATTTCTCATGTTATTATGTATCGGATCTGGATTCTCAAACCAAGAGTCAGGTCTGACCCGGACCGGGAACTCGATACCAGCCTGCTGCCTAATTTGACCTTTTTGGCAGTCCGATTTGACCGATTTCAGTTTCAGACACTATTTTCTAATATTTTAGATTTTTCATGATTTTCTAGAATTTTTCAGAATTTTTCTGCAAAATCTCCAAAACCAATGTCGGTCGGCATCGCTGACTGATTCCCGTATTTTTAGTTTTCAAATGAGATTGAATTTTCAAAATGGCTTTCACGTTGCTTCTTAGAATTTAATTTTCTATCTAAATACATTTTTTAGGATTTTTCAAAATTTATCAAAATTTCACCGATTCTGGTGTCGGCCGTATCGCCGAAATATTTCATAAATTTTAATTTAAAAACTACATTGAATTTCTTGAATCCGATTTCACTGAGTATCTTAAAATAATATTTTCTATTTTTAAAAATTTTTTGAAACGTTTCTGAAACAGTCAAATTTTCGCCCTATTAAAATAATAATATTATTTACCGACAATTTCTTTTCTTACTTTTTCCTTCTCTAATCCCCTACTTTGTACTTCCAGAAATTATAATAAATAAATTATTTAATAATAAAATTGTTATACTATTTTATTTTCTTTTTTCTTATTTTTTCCCTTTTCTTTAATTTTCTTTCTTTTTCTTTCTTTTCTTTTCTTCCCCTTTGACTTTCCCCATCCCCTGCATCGCCTGCTCCCCTGCCACTGCTACCTGCAAGCCACCCGCAACCTCTCACTTCCCCCCAAATTCATCATTTCTTTTCCTTCTCCTTCTCTATTAAACCCTCCATTTCCTTTTCCTTTTCATTTCAAAAATCCAAAAACAATTACATCTCCGTCAACAAAACAAAACCAACCCATCTCCTCTCCATGGCCGTCGCCTCCACCATCACCACCACCACCGCCGGCCGCCCCTAGGCCGGCTATCCACTCCCCCATACCCCCTCTCCACTCCACCACCTCCTTCAACCTCCATCAATCATCCACCACCTTCAATTTCACCATAACCCATCAACACCACCTCCCTTCCTCCTCTAAAATTCATCACATCCTCCACCAAATTCATCACTCCAACCACCCCATCATCACCTCGTCCTCCTCATTTAACTCCCCACCACCTCCAACAACCACCACAACCACCATAACCACCACCACCATCAACCACCACCACCACCTCCATCAACACCAAACAACAACAACCCAACAACCACCTCTCCTCCCCTCCCCTAGGGGGAGCGCGCGTGTAGCCCCTCCCCGGCGGCGCCGCCGCCGCGCCAACGGTGGCCGGCTACCCTCCCCCCTCCATTTCTTTTCTTTTCTTTCTTTCTTTCTTCTTTTCTTTCTTTCTTTCTTTCTTTCCTTTCTTTTCTCTTTCTTTTCCCTAAATAAACACCCACTTTCCACTTCTCTAAAATACCTATCCCCTTATTCCCAAATTACCTCCCCTATATTTACAACTAATACCCCTCCCCTTTTAATTTCTAATTTCTTTCTAAAATACCCTATTTTCTCTCTCTTTCTCTCTCTCCTTCCTACAACTTTCTCTCCTCTCTCATTCCCTCTCTAATAATTATATAAATATTTATATTTACATATTTTAATATATACATATGGGATAGTGGCTTGCTCGCACGGGTTCGCGAATTTCTCAGATTTTAACCGATATTTCATTCCAGTTTCAGGCGAATGCTTTATATTAAACTTTAAAATAACTACTTTTAATTTATTGCATGATGATCGAGCCAAACCTGCACAAAAAAATACAGAAATTTAGAACAGTGCTAGGTCCTCAATTCTACCGTGCAGCCTAGGGCTAATGGATCGTGATCCACAGGGAGGGACAACGATGGAAGCGTTATGTAAGTTTTCTTCTTTTAATTTACCAAAACTAGTTAATACTTATCTTCTCAGTTTATAAAAAGAAAATAAAAATGTTAAGTTAAGAAGAAGATGGTAAAAGAAGAGATGATGATATCGTTGTTATTTTATCTATAAAAGTAAAGGAACCAAAAAGAGATAAAGAAAATTGTTGATGCAAAAATTAGAAATAAAAAGAAATAAAAGAAGAATATTTACCTTTACTATTGAACCATAATGAAATTTACCTTAGCATCGAGTAAAGCAAAGTAGTAGAAAAAATAAAGGAAAGAAAGGCTTCGGCGAGATTGAGCACAACGAAAAAAGTGAGAAACCTCCATTGATTGTCACCTTCAATATAAACTTCTTGAAGAAAGATTACAATAGTGTCACTTTATAATAACTCTTCCTCTCTTTTGATCATGTAACTCTCTAACCTAAAAATAAAATAAAATAAAGAAAATAAAAATTACATTGAAGAAGAAAAAAAAATCTAAAGTAAAGCTCTCTCTGAAGTGGTGCCCTTTTTGCCTTCGAGGTATGAGGGTATTTATAGGAGAAAACTAGAGGGATAGAAAGCGTATGAAGATAGGAAGATCTGGATATTTCTAAATTTAAATTCTCCCCTTATCTCCAAACTAAATTTGATTTATCTAGAAATTCAATTCTGACCTGCAGGCTATTGGCGTGTTGATTGCTGAATATCACTTATCAAATGATAGAATTGGAATGAGTGATCAACAGAAGAATTGTAGATCTTTAAGTCTTCTTTTCTGTAGCATCTTGAATCATCAGATTTGACCTTCGGTAACGAAAGTTATGATTAAAATGCTAAACTGTATCCAACCTGAATCCAAATTTAAATTGCTTCATCTCATCCGTTGATCTTCTCTCTATCTATTTATCCTCTTTGATTTTCAGTTTATCTTCTAGAATTGATAAGATATTCACTTATCTTCAGCGAAACAGGTAGGGTCTTCAAACAATCCATTTTTCTCTTAAAATTAGATAATATTATCTTATCTGATATATCCAGTTTTCAGATAAGATAGCTTTTAGAACCTTTGGATTTGAATCGATCCCCTTTCTTTTGAACTTTTGAATTTAATTGGATAAATTTCATGATTATCTTCTCCCTATCATATCCTGCATGAATTAGGACATTAAGACAAATTATTTACAATATTCATTACAGAATATATGTAGGAATATAATAATATTAATGCAATATATGTGTCCAAACACATCCCCACACTTATCTTTTGCTCGTCCTCGAGCAAAACAAAGAGAGACGCAAAACTAAACTAACTCATTTTCCTAGGAATCACGGTTGCACTTAGCACGTGCAACAAGCCGTTAAACCTCTAAGTTACCCCTAGAGGACGAGTTTTGTCTCGTGAGGGTTTTTAGTGGATTGCACCCACAAAATCCATGAAGAAAAAGAAATGAATTGTTAGTATTTTTTTTATTTTTGAAAACGCATTTTGAAGGAAAAAATATTTGAAGTATTAATGTAAAATTTCAAGTAATCTATAAGTCATAGGATTATCAAAACTTAGTCATTCCTAAACTTAGTCTTTATTCAAAAACTTGTTTCAATTAAGGTAAGGATTAAAATTGTATTTCTCATCTAGTCTATTATTTTACCCTAAGTCATATGCACCTTGTGATCGTGAAAATTTGGCTCAGAATTCTTCAACTCTAACTCTTATGCCTTATTATTTTCTTTCTTTTTTTTTTAATTTATGGTGGTAATATTTCTTAGCTCTATTAGGCTTTCTAATTCACCCATGTAACGAGCCTTAGTCGGTGACTTCCAAACCAGACGGTTTTTAGGGCACCGGGTGAGAAAACACCCTAAAGACTTAGGACTCGAGCAAATAAGGCTACAAAACTAAGAAATTTTTTTATATGAACCATTTTTTGGCGTGGATATTTATGCTTCATGAGGCACAAATACCCAGCATAATCAGAAGATTTTTTTATATAATAAATATATTTTTTATTTTTTTATATATATAAGACATAAGAATCTTTGTTTTAGAACCCTAAGTGTGTAAGCGAATAAAGTATGCATATTTCATCAAGGTAAAAATCAAGACTAAATTACCTTTTTAATCTTTCTTCCTAACCTCAAAATCAAATAAATAATTTATTTTGACCAAGTATAAGAAATCCTAATTATGATCCTCTTATTCCTTAAAATTAACTTAATTTTTTACAAAAATAAGTCAAAGTATTATTTTCCTTTTCAAAATGTTTTAATGAAAGATTTTTTTTTTTTAAATTAGTGAAGTTAGCATGTTAGTAAACCCTCCCCCACACCTAACTCATGCATTGTCCTCAATGTATGAATGAAATGCAATAATACATGAAAAGGAAAAAAGGGAAGGAAAATTGTCACCTCAAGGTGGTGGTTCCGGTGGTCTCATTGGGCCAAGCGTTTTTGCCCAATCTAGATATTGTGGATTTTCATGAAACCCACCTTTCATCACCTCTTTCTT
Organism: Agave tequilana; assembly: GCA_038442645.1. Classification (NCBI taxonomy): domain Eukaryota; kingdom Viridiplantae; phylum Streptophyta; class Magnoliopsida; order Asparagales; family Asparagaceae; genus Agave; species Agave tequilana. The sequence goes on from JAVJIF010001967.1 coordinate 261,202, forward strand.
ATTAATATTTTTATAATCCCCAATATGAATAGGATCATGCAAGATCCTAGCATGAAATTTTTCCTGGTTATATGACCAGTCTTGGGATATGATCACTGAGTCATATTGATCTAAACCTTGGTCCAATAATGGAATGTGATTTTGTGGAATGGATGATTTGGGCTCAACAATGAAGGGAATGGGAATCGATACTGACTCGGAAATAAAACTCAAATCAAGTTTAGATTCATGAGTAGGAGTTAGTTCATGAGTATGGTCCAAATCATAGAATTGAAGTTCACATTCATTTTTCAATAATGGAATGTGACTATCCAAAATAAGTGGTTTATGTTCAAGCTCTATAAGGATAGAATCAGTGTTGGCTTCAGAATTAGGTCCGAATCGGGTAAGGATACCGGAGTCAACATAGATCCAAAAAGTGAAATTGAATCACAACATTGAAAATCGGTGTCACATTCATCTTCAAGTTCAATCTCAATGAAATGAAAACTTGCCAATTTGTCAATGGGTTAATATTGGTCAAGTTCAAAATTATGTGGTGAAAGCGAATCTTGGTTAAAATCTCCAAGATACCATGATTCTTCGTCAATATGGCTAGGGGAATCTAGAGTATCGAAAATGTATTAGGTAGAGTTTCCTCATTCCTATCATTAATTATTTTGACCAAATGACTCACTTTTACTTCTAGCCTATTGATAGATTGGAGACGATCCATTTGGGATTGAGTAATATCATTTTGGGACCGAATCATGAATTCCATAGTCTTTTCTAAGTCAACCGATTCTTTTTGTTGTGATTGGACTTGGAAATTAGAGTAAGGATCTTAGATTTGGGAATTGTTTGGGAGAATTGAGTCTGCTATGATTTGTACTTGTCGTGTGGACTTAAGGAAGGCTTCAAAAGTCTTTTCTAAAGAAGATTCCTTTTCTATAGGTTGGTCTTGGTATGGATTATATGAAGCTGTTTGTTAGTGAGGTTGTTGATGGTAAGATGATCGGGGTGGAACTAGCACTCAAAATGTGTATTTATGAAATCAAATGAAAAGCTCAAATGTGCTTAGTATACCCTCGATACTTCCGTTATAGCATTGGCTTAACGGGTCGTATCCACAGGGAAGGAGGCGATAGAAGCATTAACAGTCTCTAGTCACGTCAGATGTTAACAATTCTTCTATGTTGAAAGAATGAAAAAGAATGAGAAAATGAAAACAAGCATGTGGTAGGTGAGGAGAGCGATGAAAACGTCGATAAGAAAATAAGAAGAGGAACTTGAAAACGATTTCTAAAACAAAGGTAAAAGAAAACTCATGGCTACTAACTACTAAGTACTCCACTAACCATGCTAACCTCTTCGAGATAGTTGCCTCACATTTTGATCCTCGGCCATCACAATCCTTATCTTCAAGAAGCAATACAAAGCATGGCTCATGGATGGTTCATAACAATCAAAACATTGCAACAAGAACTAGCAATTACAAGCATCACTCATTACACTACAAGCATGAAATAAAAGAGCATGAAAATAAAAGAGAGTTAGCTTGGTTAGCAAGTTAGCAAGTTAGATTGTTAGAATCCATCATCTTTGGCCATCAATGGCTCTTGCAAGAACAAGGCCTTGTAGAGGCAACCCGATTCATGTGGATTATCAAGTAAGTGGTTAGATAGGTTAGTGGTTAGTAGTTAGATTGCCATGAGAAGAAAAAGTTAGCAAGAAATCATGTTAGAAGGAGAAGGAGATTACAATGGAGGAGAAAGGAGGTACCTTTACATAGAGTGTCACTCTCTATTACATCAATCCCTCTCAATCTCTCTCTCTATGAATCACACAGCCCTACTACAATGATCTAAAAACAAAGAAAAGAAAATAAAAGAAATGAAGAACACTCACCTACACTAAAATCTAGACCTACTCCTAAAAACGAAGACTGCTCTCGCTCTGGGCAATTGCAGGGATATTTATAGGCAGAAGAAGGCTCCAGAAGACGAGACGGGGCCACGCGTCGAAAATCGACGCGTGGCTCCCTAGGATTGCCGTGCCCTTGCGGCGTTTTGCGGCAATTCCAGGGAGCTGGGTCCCTGGATTTCGTCCACGCGTTCGTCTGGCTTCTAGCTGCTTCCAGATATATCCAATTTCGGGTAATTTCGACCGTAGATTCGTCTGATGTGCGCAAGAGGCTAGGTTCAATGAATCTTCTAGATAATCCCTTGCTTGGCCTCCAAGTAATGCGGATTTAATTACCCTTAATTGGGTCTAATTAAGCTCTTATTACACCTTTGCCCTTGAACTTTGGTTGTACCTGCAATAAAGACCAAAACACGTATTAGACCGACTATTTATTCATAAACTGGTGGGAAAATGCGACATAAAAATGCAGAATTGTAGACTAATCACACCCCCACACTTATTCTTTTGCTCGTCCCGAGCAAACAAGAAAAGAAAAACTATACTACAAATTTTATTACACCACTTTCGCAGGTGACGCGATTGCACTGAGCGTGTGCAACAAGCCGTTAAACCTCTAGGTTACCCTAGAGGAGGAGTGTTGTCTCCTGAGGGTTTTCAGCGGATTGCACCCACAAAATCCATAAAGAAAGAAGACAAATGTTAGTGTTTTGAAAACGCATTTTGAAAGAGAGACATGTTTTCGAACTATTTTTGCAAAAATATAAGTGATCTTAGGTCATAAGTCCACCTATAATCATTCTTCCTTAAACTTAGTCTCCATGCAAGATCTTGTCTTCAATTAAGGTAAGAATTCAAAATTGGATTGAATATTTTATCTTTCATAAAACCTAGATAGTATGCACACCGTGACAGTGAAGATTTCTGGGATTTCAACTCTAACCATAAAGCCATTTATTTATTTATTTATATATTTTTTTATGCTTTTTTCTTTATTCTTCCCTTAGTTTAGGCTTTCTAGTTCACCCTTGTAACGAGCCTATAACCGATGACTCCCAAATCAGACGGTCTTAGGGCACCAGATGAGAAAACATCCCTCGGGTTTAAGGTCTCGAGTGAAAAAGGCCACGAAACTAAAGGGGATTATTTATTTCCTTTATCACCGTTAGGCGTGAATAATCATGCTTCTTGAGGCACAATTTATCCAGCTTAATAAGTGATGTTTTATTTATATATATTTTTTTTTCTTTTTTTTTTTCTTTTTCTTTTTTCTTTTTTTTTATGGCCTTTTTGGTCTTTGTTTCCATCCCAAAAATGTGTAAGTGTGAAGTGCATACTTATCTAAGGCAAAAAATTCAAGATAAGAATATCTCCCCAATTTTTCTTACTTAGCCTATAATTTCAAACAAGATCTATTATTTCAACTAGGTTTAAGATGTCATAATTAAGGCTTTCTTAATTTCTAAGATACATCTTAATTTTCTTAAAAATAGATCAAAACTTTGTCTCTTATTTCAAAAAGTTTTTTTTTATTTTATTTCTAAAAAGAAGTGTAAAAAAAAGAAAATCTAAAAACTCTATGTTAGTAAACCCTCCCCCACACTTATTTCATGCATTGTCCTCAATGCATCGTGATATATGTATGCATGAAACAAATAGAGAGGGAAGGAAAAAATTACCTTAAGGTGGTGGTTCCGGTGGTGGTCTAATTGGTCCACGAAAGGCGGCCCAATCATTATTGCGTGGAGTCCGAAGGAACCCACCAGAAACCTCCATGATACAACCCACAAGAATGATGTATATATGAATGATTTTTATTAACAGTTTTACCCCATCTAATTTCCAAATTTTCAAAATAATTTCGGAGTCAAATTTATCAACATCCTTGTCCCAGAATGGAGTATGAAAAGATGGAATGATTGATTTGGACTTGGGAAATATGGGAACTAATACCGACTTAGAAAAATGACTTAAGTCAAGTAAAGGTTCGGGAGTCGAAATTGGTTCAGGAAGTGGGTCCAAATCAAAAAGATAAAGCTCAGGTCCACATTCATTTCCCCATGATGGAATGTGACTATCTAAGATTAGTGATTCAAGTTCAGGAGGGTTGGGAATCAAAACTGACTCTAAAATGTTACTCAAATTGGGTAACAAAACAGGAGTCAATAATGATTCAGGTATTTGAACTAAATCACAAACTTGAGGGTCAAAGTCACATTCCTCATTGAGTTCAATTCCACAAAAATGAGAACTTACCAATTTATCAAATGGACTTTCAAAGGTATGAAATTGGTCAAGTTCAATATGATCATCATGAATGATTGGTGATTCAATTTCACAATGGATGGGTACAGGATTCAATAATGACTCGGGAAATGGAGTGAAATCAGGTAAAAATACTGGAGTCATAATTGAATCATGAAGTAAAATTGAATCATCAAGTGGAAGTTCAGGATCATATTCATGTTCAAGTTCAATTCAGTAAAAGGAAAACTTACCAAAATGTCAATGGGATCTGAATTTTGGACAAGTTCAGGTGATTGTGCTGAAATAGAATCTAGATTTCCAAGACTACATGACTCTTTGGTTTTAACAGGGTGGCTAGTGACATTAGAAATAGGATGAGAATGAAGAGTTTGGATCATCAAATCTATGTCATGATTTCTAGCATTTTGAGCATGAGTCATGTCTTCAAGCATCTTTCCATAATTGATGATTTCATTATTTTGATGAAAAGATGAAGTGTTGTCTTGGAAGTGATGGTAAAATTGTGAGTCCATCAGATTTTGTGAGTGTTGTTTGGACTCAAGCAAGAATTCCTTACTCGTTCCCCAAGCAGATGGTTGTTCATTATAATAAGGTGGAACTGAGTAAGACTGTTGAAAATACTGTGGAATTGGAGGGGCAAATGTTTCTTGAAGTTGTTGCTCGACCCTCTGAAGATTGGCTTCTATACTCCTTAGTAACTCAGATTTTTCTTCAATTGGTGGTTCAGAAAAAGGAGTATATGAAGCGGAATTGGGACATGAATACTGTGGACAAGGTGAATATGGTGGACAAAGAGTTTGAAAATTTGACTCGGGGTACGTGAATCCCCAATGACTCGGTGAAGAGTTGAAATTATTTTGAAAATTATAGTTATTAGATGGGGGGTATGGGTCATATTGATTCAGATAAGGCCAACCCGGTGTATTTGGTTGGTGCATATTGTAAAACGCCGGGTTGGAATTATCCGAATATGGAGTCGGTGTGAAATATGGATTATTATTAGGATGGAAAGAATTGTTGAATGCCATATCACACAAAAAATCACAAAAAAGAAAAATCAAACAACAAACAAAAAAGAAAAGAAAAATCAAAACCAAGCCAAGAGGAGGGTTGACCTAGACCTAGATGAAATGTCCCTAGGGGCCAACGTTTATTCAAATTTTATTAGGGCTTGGGTTGTATGAGTGGGGAGATGATTTTTGGGCTAAGGAAGGGTAAGTAAATCCCCACCTTATCTTGTTTGGAGTTTGCCCTTAAGTTCAATTCGTGCAAGTGTGCAATATAGACAAGAAGATAACACAAAGCGATAAATCACCCACGTGTTTGTCCTATGCTATATGCAATGCCATATGTACATCTCCATCCAAATCACAACAATAGAACAAAATACAGTATATTGGAATTGAATTGACACGTGCCTAAATGCAAATGTCTAAACCGTTTTAAAAGCGTCCAAATACCGTATTTTAGTTCTTTTATTTTTTTATGGTGTGTAGGCAATCAAAGCAAGAAAGATAGCAGCAGAAATCAACTAGCTATTACAAGATACACATCCCAGAACAAACAATATACAGAATTATTGCACAATGGCCGCGGTGGTGCGGCAAAAGTCGCGGTTTCGCGGCTTTCCTTCCAAATCTGGGTCCTGCTTTCTAGAGCAGGGAAAGCAAAGCTAGGTTATTTTCTGCAATGTTAAGCACCTGTAAAAATTGCCCTGCACACCAAAACAGAGAAGACAAATGTTAACAAAAACGTGACATCAAAACTATTCCCTTCCCCGCAACGGCGCCAAAAATTTGATCGGGGTGGAACTAGCACTCAAAATGTGTATTTATGAAATCAAATGAAAAGCTCAAATGTGCTTAGTATACCCTCGATACTTCCGTTATAGCATTGGCTTAACGGGTCGTATCCACAGGGAAGGGAGGCGATAGAAGCATTAACAGTCTCTAGTCACGTCAGATGTTAACAATTCTTCTATGTTGAAAGAATGAAAAAGAATGAGAAAATGAAAACAAGCATGTGGTAGGTGAGGAGAGCAATGAAAACGTCGATAAGAAAATAAGAAGAGGAACTTGAAAACGATTTCTAAAACAAAGGTAAAAGAAAACTCATGGCTACTAACTACTAAGTACTCCACTAACCATGCTAACCTCTTCGAGATAGTTGCCTCACATTTTGATCCTCGGCCATCACAATCCTTATCTTCAAGAAGCAATACAAAGCATGGCTCATGGATGGTTCATAACAATCAAAACATTGCAACAAGAACTAGCAATTACAAGCATCACTCATTACACTACAAGCATGAAATAAAAGAGCATGAAAATAAAAGAGAGTTAGCTTGGTTAGCAAGTTAGCAAGTTAGATTGTTAGAATCCATCATCTTTGGCCATCAATGGCTCTTGCAAGAACAAGGCCTTGTAGAGGCAACCCGATTCATGTGGATTATCAAGTAAGTGGTTAGATAGGTTAGTGGTTAGTAGTTAGATTGCCATGAGAAGAAAAAGTTAGCAAGAAATCATGTTAGAAGGAGAAGGAGATTACAATGGAGGAGAAAGGAGGTACCTTTACATAGAGTGTCACTCTCTATTACATCAATCCCTCTCAATCTCTCTCTCTATGAATCACACAGCCCTACTACAATGATCTAAAAACAAAGAAAAGAAAATAAAAGAAATGAAGAACACTCACCTACACTAAAATCTGGACCTACTCCTAAAAATGAAGACTGCTCTCGCTCTGGGCAATTGCAGGGATATTTATAGGCAGAAGAAGGCTCCAGAAGACGAGACGGGGCCACGCGTCAAAAATCGACTCGTGGCTCCCTAGGATTGCCGTGCCCTTGCGGCGTTTTGCGGCAATTCCAGGGAGCTGGGTCCCTGGATTTCGTCCACGCGTTCGTCTGGCTTCTAGCTGCTTCCAGATATATCCAATTTCGGGTAATTTCGACCGTAGATTCGTCTGATGTGCGCAAGAGGCTAGGTTCAATGAATCTTCTAGATAATCCCTTGCTTGGCCTCCAAGTAATGCGGATTTAATTACCCTTAATTGGGTCTAATTAAGCTCTTATTACACCTTTGCCCTTGAACTTTGGTTGTACCTGCAATAAAGACCAAAACACGTATTAGACCGACTATTTATTCATAAACTGGTGGGAAAATGCGACATAAAAATGCAGAATTGTAGACTAATCATAAGACTCGGGGGAGTTGTATCCCCACTGACTCGGTGAAGAGTGGTTATGATTATCTCATTCTTGTTCATAATATTGGGATTGGGGCATATTTTGATTCGGATAAGACCATCTGGCATACTTTGTTGGTTAGAGTTATGTAATGCCTGGTTGGTAACATCTGAATTGAAAGAGGTTGGGGTGAAATATGGATTTGAGTTATAATCAGAATAATTGTAATTATAATCTATTTTCACAAGAACAAACAAAAACAAACAAATAAACAAACAAGAAAATAAAAAAAAATCTAGCCTATGGTAGAGCTTAGACCTAGACGACTCCTAACTGTTGATTATCCACAGGAGGTATATTGCAGAACCTGACCACAAGTTAATCGGCCAGGCAGGGGCAAGATTGGTGTGAGGTATCTGTACCTAAGCAACGGGCCTAATTATGTCAACCCAGCCTTCGGGGTTTCGCTCCTCAATCCCCAACCTTAGACACCGATTTGACAAGAGTCAACTTCTAACAACTTCCCTCTTAGGTCAATCCCTATTTGAGTCCGAGATGTCCCTAGGGCCAACGTTTACTTAATTTTAAGTTAGGATGGGTTAGTGAGTGAGGAGATGATTTTTGGGCTAAGGAAAGGTGATGACTTTCCCACCTTATCTTGTTTAAGGATATGCCCTTAGATCGTTTTTGTGCTCATGTGCAAGTATATAGTAAAAATAACACTCAAGCAATATAACATACAAGTGTGTTTCCTAAGCTATATGCAATACAGGCGTACCTTTTTCTCCAGCACTCTTCAACAGTAATGTAAAGAAACGAAATAGACAGATGCCCTAAGATGTAAGAGTCTAAACGTATTTTAGCATTTAGAAAGCAACAAGTTACTGTTGATTAGAAATATGTACAAAGTGAGTTAAACAAATTAGCCAATAATTGCAGAGAGTTAATCTCTGAAAAGCAAACTGCAAGAGACTACAGTTAGTAGTTCACTACAGTTGTGGGCTCTGATGCTCTGCCTTCTTGGATAGAGGCACAGAGTAGCAATATGTCCACTGCAGCTCTTAGTTTTCTGTAATTAGCCTCTGTACACCAAAACAAAAAAGAAAAAGGGATTAATTCGTTAAAGTAAATCAAAAAGAACAGAAAACTTACCGTCCCTCCCCGGCAACGGCGCCAAAATTATGATCGAGCCAAACCTGCAAAAAAAAACAAAAATTTAGAACAATGCTAGATCCTCAATTCTATCGTGTAGCCTAGGGCTAACGGGTCGTGATCCATAGGGAGGGACAACGATGGAAGTGTTATGTAAGTTTCTTCTTTTAATTTACCAAAACTAGTTAATACTTATCTTCTCAGTTTATAAAAAGAAAATAAAAATATTAAGTTAAGAAGAAGATGGTAGAAGAAGAGATGATGGTATCGTTGTTGTTTTATCTATAAAAGAAAAGGAACCAAAAAGAGATAAAGAAAATTGTTGATGCAAAAATTAGGAATAAAAAAATAAAAAAAGAATATTTACCTTTACAGTTGAACTATAATGAAATCTACCTTAGCATTGAGTAAAGTAAAGTAGTAGAAAAAATAAAGGAAAGAAATGTTTCGGCGAGATTGAGCACAACAAAGAAAAGTGGGAAACCTCCATTGATTGTCACCTTCAATATAAACTTCTTGAAGAAAGATTATAATAGTGTCACTCTACAATAACTCTTCCTCTCTTTTGATCATGTAACTCTCTCTAACCTAAAAATAAAATAAAATAAAGAAAATAAAAATTACATTAAAGAAGAAAAGAAAAATCTAAAGTAAAGCTCTCTCTGAAGTGGTGCCCTTTTTGCCTTCGAGGTATGAGAGTATTTATAGGAGAAAACTAGAGGGATAGAAAGCGTATGAAGATAGGAAGATCTGGATATTTCTGAATTTGAATTCTCTCCTTATCTCCAAACTAAATTTGATTTATCTAGAAATTCAATTCTGACCTGCAGGCTGTTGGCGTGTTGATTACTGAATATCACTTATCAAATGATAGAATTGGAATGAGTGATCAACAGAAGAATGGTAGCTCTTTAAGTTTTCTTTCTATAGCATCTTGAATCATTAAATTTTACCTTCGGTAACGAAAGTGATGATTAAAATGCTAAACTGTATCCAGCCTGAATCTAAATTTAAATTGCTTCATCACATCCGTTAATCTTCTCTCTATCCATTTATCCTCTTTGATTTTCAGTTTATCTTCTAGAATTGATAAGATATTCACTTATCTTCAGCGAAACAGATAGGGTCTTCAAACAATCCATTTTTCTCTTGAAATTAGATAATATTATCTTATCTGATATATCCAGTTTTCAGATAAGATAGCTTCTAGAACCTTTAGATTTGAATCGATCCCCTTTCTTTTGAACTTTGAATTTAATTGGATAAATTTCATGATTATCTTCTCCCTATCATACCCTACATGAATTAGGACATTAAGACAAGTTATTTGCAATATTCATTAAAGAATATATGCAGGAATGTAATAATATTTATGCAATATATGTGTCCAAACACATGATATTGATATGTGAATGTCGTATTACTACCGTAACATGCCTAACACTTGTTGATGTAATATTTAGTACATGATTACTTGCTATACAAGCTTATAGATGGTATTGTACTTGGTATTACCCGACACTTGACATGTTATACTTGATGCATGATTTATGGCACCGATACTTGATATGTTATATTTGATACTTGATCCATGACACTTTATATCTGACACCAGCACTTGATATGTTATATTTGATACCTGATCCACGGCACTTGATATTAGACACTAGTACTTGATATATGTCATACTTGTCAACTGATCCTGACCCTCGGTATATGACACATGCTAACGCTTACTTGATATGCTTTCATGTGGTACAAGTACATTGACTTGACATCGTGACCCTTGACCGGACACTACCCCCCTGGTACCTATATTATATGGCATATTCATGACTATCACTTTTACGGGGACTTGATTATTTTATTGTTACCAGACATTTGGTACTCCTGAACTCCTGTACTCCTGAACTCCTGTATTCCTGAACCTCTGAAAAAGGGTGACTCCTGATACTATACTCCTGTTGATCCCCGTAATAGGTTAACCATGAATATAAGATTACTATGAACACCTTGTGGACATTATCACTGGAAAAATTCTAATAATTAGACAACTTACACTAGGATGGGGGAAACTGATGATTACTGATATAGTCTTCATGTTTATGATGGTCTTATAGTGTCGCGCGGCTATATATTTGGATTCGACCAGAAGGCCACCAGGCGCTTCCGTGGGGTGTACTGGCACCCTTCTCCCCTGCCTGCCGGTTGTACCATAAGCCCCTGGGCCTATTCCTGTGGGAACGGTGACATCCTATTCCTGTTCGGGCATACAATAAGTCCCGGTACCTAGCGGTACATTCCAGCTCAGTACCGGATACTCTTTAACCATTGTCCCGGGCATGTACGGGACCCATTCTAAGCATGGTTTGTCGATCTCCATCAGTTTCCAATAACTTACTTTTGGATCTGTATGGTGAGGTATGTGGGATAGGACACATACCGACGTATACAAATCAGATGAGTCTTAATAACTTAATAATAACATGCTCCTGATATATGACTAGTTGTACTCTTGATCTATACTGCTCACCACTTAGACATGTGTTATCTTGTTGGATTACTTGATTGCTTCCATATTGTTTCATTATTATGTTATTGTGAAATTAAAGTCAGATTATATAAACTCAGACTACAGTGACGTGAGGTATATGGTATATATATAAGGGTTTCCTTGTTTGGATTATTCCTTCGATGTACTAATCTCACGAATCGGTAATGTGGGCTTGTATAACTGATTTTCCTGTAGTTACTTTACTTACTGTCTCATTTCATGTTCATATGTGCTTATATTCACGATATACATTTCCTGTACACATGTACCTATTATGCACGCCACTTGTCTTTACTATATGTACTCGCAGGGTTGCATCTGACAACCCTGGATTCTCATGTCCAGATTCTAGAGCATGGACCATGGTGGCTTGGCTATAACTGATCATAGTGCGCAGCGGATCCTCCCTTGGTGGTCAGAGTGCAGCAGAAGCTTGGACGCCACCATAGCTCTTCCTTCCAGTTCCTCTCCTATTTGGTTCTCAGGACCCCTCTTGCTGCTCGTGAGCACCTCTCAGTTTTTGTATATCTCTTCATAAGATGTATTTTTGTATTTTCTAGTGATGTAATATTGTATCACTCTCTGTGATAACCATGTACTTGTTTTTTTTTTGGAATGTATATTACCACTGTGCTTCCGCACTCTGATTCTTACTTGTACTAATGCTTAGCTTATATACGTAAGGGTATTTCCGACCTGCGTATATACGTTGTGGTGACTGTTGGCCCAAAGGCCCATCACTTTAGTTTTGATGATGATCAACTCATGTAGTTATAGTACTAATGATCTTGTGTTTATTTAGTCACAGATTTGTGATCAAGATCTTAGTAGGTGTGTAGCTTCAACAAAGGATTTAAAGTCAAGTTTTGGAGCTAACACGGTTTGATTCAAGAGCTTGTGCATCAAGACCATATCAAGTACTCAAGAGGAGTCTAACTCTTTGGATCGAGTTTGGACCAAGTCAAGAAGATGAGAAGATTTCAAGTGAAGACTTCATGAAGACTTGTGTCTAGGTTTGTTTTGTTTATAAGATTTTGTTTTTAGATAAAATGTAAAGGATAGAATAGTTGGTGGATTGCTCAAGTATATCTTACACATACACACTCTTGATTTATATGTGTTTTCATAAAAGAATTTTTATTTTGGAAAAATACAAAAGAGTTTTCTTTTAGAAAAATATCGGTTTGGTTTTTGGTATTCAAAGTTTACATGTATTTAACCAAAACCAAATTTAGAGCTTAATGTCAAAAACATAGATATTTCACCATGTTTGTGTAGTGGATCATATCCGTACACTTTATGCTTTCAAAGTGTTTAAAATATCTTATTTTTATATTTGGAGAAGTTTTGAAAAACCAATTTTGGAAAAATACAATTTTTGTTTTTAGCCAAAATTTCTAAGTTACAAGAATAGTTCAAAATGTTTGTAACATGTTTTGATTTTGCTCAAACATATTTGTATATCAAAGTTTAATACTAAAACTATTTTTGTAGATTTTTAGTAATTTTATGGGATTTTATCTAAAGAAAATACCAAGTTTTTAATCCCTAAAAATGACCTGACTTGGCTTTTGCCAGTCGACCGGGCCGATCGACCGAGCTTGAAGTCGGTCGACCGAGTCGGTCGACCGACGTGCACAGAACGTGCACGCCAGGATTGCTGGAGGGCCGGTCGACCGACCCGGTCGACCGCAGAGAGCTTTTGCTCTCTGAAAAGCCCCGGTCGACCGGGCCGGTCAACCGGCAGAGAGCTCTGCTCTCTGTTCCAGGGCCTCGGTCGACCGGGCCGGTCGACCGCTGGCATAACGGTCAGAAATCTGACCGTTGGCCGGTCAACCGGGCGGTCGACCGACAGGCCAATCTGGCTCCCAACGGCTAGTTTTTCTAGCCCTATAAATTGGGGCTTTTGGGGGCTATTTCATACAAGATTTGAAGTGGATTTTTACACCAGTTTTTCTTACTCTTTCAAGAGGTTTTCTCCACTTATATTAGAGCCAAATATTTCCAATCAAAAGGGGAGTTTATCAAGAGTGTTTTAAAAGTGATTTTCTTGAGTTTTCCTCCACCATTTCAATCCTTGTTTTCTCACACAACACTTGAGCCATCCATTGCTATATCTACTTATAGGGATTTGTTGAGAGAGGATTTTAGGTGATCAAAGATTTGTGATCACCAAAGTTCCATCTTTGTCTTTGAGGAGGCGGACGAGTGTGTTCGCGGTGTTTCGGGTTCTAGTGAGAACTCGGTGTTTGAGGTGCGGCCTTGGCGAGCTTGTGGGCTTGCGGTGTGTACGGGACTAGAGAGTCCAAGAGTTCTAGTGGGAACTCCTTGTAGGTGTTGCGGCACCGAGTGATCCGGTGGGATCGGTTTATAGTGGAAATCCTTCAAGTGTGAAGGCGGGGACGTAGAGCAAGTATGCTCGAACCTCGAAACAAATCTCCCGTGTTTGCGATTGCTCTCTCTTACTTGTTTATATCTTGCATGCTTATATTGTGTTTATCTTTATGCTAGATATTCATTGTGTGCTTAATTATTATATGCTTCGGGATTGTTTGCTAACACTTGTATTCAACCAAGAGAGCCAACGCGGCACCTCAACTCTTATTTAGAGGAATCTTGAGGAGTTAGTCTAGAGCCCTTCACGGAGAATCCGGCTACACTCTTATGTTATACGTGGTGTTTAGTGTAAGAAGTTTTAATTTGCATTTAATAAGTTTTAATTCCTCATTAAGTGACCATTAGATTAGCCATCACCTATTCACCCCCCTCTAGGTGAATTACAATTGGTATCAGAGCTAAGTGCTCTTGATTTGGGTCTTACAACCTAGAGTTAAAGATCCTCATTTTTAGGCTAATCACAATATTTGTTTACACACACCATGGACTTCATGACACCTCCCACCTTTGACATCCTTAACATCCAAACCTGGAAGGTTAAGATGTCCTTATTCCTCAAAGGCCTAGGTACTCATATTTATTTTGCCACTATACCTCGGATGTTGGAAGTGACGCTTCCAACGTGTGCTACATGGTCCAAGGGGATAACCCCCTTGAGGTAACTACCGAATCCGATGTAGAAGAGGATGTTGATATGTCATATGATGAACTTGAATCTTTTTGTCAACAACTCTTAAAAAAATAAATTGCTTAAAAAGGATAACAAGAAAATGAAAAATAAATTTGATTGTTTGTTAAAAGAAAAAGATTCTTTTTAAACTAAATTTGAAAATGTTTCTAAAGAAAATGAATCTTTGAAAAATGAAAATGTTTCCTTGCTTTCTAAATTAAATGATCTTTGTGAAGGAAACACTACTTTGAAAAATAAGATTGTTTCGGTGGAAAAACAAAAGGAAGTTGCTTTACATGAAAACACTTCTTTGAAAAGAAAAATGGTTGAAAAAAGAAAAGTAAATGTTTCTAAAAAGAATAAGAAAAATGATTCTATTTCTCATCATGCTTTACATGCCACTACTAATGAGATGAAATTTTTGAAAAATAAAATAAATTATTTGAGCTCAACTTTGAGCACATGTGCATTTAATCATAAGAAGTTGGAGTCTTTGTTTTCAAAGAAACAAACTCTACACATTCATGGACATCACCCTCATCATGCATATGCACACTTTGCACGCCATGACCACACTCACACTCATATGCATCTTAAGGTATACAAATGTACACATTGTGGCCGCAAAGGCCATTTAGCAAAATTTTATTTTGATATGTTGCATCATGTTAATTTTGCTAATAACAAAAATGTTTGGGTTCCTTACAAAGCTAACCCCCAAGGATCCAAAAGAAAATGGGTACAAAATCCCCACATTGTGTTTTTGATGTAGGTGCGGGCTCTCACAAAACGTGAGAGGGATGGTGCCTTGGTAGTGGATGTATGGACTTGACGGACACACATTTGATGCACCGCTATCAAGGAGGTTTGGTGGGACAACCACCATGTTTTGGAGATTTGGAGTATAGTTCTTATGCTTTGGTAACTATCTCTAAACTCTTAGTTTTGTTTACATGCTTATTCATATATGATATTTTTAGCATGTTCATGATTTATTTGTTTTTGTGCTTCATAAGGTATATAACTTGTTTAGATGTAGATTCTATTAAAACTTGGATTTATACATGTACAAGTAGTGAGCAACAAATTGATTCATATATGTTTGCAGTTCATTGTTCATTTGTACTCACTATATGCACATGTATAGCCTAGTTTTGATGATTCTCTCATTTACACTCGTTTTACCTATTTTCATGTTTTTACTTCATGTATATGTATTGTGTATTCAAATCTAATAAATATACATATATGCCCTTTTTTTGAGTCTCTTGCCTTCATGCAAATTATATCATAGACTCTTTTTATGTTTGGGATATGTATGCATATTGTTAGTTTTGGATAATTCATACATATACCTAGAAGTTATGTTTAAATGAAAAATGATTTTTCATTTTTTTGTTTTGATAAAATGACTTTTGTTTTGAGCTTCATTGATTATCTTCATGAAAAATGCTAATTACATGATTCTTGTGTACTCACCTTTTATTTGTTTATTCATGACTTTCTTTCATGATTATTTTTGAGCTTCATGGATTTTGAGTGTTGAATTTTATGTATTTAGTATGTTTCATGATATACTTATGATTTGATTTCATGCTTTGAAGGATCTTTAACTAGTTTTTTAAAAATTAATTTAACTAGTTATTATTCTTCATTTGGTAGTTATGAGTTATATACTTGATCTCAATTGGTATTTTCATTTTGTATATACTCATATTTTGTTTCCTATATATGTATGCCTCATTTCAAATAATATCAATTTCTATTGGTATTCTCTTTTCATACATATATGTGATTTTTTTTATGCTTATTTCTCAAGATATTTACATGTTTAAAGCACAAAGTATGTTTATGCTAAGCTTGATTCAAATTCTTATTTTCAATTGGTATCTTAATTGATTGTTTAATAAGCTTATACATTATTTTTAAAATTGGTATTTTTTATTGATATCAAAAATATGCAATAATTTTCAATTGGTATCAATATGATTCTATTTTTGATTAAAATTCAAAATTTGTAATGTTTATTTACAATTAGTATTGGTATTGATATCTTAAAATTTGACTACAATTGGTATCTTAAAAATTTTGTTTATATGTTAAAATTTGATTTTCTAAGAATTCTCAAAATTTGTTTTATTGAGAAAAACTCAAAATTTTGTTTTTAATGAGAAATTTAAAAATGTTTTGATGTGTATTGCCTATATGCAAGGGGAGCTTAACATCTCTTCTACATATAGATTCATGTTGGGTGTATCCTATATTGAGGAGCTTGACAACTCTTCTTTATGCGGTACACGTGTGTAGGGGGAGCTTCACATCTCCTCTTATGCATTGCATATTATGCGTTATGTGAATTAGGGCTTGTCATCCTTTCTTCATGTAATGCATGTATGTAGGGAAATTAACTTTGCGTCTTCCTCTTCATGAATGTATATCGCATATATTCTCTTTTATTGATTTGTTTAATGTCACCCCTTTATTGATTCCTTAATTCGGACAAAAAGGGGGAGAAGAATTTGTTGGTTTTTGTTTTTACTTTAACCCCTTTGTTGATGATTGACAAAAAGGGGGAGAAGTATTTTAGTATATATGCATGTTTTCCTTGCTTTATTCATAAAGGGGGAGAAGTATTTATGTTTATGCATATATGTTTTGTTTTGCAAATAGGAGAAAAAGAATTGATGTGTTTCATGCTTGTTTATGCATGTTTATCTCCATATATTTGCATACATATTTTTGAGCATTCATGACATATTTGTTTGTTTATTTGGTATACATGAGTTAAGGGGGAGCTTCTTTGAAGCTTTACTTTAATCCATGCATATATAACTTCATGAGTTTTGTCATCATCAAAAAGGGGGAGATTGTTGGCCCAAAGGCTCATCACTCTAGTTTTGATGATGATCAACTCATGTAGTTATAGTACTAATGATCTTGTGTTTATTTAGTCTCAGATTTGTGATCAAGATCTTAGTAGGTGTGTAGCTTCAACAAAGGAATTAAAGTCAAGTTTTAGAGCTAACACGGTTTGATTCAAGAACTTGTGCATCAAGACCATATCAAGTACTCAAGAGGAGTCTAGCTCTTTGGATTGAGTTTGGACCAAGTCAAGAAGATGAGAAGACTTCAAGTGAAGACTTCATGAAGACTTGTGTTTAGGTTTGTTTTGTTTATAAGATTTTATTTTTAGATAAAATGTAAAGGATAGAATAGTTGGTGGATTGCTCAAGTATATCTTACACACACACACTCTTGATTTATACGTGTTTTCATAAAAGAATTTTTATTTTGGAAAAATACAAAAGAGTTTTCTTTTAGAAAAATATCGGTTTGGTTTTTGGTATTCAAAGTTTACATGTATTTAACCAAAACCAAATTTAGAGCTTAATGTCAAAAACATAGGTATTTCACCATGTTTGTGTAGTGGATCATATCCATACACTCTATGCTTTCAAAGTGTTTAAAATATCTTATTTTTGTATTTGGAGAAGTTTTGAAAAAACCAATTTTGGAAAAATACAGTTTTTGTTTTTAGCCAAAATTTCTAAGTTACAAAAATAGTTCAAAATGTTTGATACATGTTTTGATTTTGCTCAAACGTGTTTGTATATCAAAGTTTAATACTGAAACTATTTTTTAGATTTTTAGCAATTTTATAGGATTTTATCTAAAGAAAATACCAAGTTTTTAATCCCTAAAAATGACCTGACCTGGCTTCTGCCGATCGACCGGGCCAGTCAACCGAGCTTGAAGTCGGTCGACCGAGTCGGTCGACCGACGTGCACAGAACGTGCCCGCCAGGATTGCTGGAGGGCCGGTCGACCGACCCGGTCGACCGCAGAGAGTTTTTGCTCTCTGGAAAGCCCCGGTGACCGGGCCGGTCGACCGGCAGAGAGCTCTGCTCTCTGTTCCAGGGCCTCGGTCGACCGGGCCGGTCGACCGCTGGCACAACGGTCAGAAATCTGACCGTTGGCCGATCGACCGGGCGGTCGACCGACAGGCCAATCTGGCTCCCAACGGCTAGTTTTTCTAGCCCTATAAATTGGGGCTTTTGGGGGCTATTTCATACAAGATTTGAAATGGATTTTTACACCAGTTTTTCTTACTCTTTCAAGAGGTTTTCTCCACTTATATTAGAGCCAAATATTTCCAATCAAAAGGGGAGTTTATCAAGAGTGTTTTAAAAGTGATTTTCTTGAGTTTTCCTCCACCATTTCAATCCTTGTTTTCTCACACAACACTTGAGCCATTCATTGCTATATCTACCTATAGGGATTTGTTGTGAGAGGATTTTAGGTGATCAAAGAGTTGTGATCACCAAAGTTTCATCTTTGTCTTTGAGGAGGCGGACGAGTGTGTTCGCGGTGTTTCGAGTTCTAGTGAGAACTCGGTGTTTGAGGTGCGGCCTCGGCGAGCTTGTGGGCTTGCGGTGTGTACGGGACTAGAGAGTCCAAAAGTTCTAGTGGGAACTCCTTGTAGGTGTTGCGGCACCGAGTGATCTGGTGGGATCGGTTTATCGTGAAAATCCTTCAAGTGTGAAGGCGGGGACGTAGAGCAAGTGTGCTCGAACCTCGAAACAAATCTCCCGTGTTTGCGATTGCTCTCTTTATCTCTTACTTGTTTATATCTTGCATGCTTATATTGTGTTTATCTTTATATGCTAGATATTCATTGTGTGCTTAATTGTTATATGCTTGGGGATTGTTTGCTAACACTTGTATTCAACCAAGAGAGCCAACGCGGCACCTCAACTCTTATTTAGAGGAATCTTGAGGAGTTAGTCCAGAGCCCTTCACGGGGAATCCGGCTACACTCTTGTGTTATACGTGGTGTTTAGTGTAAGAAGTTTTAGTTTGCATTTAATAAGTTTTAATTCCGCATTAAGTGACCATTAGATTAGCCATCACCTATTCACCCCCCTCTAGGTGAATTACAGTGACGTCTCTGTACCCGCCGGATCGGGACGTCACAGGGTGATACAGAGCCTAGGTTCTAACATCCTCAGTACATCTAGTTGGCAGATTAATGATGTATTAATCTGCAGCTGGAGAGCATGAGTCTTGAATATACATTCCAATCGCAAGTACGGTGTTATCTATTCCTTCCTCGCAATCTTTTCCTTGGATCCTGAGGCCCTTCTATATTTTTCTTTCAGCCTCTTCCCATCATCCCTTCGATTAACTCAGATGTTTTGTGTCTTGAGTTGGTAATCTCCCTTATCCTTTTCACTTTATCATATTATCATCGTTGACTGTAATCTCTTCCATGTTCCTCTCCCTCCTTATAGAAATTTCAAGGACGAAATTTTTATTAGGTGGGCAGATTGTAGTGCCCTGTTCCCGGGATATGTACCCATATACGTGTCCTGACTTTTTTGACTGTATTATTGCAATTTTTGTTCATTATTTATTTTTAAGTTGTGATTTCTCATGTTATTGTGTATCGGATATGGATTCTCAGACCTAGAGTCTGCCCTGACCCGGACCGGGAACCCGATACCAGCCTGCTGCCCAATTTGACCTTTCGTGTAGTCCAATTTGACCGATTTCAGTTTTAGACATTGTTTTCTAATATTTTAGATTTTTCATAATTTTCTACAATTTTTCAGAATTTTTTTGCAAATTCTCCAAAACGGGTGTCGGTCGGCGTCGCTGACTAATTCCTGGATTTTTAGTTTTCAAATGGGATTGAATTTTCAAAAACAACTTTCACGTTACTTCTTAGAATTTCATTTTCTATCTAATTACATTTTTTGAGATTTTTCTAAATTTATCAAAATTTCACCGATCTGGTGTCGGCCGGTATTGCTAGAATATTTCAGGATTTTTAATTTGAAAACTATATTGAATTTCTCTAATCCAATTTTACTGAATATCTTATAATAATATTTTCTATTTTTGAAAATTTTTCGAAACGTTTCTAAAACAGTCGAATTTTCGCCCTATTAAAATAATATTATTATTTACCGACATATTCTTTTCTTCCTTTTTTCCTTCTCTACTCCCCTACGTTGTACTTTCAAAAATTATAATAAATAAATTATTTAATAATAAAATTTTTATACTATTTTAGTTTTTTCTTATTTTTTCGTTTTCTTTAATTTTCTTTCTTTTTCTTTCTTTTCTTTTCTTCCTCTTTGACTTTCCCCATCCCCTGCACCCAGCCGCCTGCTCCCCTGCCATTGCCGCTTGAAAGCCACCCACAGCCTCTCTCTTCTCTCCAAATTCATCATTTCTTTTCCTTCTCCTTCTCTATTAAACCCTCCATTTCCTTTTCCTTTTCATTTCAAAAATCTAAAAACAATTACATCTCCTTTAATAAAACAAGACCAACCCATCTCCTCGTCTCCATGGCCGCCGCCTCCACCATCACCACCGCCGTCGCCGGCCTGCCCTAGACCGGCCATCCACTTCCCCACACCCCCTCTCCACTCTACCACCTCCTTCAACCTCCATTAACCATCCACCACCTCCAATTTCACCATAACCCATCACCACCACCTCCCTTCCTCCTCCAAAATTCATCACCACCTCCATCAAATTCACCGCTCCAACCACCCTATCATCACCTCCTCCTCCTCTAACTCCCCACCACCTCCAACAACCACCACAACCACCATAACCATCACCACCATCAACCACCACCACCACCTCCATCAACACCAAACAACAAACCAACAACCACCTCTCCTCCCCTCCCCTAGGGGTCGTGCGCGCGCAGCCCTTCCCGGGCGGCGCCGCCGCCGCCGCCGGCCGCCGGTGCCGGCGATGGCCGGCCACCCCTCCCCCCTCCGTTTCTTTTCTTTCTTTCTTTTTTCTTCTTTTCTTTTTCTTTCTTTCTTTCTTTCCTTTCTTTTCTCTTTCTTTTCCTTAAATAAACACCCATTTTCCACTTCTCTAAAATACCCATCCCCTCATTCCCAAATTACCTCCCCTATATTTACAACTAATACCTCTCCCCTTTTAATTTCTAATTTCTTTCTTAAAACACCCTATTTTCTCTCTTTTTCTCTCTCTCCTTCCTATAACTTTCTCTCTCCTCTCTCATTCCCTCTCTAATAATTATATAAATATTTAAATTTACATATTTTAATATATTACATATGGGATAGTGGCTTGTTCGCACGGGTTCGCGGATTTCACGGATTTTAACCGGTATTTCATTCCGGTTTCAGGCGAGTGCTTTATATTAAACTTAAAAATAACTACTTTTAATTTATTGCATGATATTGATATGTGGATGTCGTATTACTACCGTAGCATGCCTAACACTTGCTGATGTAATATTTAGTACATAATTTCTTGCTATACAAGCTTATAGATGGTATTGTACTCGGTATTAACGGACACTTGACATGTTATACTTGATGCATGATTTATGGCACCGACACTTGATATGTTATATTTATACCTGATCTACGACACTTTATATCTGACACAGGCACTTGATATGTTATATTTGATACCTGATCCACGGCACTTGATATTAGACACCAGTACTTGATATATGTCATACTTGTCACCTGATCCTGACCCCCGGTATATGACACATGCTAACCCTTACTTGATATGCTTTCATGTGGTATAAGTACATTGACTTGACATTGTGACCCTTGACCGGACACTACCA
Organism: Agave tequilana; assembly: GCA_038442645.1. Lineage (NCBI taxonomy): Eukaryota > Viridiplantae > Streptophyta > Magnoliopsida > Asparagales > Asparagaceae > Agave > Agave tequilana. Next base: position 282,964 of record JAVJIF010001967.1, read on the forward strand.
CCCCTGGTACCTGTATTAGATGACATATTCATGACTATCACTTTTACGGGGACTTGATTATTATATTGTTACTAGACATTTGGTGCTCCTGAACTCCTGTACTCTTGAACTCCTGTATTCCTAAACCCCTAAAAAAGGGTGACTCCTGATACTATACTCCTGTTGATCCCCGTAATAGGATAACCATGATATAGGATTACTATGAACACCTTGTGGACATTATCACCGGACAAAATTCTAATAATTAGACAACTTACAACGGGATGGGGGAAACTGATGATTACCGATATAGTCTCCATGTTTTTGATGGTCTTATAGTGTCGCGCGGCCATATACTTAGATTTGACCTGGAGGCCACTAGGCGCTTCCGTGGGGTGTACTGGCACCCCTACTCCCTGCCTGCCGGTTGTACCATAAGCACCTGGGCCTATTCTATGGGAGCGGTGACATCCTATTCCTGTTCGGGCGTACAATAAGTCCCGGTAGCTAGCGGTACGTTCCGGCTTAGCACTGGATACTTCTTGACCATTGTCCCGGGCATGTACGGGACCCATTCTAAGCATTGTTCGTCGATCTCCATCAGTTTCTAATAACTTACTCTTAGATCTATATGCTGAGATATGTGGGATAGGACACATACCGACGTATACAAACTAGATGAGTCTTAATAACTTAATAATAACATGCTCCTGATATATGACTAGTTGTACTCTTGATCTATACTGCTCACCACTTAGACATGTGCTATCTTGTTGGATTACTTGATTGCTTCCATACTGTTTCATTATTATGTATTTTGAAGGTAAAGTCAGATTATATAAATTCAGACTACAGTGACGTGAGGTATATGGTATATATATGAGGATTTCCTTGTTTGGATTATTCCTTCGACGTACTAATCTCACGAATTGGTAATGTGGGCTTGTATAACTGATTTTTCTATAGTTAATTTACTTACTGTCTTATTTCATGTTCATATATGCTTATATTCACGATACACATTGCCTGTACACATGTACCTGTTATGCACGCCACTTGGCTTTACTATATGTACTCGCAGGGTTGCATCTGACAACCCTGGATTCTCATGTCCAGATTTTAGAGCCCAGACCATGGTGGCTTGGCTGTAACTGATCAGAGTGCGCAGCGGATCCTCTCGTGGTGGTCAGAGTGCAGCAGAAACTTGAACGCCGCCATAGCTCTTCCTTCCAGTTCCTCTCCTGTTTGGTTCTCGGGACCCCTCTTGCTGCTCGTGAGCACCTCTCAGTTTTTATATATCTCTTCATATGGTGTACTTTTATATTTTCTAGTGATGTAATATTGTATCACTCTCTGTGATAACCACGTATTTGTACTTTTCTGTTGGAATGTATATTACCACTGTACTTTCGCACTCTGATTCTTGCCCGTACTAATGCTTAGTGTATATACGTAAGGGTATTTCTGACCTGCGTATATGCGTTGCAGTGACGTCTCCGTACCTGCCGGATCGGGGCGTCACAGGAAGGAAGGAAAGAGAAAGAGAGAGGGAAATATGAGAGAGAAAGAGAGAGAATGATAGGAAGAGAGAGAAATATTTATAAGGAAGATATTTTGTGGGTGGGGATGTACGACGTTGCAAGCCCAAGTGATGGGAAAAAGAGCGGGAGATCCTTTAATAAAATAATTTATTATAATAGTGTAAAATTTGAGAAATTTAGAAAAATTCTCAAAAATTATTAGAGATAGAAAACATCCCTTTGAGGAATAATATGAAATAAATTTTTAAAAACTCAAATTGATTCCAAATTAAAAATTCTGAAATCAACCGGTGATACTGGCTGACACCAAATCCGGTCGAGTTTTGATAAAAATTTAGAAAAATCTTTAAAAATGCACTAAAAAAGAAAATGTGATTTTAAGAAATAATGTGAAAATAGATTTTAAAAATTCAACTCTATTTGTAAATTAAAAATCCTAGAATCGACTAGCGATACCAGTCGACACCGATTTTGAAGATTTGCATAATAACTCAGAAAAATTTTAAGAAATCATGAAAAATCTATAATATTAGAAAATAATATTTAAAACTGAAATCAATCAAATCTGACTACTGAAAAGAACAAATCGAGTAGTACACTTGAATTAGGTCTCCAGTTCAGACTTGGGCTGACTCTGAGTCCAGAAATCTGGATCCAATGTAAAACAATAACATAAATAAATGCAAAACAAAATAAATATAGGGAGAAAACTGAAAAAAATGATCAAAAAATCAGAATAGATATCTAAGTACGTATTCCAGGAACGGCGTGTTACACTTCTTCTTGGTATTTGTGAGCAGGAGATAATTTGAATCACAACTGCAAATCTTTTATATTGACTTGGAGATCATGTTGCTTACTGATGCCAGCATGTCAATCAATTAGATTGCTTGAAATCTATAATTGATGTCTTTTTGAATCCTGGCACTCTGATGGCTAAGATCGTGTGGCAGTGGCGGTTGGTATCATGCTGATTTTTGGTTGATGGAGGATCTTGGGACGCAGACTGACTTTTCATGGATTAGAAATTTGAATTGGAGATAATTCGATTCCTTCTCCTCCATTTATAAATAGGATGAAGTCTTCACGGTGGAAGTCACATCTGTTTTCTTCTCCAGAAAATCCTTATCGCTGTCAGGGATGACATGGTGGGTTTCTGCTTCAAGTCGGCTTGATCGTCTGGTCTCTGGCTGGATCAGTCTGATTCCAACCTCGAGGCTTCGAGTCCTTCTTTCCTGATAGAGTGTATAATGTAGGAGTAGGGTTGTCCTGGACGGTTACGGAGGAGGATGTGATTCTTTAGCAATCTTTCTTATCTTGGAGTTTTCGTTCTGATCTGACACTGCTACCTCGCACTTGGAGACTCTCTTCTTGCGACGAGCAACAGGAGGGAAGTATGAGGGGTATTCACTGGGATGTGACCGATGAAACACTCCCCCTTCCAGAGCTCCAACCTCTTCCTCAGAACAAAGGATCAGTGGTGTGATATCATTACTGGTTTGTGTCTTGGAGGTTATATGCTGGTCTGATATAGCTACCTCGCATGTCTTACCGAAGCCCGTCTGGCTTCATTGGAGGCATGTTCTAAGTAGAGAGGAGAAGGTCCTTCATCTCATGGATTTCTTATTTTTATGAGGGAACCTTTAGAAGCTTCTTTCGGGGTCTTCTTGGTAATGATATGAGCAATGAGGTTGTGTCTTCTGACGGATGTTCTCTAGAGGATAAGCTCTTGGAGTTTGAAGGTGAAGCCGGACGTAGCGGTAGAATGGAAGGATTGGATTGAGATTATCTGTATTTCTTTTCAAAAAAAGAGTAAACATAGAACTGTAATGGAGTTTTGTACACTTGTTAGATGTAATCAAATATGTACTCGAAGTGGAAAGACTTTTCAGAATAAAACATATATAAATATCTTTGGAATAGAAATATTTGTTAAGATCTTGCCTGGATCGCTTTACCTTTGGTTTTGTTTGGAATCGATCATGTCTCCTTAGAGTGCTAGTCTTTAACTCCAGGATGTTTGATTTGGCATATGAACAGTTTGGCAAATTTACAATGTTATTCCTGAGTAGAGGTAGTCCCATCAGCGGTATCTGCAAACATTTAGCCTCCGAGTGGGGGAAATCCCAGCAGCGGAATAGAGAATTTGGTAGGATGAATGGGTGGAATCCCACAACAGGGTAGGGACTCCGAGTGGAGAATATCCCAGTAGTGGAGTCGTGTCCTTAGTCTGGCATTTGCGTTTCGTATCCTATAGAGGAAACTAACTGGCATACAAATGCCCGTTGGCCTATTGTGAAGGAATGATGCACACACAAGCATGCAATGAAATGACTTAAATTAAATGTTAAATGCATCATAATAAGAATTAATGTAAGGCATAAATTAAATAGATTGAGATGACAAGACTACGTATGTTCAACTTCTAATCACATGAAACTAGTACATCGAGGGAGTGATTCAAATAAGAAAACCCTCATGTATTTACCATATATCTCATGTAGTTATAAGCTAAACATCTACAACCATCTTATCCATGATGAGTAATACATGCAGTCACTTGCAAAGGTTGTGTTTGGGTAATACCTAGGCGACTGTGCCTTTCTGGTATGTTTGATGTCTCCAACCCCTAATCACATGAAGCTAGTACGTCGAAGGGATAATCCAAATAAGAAAACCCTCATGTACATATCATATGTTTCATGCAATCATAGGCTCTCCGGATGCTTACCTACAAATTGAAAAAAAATGCCTGAAGTGGGGGTGTCACCCATCGACAGATTGGATACGTCGACTCCGAGTGGGGGAAATCCCATCAATGGAGTGGCAATTCAGACCTCCAAGTGAGAGAAATTTTAGTAGTGGAGTTGAACCTCCGAGTGGGAGAAATCCCATCAGCGGAGTTGGTTCACAATTGTTCCAAGTGGAAGAATTCCCATCAGCGGAGCCATGACCTCGGTAGGGACCTGAAGTGGGGTACAACCCATCGACAGTTTGGATATGTCTACTCGGAGATGAGAAAATCCCAGTAGCGGAGTGGCATTCTGCTTTGAACCGGCAGAGGGAAACCACCTAGTGTTGATCCACCCGTGGGTCAGATGAGGGAAGCCCGTAGGTTAGTATTTGTGTTTTTGAGTGAGAAAAATCCTATCAGCGGAATCTCAAACGGGGGCTTTGAGAGGGGAAAATCCTTGCAGCAACGTTGGGACCCCGAGTGAGGGAAATCCTGTTGGCCTAAAGGCCTATCACTCTTGTTTTGATGATGATTAACTCATGTAGTTATTGTACTAATGATCTTGTGTCCATTAAGTTTCAGATATTCAATCACGATCTTAGGTGATGTTTAGCTTCAACACAAGATTCAAATTTTTTGAAACTAACGCATGTTGATTCAAGAACTCATGCATAAAATTATATCAAGAATCAAGAAGGAGTCTACCTTAAGAAATCAAGTTTGGATCAAGTCAATATGGAGAAAAAGATCAACATGAAGGCTTGAGACTAGAGTTTGTAAGTTTAGAATTTGTGTAAAGTTTAGATTAGTTTTTATTGCTCAAGCTTATATACTTACACATGCAAAACTTTTGATTTTTGGTTTAACCCGTTTTTAGTTTCATGAGTAGATTTCATCAAAATCAAGTTCATATTGTTTTATATATGTGTTGGATTCTATCCACACACATTGTGCTTTAAATGACTTGGAAATACTTGTTTTGTATTTATATAAGTTTTTGGAAAAACTTGATTTTCCATTTAAAGTTTAGTTTTTGGAAAAATAATTTTTAATATAGTTTATGTCTCAAAATTGTATTTACTATCTCAAAAATAAGTTCGCATGTCTGTAATATGTGTTGATTTTTTATCACATATATTTGTGTTTATATGTATTTATATGACTTTATTTTTGTAGATTTTACAGAGATTTATTTGGATTCAAAAAGATCTAAAAATATATTTTAAAGTAGAAGGAAAAAAATCAAGTTTTGTGTTGAGTCGGTCGACCACATGGTCGACCGCTAGCCAGAGCCGAGTGCTCTATTGATCGACCGAATATGCACAGCTTTGTGCTTGTGCATGTTGTCGACATACCGGTAGACCGCAGAAATATCTCTGTTGTTTGTTTAGGGTTTCCAGTTGACCAATCGATCAACCTCTTGGTCGACAGGCAGCTCCAACTGCTATTTTAATAGCCGTTGGATGGTCGACCGCCCGGTCAACCTTCAGGCCAATTCTGGCCATGTTTGACCCTAATGGCTAGTTTTTATTTTAGCCTATATATATGAGCTTTGGGATTAGTTTTTACCAAGATTTACAAGTGATTATTTTCTCATCTTCAACAGAGTTTTCTCAACAAATTTTAGAGCTTCAATTCATATCAAAAGAGAGTTTTCAAGAGTGCTTCTCTAGAGTTTTTCAAAAGAGATTTTTTTTTGAGTTTTAATTTTACTTTCAACCTATCTAGTTTTCTCACACAACCTTGAGCTATCATTTCTACATCTATCTTATAGTATCCTTATTTGTGAGAGTGATTTTTTTTTTTTGTGATCAAAGAGTTGATCATCAAGTGTTCTACCTTTACATTCAAAAAGTTGGAGGTTGCGGTCTCGGTGAGCTTGCATGTTCGCGTGTGTATTGTTCTGGCAGGAACGAGTGAGAGACTTGCAGATAGTTTTGGAGGGGACTTGTAGTTGCTGCAGTGCTGAGTGATCTTACGGGATCAATTATAGTGGAAATCCTTCATTGCGGTGAAGGTGAGATTAGAGCAAGTGGCCCAAACCTCAAAATAATTCTCCCGTGTTTGTGATAGATCATCTTTCTCTACTCTGCTCACTTGTGTTTATATCTTTCATGCTCTTATTATTTGTCTATCTTCATATGCTTGATATAGTTTAATGTGCTTACACTAGTTAGTACCAAGAGAGAAATTAAGCATCTCAGCTTCACTCTTTGGTCATCATTTGTGTATTAACTTTAGTTAGTATAAAAATTTTAAAATTTCACATTTAATTAGCACATCACCTATTCCCCCCTCCAGGTGATTACAAGTGGTATCAGAGCATGGTGCTTTTGATTTGAGTCTAATAACCTAGAGTGAAAGATTCTTATTTTGCTAATCACATCTTTATTTACACACACATGGATTTTCTTACACCTCTCATATTTGATATTCTTAATGTTCAAAATTGGAAGTTTAAGATGACTATATATCTTAAAGCCCTTAGAATAAATATTTATCTTGCCATAACTAAAGAATCATATATTAGAAATGATAAATATTTTGATGCTAATGCAAAAACCATTCATGTTTTAAAGCCAACCCTAAATGATGATTATCTCTCTAGGGTTTCTAAATTTGATTCGACTTTTGTAGTATGGAACACCTTGATCACTCTTGACAAACAAACATCAAATGATAAGGAGAGAGACTCAGAAGTAGGAAGTGACACTTCTGACATATGCTACATGGTCTAAGGAGATGACCCCCTTGAGGTAAATTCAGATTTCGAGCTTGATGAAAATGATAAAATGTCATATAATGAGCTTGCAATATTTGACAAAAACTTCTTGAAAAATATGATCTGTTAAAAGTTGAAAATAAAAGTTTGAAGAAAGAAATCAAGTCTTTGGTAAATGAAAATTATTATTTGAAGAACCAAGTTTCCAAAGTAAAATTGAGGTTTGTTTTGAAATAAAATGATCTTTTGAAAAAGAGAATGTTTCTTTGTCTTCAAAATTGAATGTTAATTTTGAAGAAAATAATTCATTGAAAAATAAAGTTGAATTGATTTCCAAAGAAAGAGTTTTCTTTAAAGGAAAAGGATTCTTTGAAAAATAAATTGAATTTTGTTTTAAAAGAAAAAGAGAATTTGTCTATATATTTTGCTAAAATGAAAAAAATTTATTACATTCTTGTCATGTTTCTCATTCTAATATTGCTTTATCCTCTATTAACAAGAGTGAGATTTATATTTTGAAAAATCGAGTTGATTATTTAGGCTCAATCTTGAGCCAATTTGCTTTTGATCACAGTAGATTGGAATCCATGTTTCGCAAGAAACATGTTCCACCATATGCATGAACATACTCCACATCATACACATGCACACCATGTTCACACTTATGCCACCATGTGTGCTAGAGTGTACACTTGTACACATTGTGGCCGCAAAGGCAATCTTGCAAAATTTTATTATGATAGATTAAATTTTATAAATTTTACAAGTAAGAATGTTTGGGTTCGAAATACTAACTTCCAAGGACACAAAAATATTTGGGTACCAAAGACCACACCAATTATTTTATATGTAGGTATTGGCTCTCTCAAAACATGAGAGAGTTTGATGACTTGGTAGTGAATGCAATCGGAGCTTGATGGACAAGTCTATGGATGCATCACTATCAAGGAGTTTCAGTAGGAGGACCTGTTAGACTTATTTGGATTAAAGTCTAAATTTTGGGCCTACACAAGTCTAATTGGATTTATACACCCATCTCCATAAGCCTATGATATTTGACCCAATAAAGAATTGATCAAGCCCAGTAGTTTGGATCTAGACTCGTTTCAATTACACTTAGTCATTGGTGTAAATATATTTGTAATGTAGATCTTATCTATGCCTGTGAAACGCGTGTTATTAATCAAAAACCTAGATCTATGATGAGTTGAACTAGAATTGCCTTGAGCCTATAAATATCATGGATTGGATTCTCTCTCCACTACTATGACCTAATCTCTATTTTAGAGCCATTGATCTCTTCTAAGGATCAAGAAGCGAACTGGTGGCTGGAGAGAAGAATCCCCTCCCTCAACTCCGGCGTCCTCGAGATCGTGCAACCTTCGACATCTCTTTTGTGATGAAATCAGGTATGCTTAAACTCTCCTTCCCTTTAATCTTGATAAAGAGACTTTTGGTTTATGCCTGGATCTTATTTGGATAATTATTAGATCAACAATTGGTATCACAGTCTCCTCTTTATCAGATCATCGGGATATAAAGTAAAATTTTTGATCTCGATCTATTAAAATTATTAATCTCTTTATTTAAATCAATAAAAATTATTTTTTGTGTCTCCAATAATTGAAATAAATTCGAGATGATTAAATTGAATTATGTATATATTTTTTTGAAATTTTAATCTATGAGTTATTATTTTAATTAAAAAAATTACTTTGCAACCAAAGAGGTTGCACACGCCCCCCTTGGCCCACGTTTGTGCATGCATGCATGGGGGTAATGCATGATACATGCATATATAAAGTCAGTGCAAAAAGGCAATGCATGCAGATGCATTACAAAAAAATAGACCGTGCGACAGGCGTGAGCCGTCAGCCACCGTGGGGCAGTGGATATCGGCAAAACACTTTAAAAAAAAGAGGTTAATTTTTGGGGTTTTCTAATTAAGTGAGATTATGAGATTAATTAAGATTAGAAAATTTAGAGATAAAATTTTAATCTAATAAGAAAACCTAAATCTAATTAATCTCATATTAAATTTAATTGGGATTATTGAGATTGATTTGGATTTTAGGGTTGAGATAGAACTTTAATCTATTAAGAGAATTATGTGGTAGAATTCTATTCAAATAAAAAAAAACATAATCTCAATTAATCTCACATTAAGCTCATTGATTTTATTCAGTTTGTTAAACCCAACCCATAAGAAAAATCCATAACTTAACCATTCGGGTCTACAGATCTGTTTTACTCATAGAAACTTCAATTAGCCGTTACGGCTTCATTCGACCTCTGTTTTGAACATGTAAATAGCCGATTCAATGATCTTGACGAGCAATATAGTATTACAGCCACTAGACAAGATAAAACAATAGTTAGTTGATATAAAAAAGGCATTAAAGTGTTTGTTTATCATGATAATATGTATCCTTACATTCTTTCACTTCATCAATATTTATTATATTTCTTATATTATTCTAACATGAAGAATATTGATGTTTACTACAGTAGATAACACATAGATAAAGATATATACATGTTTAAGTTAAAGAATTTATAAAAAAGCTTATTTAGTTGCGTATATAATTTATGCGGACAATAGCTGGCCCAAAGGAAGACTATTATTTGGCCGAATTATGCACGACTTTGGATACTTAATGTTGGTAATGCAAGTGGCAGAACCTTGGTGTGTGGTAATCGGTCCAAAGAGGTTGCCACACTATAAGCTCATTTTACATTACCCTAGTCAACTAGTCCGACGACAGAATAAGAATCAAGATGCATAGATTTGTGGGGCCCATGCATGTGACAATTGGCCTAAAGAAAGGTTGTCATTATGGCCGAATTAATACATATATTATATGGTTGATATAGATAACTTAAACTTTAGGACCAATCCTATAAAGGGGCAGTCGGCTTAAAGAAAGACTGTTCTCTTATATAGGACCTAAATTTTAGGGCATCTATATTGGGCCAGTACAGTGTTAGAATAAAGAGACGCAACTTTTTCTGAAAGTTTGACCGGCAACTCTGTTGGTTAAACTGGTCACATTTTCTGAAAATCAATTTTTATGGCTATTATAGTAAAATTTTATTAAATGTAATATTTATGATAAATTGATAATAAATTGTATGCTTATGTAGTTTAAATTAAATCGTACAAACTTCAAGAAGTGGCAGAGACCACGTAAAACATCGTTCTTGGATTCATGGACTTAGACTATCTGATTTGTCACATATGTTACATATATTTTGTCACCTTACCATGATTTTTAGCTAATAAATCATATTAAGAAGCTTTCTTTTTCTTTGCTAAATGTAGGCCCAAGTGCTTAAAGAAAGAAAAGAGAAACAAGCCCAAAAGCCCACCAAATTCTGAAATAATTCAGAATAAATTTGAAATGAAGAAATCTGGGCTAAATCTTGGTAAATCAAGAGGTTGAGAAGAATCCTCCCTGAATCGAGCGATTGAAGCCACAAAATCAAAGGCTGTTTCATCAACGGTTGGAGCAGAAACAAGAAAACCAGCAGTAGATACGGACCAAACACCAAACCAGTGATCTCCCCCCTTTTGGTGTGGCCACCTGGCCACACCAGGGCCGCGGAAACGTGGCCCAAGCTGCGTTTCCGCGGCCAAACTACTTCTGTTGGGGAGCGTTTGCTCCCCCAATCTTCCCGGGATCCTACTCGTTTGGTTTTTGGCTATAAATATGGGTTTCAACAAAGAAAAATGTAGCGAAGACTAGGATTAAGTTTTGTATTTATTTTCTTAGGATTTAGGCTCTTTATTAGCTAAAACAAAAGTTGTAATCTTACTTTTTAATTTGTAGTCCAGTATCAAAATTTGTGAGAGAGAGGACTGAGAGCTTGTACTTGAAGATTGAAGTGACAGCAATACAAAAGTCGAGCCAAGTTTTCTTCCACTTGCAGTACGGTATGGTTTGCATAATGTTTATGTTGTCTTCATTGTTTTCTATGGATCACTAAACGTTTTTCTGGGCTAGCTATCATAACTCTCTCTTGTTCTTCTTCTCTTCTGTTTTTAAAAGAAAAAGACCAGATGACTCATATGCATGCCTCACTTAAAAGCCTTTCTTTATGAAAGTGTTCTTGAAGGTACATGAGGATGGGTATGTGATTGGTCGCTAATGTTGCATATTTAATATCATATGTCCATACTTATTATAGAATAAAATCCTGCATTGTCCTAATTAATTGTTTGATTTATTTGCAGGCCCAATCATTAAGGAGTTGAAGAGAAATGAGCCCAAAGCCCACCAAAATTCTGAATTAAATCAGAATTAATTCGCACTCAGTAAATCAGGGCAAAAATCAAGAGTTTGAAAACCGGTTGAGAAGAATCCTCTCAGGATCGATCGGTTAAATCCAAGAATCTAAGGCCATTTCGTCAGAATCTGGGACTCAAACTGAAACACCAACTCCAGATAAAGTCAGAAGGAGAAACCAGGGCAACCCACCAACAGGGTGTGGCCACCTGGCCACACCCTGGCCGCGAAAACGCGGCCCAAGCCGTGTTTCCGCGGCAAAGTTGGGGAGTTAGGGGGAGCGTTTGCTCCCCCCGATCTCCCCAGGATCCTACACACTGGGTTTTTTGCCTATAAATGGCCATTCTTTGTGCTGAAAATGGACGACAAGGCAGAGTTAGGATTTAGACTAGTTTTCATTTGTAATCTAGGTTTTTCTTTTCTTTATTATGTAATTGTAATGTGTATGTAAGCTTAGGATTAGATGATGATTCATGTAAGTAAGAGAGAGAGGCATATGTTGAGAGTGACACCGATGTACCCTCCTCCTTTCTTCCATCGTTTCAAGCAATAAAAGGTAACATTTTTATGTTCTTCTTTACTTTCATTTTCTTTTGTTTTCGTCTTCCTCTTCTACTTTACCTCGTTTGTTTTTGTTGAGTTTACAAGTGAATTCCAAAGCACAAGTACAACGATGTTATGTGAGTGCCAACGATAATTCATGAAGACGTTCTCCTCCTCAAGACGTATCACTTCATACTTGTACTAGACTTGATGATATAATGCGAACGGGGACTGAGCTCGGGCTTATGATCTATGCGTTGAACGCCTCCTAAACAAAGGTAGAACATGCAAAGGTTTTCAGGTAAGTCATCAATCAATCTAGGTAAGTATTTCTTCAACCTTCTTTCTTTTCTTTTATTTCTTTAGCATAGATAGCAATCACGATTTCTTTCACCACATCTTCCAAATCGTTTTCATTCTTTTTTCCAATTCATTTGTATATAGTCATTCTCCGTTTTTCTCCACCTTCTTCATCTATCGCTTTCTTTTTAACTTTAACCTTTAACATAACTCTTTCATTTTTATTTCTTTAAACAAAGAAGAATCTTCGTTTTATCTTCATAACGATTTCAATAAAGAACGTAAACGCTTCTATCGCAAAACCCTCCTTGTGGATCACGACCCGCATAGACACTTGCTATAGCGGTAAGAATTGAGCACTTGCACATCCTAATCTTAAGTTCTAAAATTTCGTATTTTTTGTGCAGGTTTCGCCTCAATCAAATTTTGGCGCCGTTGCTGGGGAGGGTAACGTTGTTTTTATTGAAATCTGATTTTTCTTGAAAATTTTTTAGAACTAAAACGATCTTTCTTCTCTGTTGCAGGTTAAAGGGCAAGCAAAGCAGGAAATTAAAATAGCAGTAATATTTAAGTGGCCTTGGGCCTCTGCTCTAGAAAGCAGAGACCAAGTGCCCTCTGCTTTGCCGCGGATCCGCGGCCAACGCCGCAAAAACGCGACAAAAAGGAGTGGACTACTAACGTTTTTTTTCCAGGGCTGCTTGCTTTGCAAAATTCTAGTTTTCTGCTATTTTTTTTCTTATATGCCATCACCAAAAGCCTGCTAATAAATCAACAGTAAAACGTTTGTTTAAAAAGTTAAAAAAATTGATTAGACGTTTGCATTTTAGGCACGTGTCTTTTCAATTCATTTATTTTTATTGTTGAAGAGTGCTGGAGCAAGGTACGTATGCATTGCATTTAGCATAGGACTCACTTCTTGGTTGATTTATATCGCTTTGAGTGAATCTTATTTATCTTGTACACTTGCACAAATTGATTTTAAGGGCACCACCCATTAACAAGATAAGGTGGGGATCTAATCACCCTTCCTTAGCCCAAAAATCAGATTCCAAGCACTCACTAACCCAAGCTTAACTTAAAATGAGTAGACGTTGGCCCTAGGGACATCTCGGACTCAATTAGGAGATTATCCTAAGGGGGAAAAATGTTGGAATTTGACTCCTGCAAAATCAGTGTCGAGAAAAGGGATTAAGGGCCAAAAGCCCGAAGGTTTGTCGTTATTTAATTAAGGAACGTCTTTGACAGAAAACCTCCCACCAACCTTACCCTGACCTGGCTGATTAGCTTGTGGTCAAAGTCTGCATTAAACCTCCCGTGGACAGTCTAATCAGTTAGGAGTCGTCTAGGTCATAGGTCTACCCTAACCTAGTTAGAATTTTTTCCTTTTATTTGTTTGCTTCTTTGCTTGTTTTTTCTTTCTTTTTTGTATTCTATTGTGTGATATGGCTTATAATAATAATTTTTTCAACTTTAATAATAATCCATATTACACACCGAGTTAATTTTCGGATATTACCAACCCGACATATCATGACTTTAACCAACCTAGTGTGCCGGATTGGTCTTATCCGAATCAATATAACCCATGCCCCCAATCTAATAACTATAATTTCCATAATGATTTCAACTCTTCACCGAGTCAGTGGGGATTCACCTCCCCCGAGCATAATTTTCAACCAACTTGTCCTCCTTCTCCACCTAGTCCACAATATTTTCAAGATTCATACTCAGTTCCACCAGTCAAAAATAGGAAACTATCAATTTTGGAAATGAGTATGCGTGATTCTAAACACAAATCTCAAAATCTGATGGACTCACAATTTCACCACCAATTCTAAGACAATACTTCATCTTTTCATCAAAACAATGAGCCTATCAACTATGAAAAGATGCTTGAAGCCATGACTCAGACTCAAAACGCTCGTAATCGTGACATAGATATGATGGTCGAATCACTACGTTCCCACCGTTCTGATGTCACTTACCATTCTGTTAGAGCCGAAGAGTCATGTTATTTTGGAAATCAAGATTCTATTTCAGAAGAACCATTTGAACTTGCCCAAACTCCAAATTTTGAAAAAGATATTGACAGTTTGGCAAGTTATTCCTTTCCTGAAATAGAACTTGAGAATGAATATGATCTTGAACCCCAACTTAGTGATTCAATTCTTCTTCCTGATTCAATAATGACTCCGGTATCTTCACCTGACTTCAATCTTTTCCGGAGTCAACATTGGATCCTGTACCAATTCATAATGAAATTGAATCACCCATCTTTGAGGATCATATTGAACTTGACCAATTATACACTTTTGAAGATCCTATTGACAAATTGGCAAGTTCTCATTTTTATGATATTGAACTCAATGAGATATGTGACCTAGATTCTCAAATCTGTGATCCAGTTCACCTTTCTGAATCAATATTGACTCCTGTTTTGATACCAAACTTGAGTAATATTTTAGAGTCAGTTTTGATTCCCCCACCTATCATTCTTGAACTTGAATCACCAATATTAAGTCACATCCCATTGTTAGAAAATACATGTGGACTTGAGTTTCAACTTCTTGACTTGGACCCGCTTCTTGAACCAATCTCGACTCCTGAACCTTTACTTGACTTAAGTCACTTTCCTGAGTCAGTATTAGTTCCTGTACGTCCTGAGTCCAAGTCAATTATTCTATCTTTTCATACTCTATTCTGGGACGAGGTGGTTGACAAATTTGACTCCGAAATTAGTTATGGAATTTGGAAATTAGATGGGGTTAAATTTTTAATAAAAATTCTTCAGGGATTTATCTTTTAATGGGTTATATTAAAGATATTTCTGGTGGGTTCCTCTGAATCCCATGAAAAGTCGATTGGGCCGCGTTTCGTGGACCAATCAGACCACCACCGGAACCACCACCTTAAGGTAACATTTTCCTTCCCTTTCTTCTTTTTCATGCATCTATGCATTAATTCATACATTGAGGACAATGCATGAGATAGGTGTGGGGGAGGGTCTAACATAACTTAGGTTTTCTTTTTTATTAAAAACTTTTTGAAAATAGAAATAATATTTTGACATATTTTTTGTAAGAAATTAAGTTAATTTTAAGGAATAGGAAAATCTAAATTCGGATTTCTTATACTTGGTCAAAATATGATTATTTGTTTGATTTTTAGGGTTAGGAAAAAAATTTGTCAAAGTAATTTAGTCTTGATCTTTACCTTGATGAAATATGCATACTTCATACACTTACACACTTAGGGTTCAAAAACAAAGATTCTTATGCCTTATAAAAAATATATATAAAAAAAATAAACAAATCTAAGTATTGATTAGCTAGGTGCTTTGGCCTAAGCAAGCCTTAGTATTTATGCGAAAGATAATTAGATAAGTTTGAAAAAAAAGAAAAAAAAAGAAGATAAACAAATCTAATTATTGATTAGCTAGGTGCTTTGGCCTAAGCAAGCCTTAGTATTTATGCGAAAGATGATTAGATAAGTTTAAGAAAAAAATATATATAAAATCCTCTGATTAAGCTGGGTATTTGTGCCTAATAAAGCATAAGTATTCACGCCTAAAAGTGGTTCATATAATAAAATCCTTAGTTTTGTGGCCTTGTTTGCTCGAGTCCTTAAGTCCTTGGGGTGTCTTCTCACCCGGTGCCCTAAGACCATTTGGTTTGGAGTCATCGATTAAAGGCTACATGGGCAGATTAGAAAGCCTAATAAAACTAAGGTATAATACCACCAAATATATATATATATATATAATATAATATAAGGCATAAGAGTTAGAGTTAATGAACCCTTAGTCAAAATTCACAGTCACAAGTGCATATGACTTAGGGTAAAGTAATAGATTAGATGAGAAGTACAATTTAACTCCTTACCTTGATTGATAACAAATTTTTGAATAGAGACTAAGTTTAGGAATGAAAAATTCAGTCTTCCTATAACTTATAGATTGCTTAGATCTTACAATTATATTTCAAATATTTTTCTCTTTCAAAATGCCCTTCGAAAATACTAACTCTTTATTTCTCTTTCTTTATGGATTTTGTGGGTGCAATCCGTTGAAAACCCTCACGAGACAAAACTCGTCCACTAGGGGAAACCTAGAGGTTTAACAGCTTGTTGCACATGCTCAGTGCAATCGCGTGACCTGCGAAAGTGGTCTAATAATCTCTAGTATAGTTTAGTTGTTTTACTCGAGGACGAGCAAAAGATAGATATGGGGATGTGATTGGTCGCTAATGTTGCATATTTAATATCATATGTCCATACTTATTATAGAATAAAAGCCTGCATTGTCCTAATTAATGTTTGATTTATTTGCAGGCTCAATCTTTAAGGAGTTGAAGAGAAATGAGCCCAAAGCCCACCAAAATTCTGAATTAAATCAGAATTAATTCGCACTCAGTAAATCAGGGCAAAAATCAAGAGGTTGAAAACCGGTTGAGAACAATCCTCTCAGGATCGATCGGTTAAAGCCAAGAATCCAAGGCCATTTCGTCAGAATCCGGGACTCAAACTGAAACACCAACTCCAGATAAAGTCAGAAGGCGAAACCAGGGCAACCCACCAACAGGGTGTGGCCACCTGGCCACACCCTGGCCGTGTTTCCGCGGCAAAGTTGGGAAGTTAGGGGGAGCGTTTGCTCCCCCCCGATCTCCCCGGGATCCTACACACTGGGTTTTTTGCCTATAAAAGGCCATTCTTTGTGCTGAAAATGGACGACCAGGCAGAGTTAGGATTTAGACTAGTTTTCATTTGTAGTCTAGGTTTTTCTTTTCTTTATTATGTAATTGTAATGTGTATGTAAGCTTAGGATTAGATGATGATTCATGTAAGTAAGAGAGAGGCATATGTTGAGAGTGACACCGATGTACCCTCCTCCTTTCTTCCATCGTTTCAAGCAATAAAAGGTAACATTTTTATGTTCTTCTTTACTTTCATTTTCTTTTGTTTTCGTCTTCCTCTTCTACTTTACCTCATTTGTTTTCGTTGAGTTTACAAGTGAATTTCAAAGCACAAGTACAACGATGTTATGTGAGTGCCAACGATAGTTCATGAAGACGTTCTCCTCCTCAAGACGTATCACTTCATGCTTGTACTAGACTTGATGATATAATGCGAACGGGGACTGAGCTCGGGCTTATGATCTATGCGTTGAACGCCTCCTAAACAAAGGTAGAACATGCAAATGTTTTCAGGTAAGTCATCAATCAATCTAGGTAAGTATTTCTTCAACCTTCTTTCTTTTCTTTTATTTCTTTAGCATAGATAGCAATCACAATTTCTTTCACCACATCTTCCAAATCGTTTTCACTCTTTTTTCCAATTCATTTGTATATAGTCATTCTCCGTTTTTCTCCACCTTCTTCATCTATCGCTTTCTTTTTAACTTTATCCTTTAACATAACTCTTTCATTTTTATTTCTTTAAACAAAGAAGAATCTTCGTTTTATCTTCATAACGATTTCAATAAAGAACGTAAACGCTTCTATCGCAAAACCCTCCTTGTGGATCACGACCTGCATAGCCACTTGCTATAGCGGTAAGAATTGAGCACTTGCACATCCTAATCTTAAGTTCTAAAATTTCGTATTTTTTGTGCAGGTTTCGCTTCAATCAGCATGGATGGTTGAATTCACAACTCTTTCACAAACATGTCTTGAATCGTTTTTAATTCATTCTTACTTCTTCGCGCTTGATGTTTTAATATTCGATTCTAACGATTTCTTGAAGAAAAAGACTCAACTCTTCTAACTGTCTTATGTGCTTTACTTAAAGCTTTCTAAAAATCAACTTTAAGTTTTGCAAATGATCACTTGAGGGACTTAACATTTTAAGAGAAGAATAAACAATTGAGTAGTTAGATAGTGAGCCCAGACTTTCTTCATTTTTACAAACAACAAAACAATTTTTAAGCTTTCTAAATCACCTTCTCCAAAACCTTTTCTAAAGTTGCAATTTTTCTTTCATTCATCTCTTTCTTTCCACTCTCTTTTTCATAAAAAACGAACACAATTCCTTGTTTTAAAGTGATTCACAGAAAAGCTTCCATCGCATCCCTCCTCGTGGACACGACCCGTTAGCCACAAGCTACACGGTAAACTCTTAAACTTTTTGATTGTTCTTTATTTTAGCAATCAATTTTGGCGCCGTTGCCGGGGAGGGAACGGTGTAGTTGTTTTAACAAGTTTGGTGTGTTGTTTTAGGGACTTGAAGATCAAGATCTAGCATTCAAGATTTACAAGAGAAGACTTGAAAATTCTGTGCCCCTACTCTCGAAAGTAGGAAACAGAATTTCAAGAAATTGCTTTGCAAAATCTGAAAAAATTCATTGGACTACTAAAAACTTTGTTTCGCAGGACATATTGCTCGCAAAAATTTCAGTTTTTATATGTCATATTTGTGCTAGTTTTGCTATCATCATCCCTGTTTTAATCCAACAGTAATTTGAGTGATTGTGAATTGCTTAAAAAACGTTTAGACTTACATTCTAGGCATTTGTCTAATTACGTTTACTTTACAATTACTGTTGAAGAGAGCTGGAGACAAGGTATGTATGCATAGCATATAGTTTAGGAAACATTCTTGGGTGATTTTGCTTTTGAATGCTACTTTTCTATATCTTGCACACTTTGCACGAATCAATTCTAAGGGCAAAATCCAAGTCAAGATAAGGTGGGGAAGTCATTACCCTTCCTTAGCCCACAAACCATCTCCAAGCACGCACAACCTAAGCCTAAGTAAAATTTGATAGACGTTGGCCTTAGGGACATCTCGAACTCACTAGGAGATTATCCTAAAGAGGGAAGGTGTTGGAAATTGACTCCTGCCAAATCAGTGTCTAGGAAGGAGATTGAGGGCCGAAAGTCCGAAGATTGGTGGTTATTTAATTAAGAAACGTCTTTGACGGAAAACCTCCCACCAATCTTGCCCTGACCTGGCGATTAGCTTGTGGTCAAAGTCTACATTCTACCTCTTGTGGACAATCAACCAGTTAGGAGTTGTCTAGGTCAAGGTTACCTTAGACTAGGCTTGGTTGATTTCTATTGTTGACTGTTGGTTGAACTTGTTTGTGTTTGTGATTGTGTATGCAAGTGTGGTCGAGAGACCCTAATTCATCTAGGTTGACTAGAAACACATCACCACCCAAGTTTGAACCAAGACCAGTCCGATAATGGCTCAATCAACATCACTACAGGATAGGTTCTACCTGATTAGGACCTCACTTTCATCTTTCATTTCACTCCCATCGGTTGGTGAATACAATTTCGAGCTCAAGCCTCAATTCATCAACACACTCCCCAGTTTCATGGTCTAGAGTCTGAAGATGTCTACTTTTTCATAAGAGAATTTGAGGAAGTATGTCTAATGATGAAAATCCCACACCTTGTAGATGACGCTATTAGGTTGAGATTTATCCCATTCGCACTTAAGGACCTAGCAAAGAAGTGGCTCTACAGCTTAGCAGCCGGTTCCATCACGTCTTGGGATGATTTCATCAAGGTTTTCTTGAAGAAATTCTATCCTATCCATAAAACCGCTCTCATTAGGAAGACGATCATGCAATTCAAGTAAGAACCTAGTGAACCGTTCTGGAGGTACTTTGAACACTTTAAGGACCTCCTTATCCAATGTCCACACCATGGAATAGAGAAATGGCGACAATGCCAAATTCTCTATGACGGTTTAGACTATTCCACCAAACCCTCTTAAAAAGTATGTGCCAAGGGGGTTTCTTGCAGAAAGATGAAGATGAAGGATGGGATTTGTATGAAAATTTGGCTGAGAAGACCTTCCAATGGGAATCTGCTAGTGATACCTCTAGGAATCCTAACTCCATCTCTTCAAAAGGAGGTCTCCTTTCCATCGAATCGTCTATCGCTAATGAGGCTAAGTTAGCTAATTTGGCTAGAAGACTGGAAGCTCTAGAAACGAAAGAACAAAGTCCAGTCAATCAAGTCAGCCGAACCAATTTCTACCCCCGGGCTGCACTTACTGTCAAGCCATGAATCATGTGTTCGAGGAGTGCCCAGTGTTTCAGGCTCAGCAATCCTACCATGAACCGATGAATGCGGCCTTTTCAAGGCCGAACAACAATCCTTACGTACCAACGTACAATCCCGGCTGGAGAAATCACCCTAATTTCTCATGGAGCCAAAACAACAATGACCATTCACGATCCAATCATGCTAGCCACTTCCATCATAGTAATAATTCTTCCAATCATCAACCAACAACTCCAATTTCCATAATAATTCTCCCAATCATCCACCCAACTTTCCGAATTATCAACAAAACTTTCCCAACCAAGCTCAACAATCCTCCTTCCAGAATCCTCAATTAGAAAGGAGAATGACTGACTTTGAAAGAAACATGGAAAGATATATGAAAAACTAAGACTCTCTCATGCAGACCATTCAGAGGTTAGAGGTTCAAATGAGTCAACTAGCCAACCCACAGAATGAGAGACAAAGGGTACCATGCCTAGTTAGCCAATCACCAATTCGAGGAATTCCCAACAAGCTCATTTGGCTGAGGATCCTTCATTCAATCAATGTCATGCTATCCATACATTGAGGTCAGGAAAGAGAGTTGATAACCAAGTGTCAACACCACCCAATCCCATTCAGCACAACCACAATCAAGCCTCCACCTCATCTAATCCAATTTCTTCCAATTCTGATGAGTTTGAAAAAGACAAGTCAGCCAGCCAGGTGCACCAGCCTATAGTACCATTTCCTATTAGGTTGAAAAACAACAAGCAAAATCTGCACATGGACAAGATAATCGAGATGTTTAACCAAGTGAAGATAAATGTGCCACTTCTTGATGCCATCCAACAAGTTCCTTCCTATGCTAAGTTTCTTAAGGACATGTGCACCAAGAAGAGAAAGACTAATATTCTTAAGAAGGTCTTCTTAGCCACTAATATTAGTGAGCTATTATCGGGTCCTATCCCTGTCAAGTACAAAGATCCAGGTAGTCCCACCATTGCCTGCACAATAGGACAAGCCGAGATTAGTCGTGCACTTCTTGACTTGGGGGCATGTATCAACTTGCTTCCATTCTCTGTTTATCAACAACTCGGGTTGGGTGACCTTAGTCCAACTCGAGTCACCATCCAACTGGCCGACCGTTCTGTTAAAATTCTAAAAGGGGAAATTAATGATGTCCTGATCTGGGTAGGAGAGTTCATAACCCTGTCGATTTCATAGTTCTGGAGACACAACCTGTGTCCAACTCCAATCGTAGGGCTCAAACTCCTGTCATCCTAGGTTGACCATTCCTTACTACTGCTAATGCCATCATCAATTGTAGGAATGGGTCTATGAGGTTGACCTTTGGAGACATGACTAGAGAAGTCAATGTCTTCAATCTAGGAAAACAACCCCGCGATATCGAGGACCAAACATTTGAAGTCAACCTAATTGAGAACTTGACAAGTGAACACGGAAAGAATTGGAATCAGAAATGGAGATTGACTTCGGGTTAGAGTCTGATGACTTTAATCTTGATCAGGTTGTAGACTCTACTGTGAACTGGGCCTCAATCCCATTTCACCAACAATGGAGCCAACAGATTTGACTAGTCCTTCTAGTGAGCCTTCCTCTTCCTTAGAATTGAAAGCCCTACCTGCGCATCTCAAGTACGCCTATCTAGGCGAACAAGAGACCTTTCCTGTCATCATTGCCTCCCACCTAAATGACAAGGAAGAAAAAGATTTGAAAGCTATTCTAAGAAAACATAGGGAAGCCATTGGGTGGACTATGACTAATATTAAGGGATTAAGTCCAACCATCGTTCAACATCGCATTCATCTCAATGAAGATGCCACACCCAAAAGAGACCCGCAGCGTTGGTTAAACCCTATAATGCAAGAGGCTGTTCATACTGAAATCATAAAACTCTTAGACAATGGGATAATTTATCCCATTTCTGATAGCCAATAGGTCAGTCATGTCCACGCGGTCCCAAAGAAATCTGGTTTCACCGTAGTGGAAAATGAGAACAAAGAGTTGGTTCAAACTCGACTTCCCACGAAGATTCGAGTTTGCATTGACTATAGGAAACTGAATGCTGCAACTCGTAAGGACCATTTTCCACTTTCCTTCATTGATCAAATGCTTGAACGTTTGGCAGGGAACGAGTATTACTGTTTCTTGGACGGTTACTCGGGCTATAACTAGATCGCTATCGCTCCTGAGGACCAAGAAAAGACTACATTCACATGTCCATTTGGGACATTTGCTTATAGTCGAATGCCCTTCGGCTTATGCAATGCCCCAGCAACGTTTCAATGTTGCATGTTGAGTCTTTTCTCAGATATGGTAGAACGCTTCTTAGAAATCTTCATGGATGATTTCTCCATCTACGGAAATTCATTCACTCAATATCTCCACCATCTTGAACTCGTCCTCCAACGTTGTGCTGAGAAGAATCTGACACTGAACTGGGAGAAATGCCACTTCATGGTATAACATGGAATTGTCTTGGGTCATGAAATCTCCAAGAAAGGAATTGAAGTGGATAGAGCCAAAATCGAGGTTATTGCTAAGCTTCCCATGCCCAAATGCGTTAAGGACATTAGATCCTTCTTAGGACACGCTGATTTTTACCGACGATTTATCAAGGATTTTAGCAAAATTGCTAGGCCCTTGACTAATCTGTTAGCTAAGGATGTGTCCTTCACTTTCGATACTGAATGCATAAATTCTTGGGAGAAGCTTAAGAGAGAGCTTATTTCTGCACCAATCATATTTGCACCAGATTGGTCTAAGCCGTTTGAGATCATGTGCGATGCTTCTGATTTTGCCATAGGCGCTGTCCTAGGACAACGCATTGATAACAAGCAGCATGTGATCTACTACTCTAGTAGGACTCTCAACGATGCTCAACTGAACTACACTACGACCGAGAAGGAATTCTTGGCAGTAGTGTTTGCCTTAGAGAAGTTTCGTCCCTACCAACTAGGGTCCAAAACCACCGTTTTCACCGATCATTCTGCGCTTAGGTACCTCATGATGAAGAAGGATGCCAAGGCCCGACTCATTCGTTGGATCCTCCTTCTTCAAGAATTCGATCTTGAGATTTGAGATAAGAAAGGCGTAGAAAATGTCGTTGCTGACCACCTCTCACGGATCCCTAATTCTCCATGCAACGAATTACCCATAAATGAGGATTTTCCTGATGAACATCTCTTAGCTATCTCTAGGGAACCTTGGTTTGCTGATATAGTGAATTACTTAGTCACAAACTAAACTCCGTCTCATTGGTCCAAAAATGATGTTTACCAGTTCTTATCCTAAGTCCGGTATTTCTTTTGGGAGGAACCGTATCTTTTCAAGTACTGTTCTGACCAAATTATTAGGAGATGCATTCCCGATGAGGAGGTTAGGAGTGTTCTACCTTTCTGTCACGAACTTGCATGCGGTGGACACTTTAGTCCCCGCAAGACTGCTGAAAAGGTGCTACAAAGTGGGTTTTATTGGCCCACTCTATTCAAGGATGCTTATGAATTCTGCAAGACGTGCGCTAGATGCCAAATGGTAGGAAGGATTTCACACCGAAATATGATGCCCCTCAACCCAATTCTAGAAATAGAACTCTTTGATGTTTGGGGCATCGACTTTATGGGTCCATTTCCTAATTCATTTGGAAACCAATACATATTGGTTGCTGTGGATTACGTGTCCAAGTGGGTAGAAGCTATTCCTTGTAAAACTAATGATAACAAAGTTGTCATAAAGTTTTGAAAGAGAACATTTTTTCCCGCTTCGGAACCCCTCGTGCTATCATCAGTGATAATGGCACTCACTTTTGTAATAGATCTTTTGAAGCCCTTATGCAAAAGTATGCCATAACTCACACACCATATCATCCTCAAACCAGTGGGCAAGTTGAGGTTTCAAATAGACAAGTCAAGCTTATATTGGAGAAAACTGTGAACCAAAACCGAAAAAATTAGTCCTTCAAACTTGTAGATGCTCTATGGGCCTACAGGACCGCTTTCAAGACGATTATAGGAATGTCTCCCTATAGGTTAATCTATGGCAAACCTTGTCACTTGCCTGTTGAGTTAGAGCACCGAGCCTTATGGGCAATCAAGCAGTTGAATTTCGATTTGACTAAGGCCGGTGTACTTCAGAAATTACAAATTTCCGAATTGGAGGAATTGAGAAATGCGGCCTATGAAAATGCTAGGATCACTAAAGATAGAGTCAAGATTTTTCATGACAAGCACATTATCAGAAAGACCTTTGTCCCTGGACAAAAAGTCTTACTCTATAATTCTAGGCTTCATCTTTTTCCAGGAAAATTGAAATCGAGATGGACTGGGCTATTCGTTGTAAAAACCGTGTTTCCACACGGTGCAGTTGAGATCAGTGACCCCAAGAATGAAAATGAATTTAAGGTAAATGGTCAACGCCTTAAACCTTTCTTGGAATCGGTGCCGGTAAATGAAATGACAATGGGTCTTTTTGACCCAGTGTATCGGTAACTTTCCTCCTTTCCATTTTATTTCATGCACTTATACATTACTTTCATACATTGGGGACAATGCATGAGATAAGTGTGGGGGAGGGCTCTAACATGACCAAAAAAATTTTTTTGAAAAGGGTAGACAATATTTTGATATATTTTTTGTAAGAATTTAAGTCGATTTTAAGGAATAGGAGAATCATAATTAGGATTTCTTACACTTGGTCAAAATAAGATAACTTGTTTGATTTTTAGGGTCAGGAAGAAAATTTGTGAAAGTAATTTAGTCTTGATATTTACCTTGATGACATATGCACACAAAATATACTTACACGCGTAGGGTTTAAAAACAGAGATTCTTATGCCTTATAAAAAAAATATGATAAAAAAAAACAAGTCTAATTATTGATTAGTTAGGTGCTTTGGCCTAAGCAAGCCTTAGCATTTATGCAAAAGATAATTAGATAAGTTTGAAAAAGAAATGTGTATCTTTTGATTAAGCTGGGTATTTATGCCTCATGAAGCATAGGTATTCACGCCTAAAAGGGGTACATCGTATAAATAAAAACCTTGGTTTCGTGGCCTTATCTGCTCGAGTGTTTAAGTCCTTAGGGGTGTTTTCTCACCTGGTGCCCTAAAACTGTCCGGTTTGGGTGTCACCGACTGAATGCTCGTTACATGGGCAGATTAGAAAGCCTAATGAAATTGAGGAATAAATTTCACCAAAAATAAATAAATATAAGGCATAGGAGTTAATGTTGAAGAACCCTTAATAAACTTCACAGTCACGATGGTGCATACGACTCAGGGTAAATTAATAGACTAGATGAGAAGTACAATTTGACTTCTTACTTTAATTGATGACATGTTTTTGAATAGAGACTAAGTTTAGGAATGAAAGATTTGATATTCCTATAACTTATAGATTACTTAAGCTCTCACAAATATACTTCAAATATTTTCTCCTTCAAAAAAAAAAAAGCTTTTCGAAAATACTAACTTTTTTCTCTTTCTTTTTGGATTTGTGGTTGAATCCGCTGAAAACCCTCACGAGACAAAACTCGTCCTCTAGGGATAACCTAGAGGTTTAACGGCTTATTGCACATGCTCAGTGCAATCGAGTGACCTGCGAAAGTGGTCTAATAATTGATTAGAATTAGTTTGATGTTTTGCTCGAGGGCGAGCAAAAGATAAGTGTGGGGGTATGATTTGTCACATATGTTGCATATATTTTGTCACCTTACCATGCTTTTTAGCTAATAAATCATATTAATAAGCTTTCTTTTTCTTTGCTAAATGTAGGCCCAAGTGCTTAAAGAAAGAAAAGAGAAACAAGCCCAAAAGCCCACCAAATTCTGAATTAATTCAGAATAAATTCGAAATGAAGAAATCTGGGCTAAATCTTAGCAAATCAAGAGGTTGAGAAGAATCCTCCCTGAATCGAGCGATTGAAGCCACAAAATCAAAGGCTGTTTCGTCAACGGTTGGAGCAGAAACAAGAAAACCAGCAGTAGATACGGACCAAACACCAAACCAGTGATCTCCCCCCTTTTGGTGTGGCCACCTGGCCACATGGCCACACCAGGGCCGCGGAAACGCGGCCCAAGCCGCGTTTCCACAGCCAAACAACTTTTGTTGGGGGAGCGTTTGCTCCCCCAATCTTCCCGGGATCCTACTCGTTTGGTTTTTGGCTATAAATATGGGTTTCAGTAAAGAAAAATGTAGAGAAGACTAGGATTAGGTTTTGTATTTATTTTCTTAGGATTTAGGCTCTTTGTTAGCTAGAACAAAAGTTGTAATCTTGCTTTTTAATTTGTAGTCCAGTATCAAAATTTGTGAGAGAGAGGACTGAGAGTTTGTACTTAAAGATTGAAGTGACAGCAATATAAAAGTCGAGCCAAGTTTTCTTCCACTTGCAGTACGGTATGGTTTGCATAATGTTTATGTTGTCTTCATTGTTTTCTATGGATCACTAAACATTTTTCTGGGCTAGCTATCATAACTCTCTCTTGTTCTTCTTCTCTTCTGTTTTTAAAAGAAAAAGACCCGATGACTCATATGCATGCCTCACTTAAAAGCCTTTCTTTATGAAAGTGTTCTTGAAGGCACATGAGGATGAGTATGGATGGTTGAATTCACAACTCTTTCACGAACATGTCTTGAATCGTTTTTAATTCATTCTTGCTTCTTCGCGCTTGATGTTTTAA
Organism: Agave tequilana; assembly: GCA_038442645.1. Classification (NCBI taxonomy): domain Eukaryota; kingdom Viridiplantae; phylum Streptophyta; class Magnoliopsida; order Asparagales; family Asparagaceae; genus Agave; species Agave tequilana. The sequence goes on from JAVJIF010001967.1 coordinate 309,762, forward strand.
TATTCGATTCTAACGATTTCTTGAAGAAAAAGACTCAACTCTTCTAACTGTCTTATGTGCTTTACTTAAAGCTTTCTAAAAATCAACTTTAAGTTTTGCAAATGATCACTTGAGGGACTTAACATTTTAAGAGAAGAATGAACAATTGAGTAGTTAGATAGTGAGCCCAGACTTTCTTCATTTTTACAAACAACAAAACAATTTTCAAGCTTTCTAAATCACCTTCTCCAAAACCTTTTCTAAAAGTTGCAATTTTTCTTTCCTTCATCTCTTTCTTTCCACTCTCTTTTTCATAAAAAATGAACATAATTCCTTGTTTTAAAACGACTCACCGAAAAGCTTCCATCGCATCCCTCCTCGTGGACATGACCGTTAGCCACAAGCTACACGGTAAACTCTTAAACTTTTTGATTGTTCTTTATTTTAGCAATCACTATCCCTAAGGACTGATGGGTCCCCTCCCATTACTGATAAAAGTTCAATTAAAAAAAGCCAATTATGATAAGTGGAAGAGGTCCAATAAGATTTGTCTACTAGTCATAAAATTTCTATTCCAACAAGTATTAGGAGTTCTATGGCTGATAAGTCAGTGCTAAGAGTTTTCTACTACAGGCTTTGAAATGGAAACTTTCTGAAGAGATTCTAGTGCATTTCATTCTGATCTATTTTCTTACATAGTATAACCCTTTTCAAGATTATTTGTAATACTCAAAGGAAAAAGTGGAGTCTCATTGAGCTCAATCACTGTGTCCGAGAAGAAGAGAGATTGCAAAAGAAAAAACTGAAAGTGCTCACTTAGCATTTAGGGTTACACTTCTAATAAGAAAAGAAAAGGTGTAACTAAAGGGAGGAACACAAACACCCCTACAGTCGATGATCCTACAGTGGCAAAAGTGTAGGAGAAGAAGCCTAAGGTCATTGCATGCTACTTCTGCAATAAAGTAAGCCATCTTAAGTAGGATTGTATAAAGCATTCAAAATGGCTAATTAAGAAGGGTATATCTCATGTTTATGTTTGTTCTGAAATTATTTTAGCTTTTGTGCCACTTCATACATGATGGATAGATAATTCACATAAGCGATTCAATGCGGAACTTTCAAACTCAAAGGAGGCCCAGTTCAGCTGAGCGACACATAGACATAAGGATGAAAATTAAGTTGCAGTTGAAGCTATTGGAGTTTGTAGGCTTAGATTAGATTCTAATTTTTTGTCTTATATTTGGATGAGACTTTATATATATCATCTTTTAGGAGGAATTTTATTTCTATTTCATAATTAAACAGATCTTGTTTTAATGTCACTATTTGTAATGAAATGATTAGTCTATTTTTTAAATCTAAAGTTATTGGTACTAGAACTCTAATTGATGGCTATATATAAAATGAATCTTCATGCTTCATATCCTGAATCTTAGTATGTGAAAAGTCTGGGCACTGAGCGAACATTAATTAAAAAAAAATAGAAGGTTTGGTGCTAGACAGAGTTCTAGAGTATTGGTGTATACAGACATTTGTAGTCCATTCCCTACAACTTCTTGGAATGGTCATAGATACTTCATCACTTTAACGGACGATTACTTTCGTTATGGGTATCTATACTTGATCTATGAGAAATCTCAATTATTGGACATTTTTAAAATCTATAAGACCGAAGTTAAAAATCAACTAAATAGAAAAATTAAAGTCATTAGATCTGACCTTTGTGATGAGTACTATGGCAGATATATCGGATCAGGTAGATGTCCAGAATCTTTTGACAATTTTTTTAAAGAGTATGGCATTGTCGCTTAGTACACCATGTCAGGGATACCTCGTTATAATGGTGTCGCTGAAAGACGAAACCACACACTAAAGAACATAGTTAGGAGTATGATAGTTCACACTACCTTACCAGTGTCATTATAGAGTGAAGCCTTAAAGACGACTGTCTACCTCCTTAATAGAGTCCTTAGTAAACAGTAATTAAAACCTCATATGAGTTATAGACTGAGAAAACTCCCAACATTAGGCATCTCCATGTTTGGGCTTATCTAGCTGAAACTCGGTCTTATATGTCACATGAGAAGAAGCTAGACTCAAGACAGTTAGTTGTTTTTTCGTAGGGTATTCTGAGAGGTCTAGAGGTTTTAGGTTTTACTGTCCCTCTACAAAGAACATAATAGAGACGGATAATGCTAAATTTATTGAGGATATTCAAACAGTAGGAGTCAACTATATAAGAATTTCACATTTGAGAAAGAATATTTTGTCATACCCATGACAACTATTCTAAATGATGAAGCAATTGTTCCACTTCAGAATAAAAATACAGTTGTACCCTTATAAGGTACATATACAGTTCATTCTAAAGTAGATCCTGCTGATGAGGTAGAGCCTTGAAATCTTCAACCACAAGTGCCAAGATAGATCTAGGGAGAAGAGATCATCCATTGAATTGACTATATAGTTTACCTCCAAGAGCATGAGTTTGACATAGGGTTAGAGGATGACCACACATCCTTGAATGAGGTCAAACTTAACATTCACTCCACTAAGCGGTCAAACGTCATAAAAGATAAGTTACAATTTATGAAGGACAATGATGTTTTAGATTTAGTAGAGTTGTCTAAAGGAAAGAAACTGATTGGTTGTAATGGGTGTTCAAAACCAAGCGGGATTCGAAAGGCAATGTTGAAAGGTATAAGACACGTCTTGTCGCAAAGGGATTTACTCAAACAAAAGTTATTGACTATAAGGAGACGTTCTTATTGATTTTCATGAACAATTCATTAGAATTATCATAGCACTAGTGGCCCACTTTGACCTGCAGTTACATCAAATGGATATTAATACGATCTTCCTTAATGGTGACATTGAGATAGAAATCTTTATGGTATAATCAGACAATTTTGAACCCAAAGGTTCACAATATCTGGTTTGCAAATTAAAGAAATCTATTTATGGTATAAAGCTGGCATCCCATCATTGGCATTTGAAATTTGATCAAGTAATGTATGGTTTTGGTTTTGAGGAGAATGTAGATGATCAATGCATTTACCATAAATTTAAAGAGAGTATACTTATATTTCTTGTGTTATATGTGGATGACATTCTATTAGAAAGTAACGATATGACTCTCCTACTTGAAATCAAGAGTTTTCTCTCAAAGAACTTTGAGATGAAAGACTTTGGAGATACTTCTTTTGTGCTAGGCATCCAGATTCAACGTGACAGAACACGTGAAATATTAAGCTTAACACAAAAGGCCTGTATTGGTAAGATGCTAGATAGATGTGGCATGAAGAATTGCTCTAGAGGAGATAAGTTGAGTCTACTCCAATGTCTCAAGAATGACCTACAGAAAGAGCAAATGAAAACATTCCATATGCATTGGCAGTTAGAAGTCTGATGTATGCTTAAATTTGTACCCATCCAGACATAGATATGTCATTGAGAAACTTACCAGATACTTGATCAATCCTATGATTGATTACTAGAAGACTGCCAAGAAGGTAATGTTATACCTACAAAGAACTAAGGACTACATGTTTACATATAGAAAATCTAATCAGCTACAGCTGGTTGGATACACAGAATCAGATTATGCTGGATGTATCGACTGTAGGAAGTCCACTTCAGGTTATATTTTTCTGATTGTAGGAAGATGGTAAATTTAGTCGAGAGGCCATTACAGCTACACTATGACAATAGAGCTACAAAGCTCTATTGCAATAGTGACAAGAGTTCGGCAAAATTGAAGCATATCGACATCAAGTTTCTTGTCATTAAGGATAAAGTTTGAAATCACATTATATTTATTAATAGTATTGTACTATTCTTAACATTCCTATTCTTAACATTACAGATCTACTCACTAAAGAATTGTCACCTAAAGTGCTCTTAGAACATATTGCTCGTATGGGGATGGTTAGTCATGATGATATCTTGGTTTAGTGGGAGTGGATAATTTTATGTAACAGATATTATTTTTAAGTGCATTCTATGTATATTTGTTGATTCTAACAAAAGTGATAATTGCTTTCTTTTTCTTTTGAATTTAACTTGCACATTTGATTTTGTTGGCAGTTAAACTTGTTAGAGTCATAAAGTTAGACTCGTTGGAGTCTTAAAGTGAAAACTAGTTGGAATTATACCTTATTTGATCAGAGGATATTTTCATGTCATACGTCCACATTTGATCTATGTATTAAGGTTTTGAAACTTGTGATATTGAAGGTCCTATCTCGATTATATAGAAGGTAACGATCGCCATGTTCGGTGGCAGAACACTTAATTGACCATATTGTTATGAAACATGGTTTATTGAAGGTTTAAGTTTTGGTACCATATAATTACGTATAATATCCTTCCAGTATGACTTGCTTGGCCAAAGTGGGAGATTGTTAGACTTATTTGGATTAAATCCAAATTAATTGTTACACAGGTCGAATTGTATTTATACACCCATCTCTATAAGCCTATATTGTTTGACCCAATAAAAAATTGATCAAGCCTAATAGTTGGGTCTAAACTCGTTTCAATTATACTTAGCCATTGGTGTAAATAAATTTGTAATGTGGATCTCATTTAAACATGTGGAACACGTGATATTAATCAAGAGCCTAGATCTATGATGAGTTGAATTAGGATTGCCTTGGGCCTATAAATATCATAGATTAGATTCTCTTTCCACTACTATGATCTAATCTCTCTCTTGAAGGCCTCTCATCTCCTCCAAGGATTAAGAAGAGAACTTGGTGGCTGGAGAGAAGAATCCCCTCCCTCAACTCCACCGTCCTCGAAATCATACAACCTTTGGCATTCGTTTCGTGATGGAATCAGGTATGCCTAAACCCTCCTTCCCTTTGATCTTGATAAATAGGCTTTTGGTTTATGCGTGGATCTTATTTGGATAATTATTAGATCAACAGGACCACCTTGTTTTATAGAAATAGAGATTAATTCAATTGGTATTGGTAACTATCTCTATCCTCTGTTTTATGTTTATACGCTTTAATTGGAAGCATATCATAGTTTAGATGTTTAGTTTATATATTTAGGTACAATTTTTTGTTAAAACTTGTGATATACTTGTATAGCTTTTGAGACACTCTTGACTTTGTGCCAAAATTAATTTATATCCTTTGTGTACTCAATTATTGTTTAGTTATATTTGTATATCCTAATTTTGATGATTCTTGCATATCATGTTTGCGAAAAGGAATTTTCTTGATTTATGTTCATGTTTTTACAAATCTAGTTTCAATATGTCAAAGTTTAAAAAGAATTTCATATGAGTTTTGATGAATTCTTTCGAGCCTTCTTGATTTATCTTCATGAATATGTTCCTTACGTGATTCTTGTGCACTCGATATTTTGTTTACTCATGAGTTTACAATTCATGAGAAAAAAAGTGCATTTTTTGGAATATGAGTGACAATTCTTGTGTAATTATCATGTTTCATGAGATATATGATTTGTTTTATATTTGAAAAATTTTGAACTAGTTTTCAAACCTATATTAAATTAGTTCGTTTAAATTCTTCACATAGTAGTATTTTCAAACTATTCTCAACTATTTTCAAATAATTATTTTTGAAAATACCTACCCTTAGTGGGAGGATGGTTAAGTAATCATACCTTGTATATGTTTAAATGACTATTTTTTTAGTATGTGCATATAGGTTGGTAATTTCAATGAGTTATGCACATAATTTAAATGTTATTTGATTTTTGTATACTCATTCATGTTTTTCTATATATGTATGCCTCATATTTCAAGTGATATTAAATTTTAATTGGTATATATATATATATATGTGTGTGTATGTGTGTGTGTGTTTTGCTTGTTTAATAATGTCCATACATATTTTTATAGCATAACCGGTTCATGCTAAGCTTGATTTTACTTTAAATATATTTATTTTATTTTTAAGAAGCTTGTGCATTGGTTTTGCAGTTGCTTCAAAAAGGGGGAGAAATTTGGACTTAAAATGATATCTTAATCTTATTCCCATCTTTTTGTGAGGAAAATATATTTTACAAATACTTTCATATTTTCATTTGTTATCAATTATTACAATCGGTATCGTCTTTTTAAATTATTTTACAAATTAGTATCTATGAATTTTTATAATTGGCATCAATGTGATTTATCTAAAATTTACAATTGATATTTATTTAAAATTGTATTTGTGTTTGTTTAAAATTGGTTTAGGTATTCATCATTTTGATTTCTACACATGTGTAAAAAATTTGTTTGTATATGTATTACTTATATGCAAGGAGAATTAACTTAACGTCTCCTCTATATGTAAATTTTGAAATCACCTAGAGGGGGGGTGAATAGGTGATGCTATACTAAGTGACAAATAATGCGGATTAAAAACTTTTTAACAATAAGCAACAATTATAAAAAGACTTGCAAGAAATTAGACAAGTAATGTAGCAAGTAAAGTGGAGAGAGAGTTTAGAGAAAAGTGGACAATCGCAAATACGAAGATATGTTCCGAGGTTCGAGCTACTGCTCTACGTCCCCACCTTCAACACGATGAAGATTTCCACTATTGTTGATCCCACCGGATCGTCAATACAAGGACACACTTGTCCTCTCTCACGGTGCCGCAACACCAACTCGGAGCACACTAGCTCGCTTGAGGCCGATGCCTCTACAACTTCTCAAAATGAAGAAAGGTGATCAACACTTGACCACAAACAATGGCTCACTTGCACAACCCTACAACAAAGATGAGGAGATGATATTTTTGAGATTGTGTAGTGCACAAATCTAGAAGAGAAGTAGAGGAATGCTTCAAGCTAAAAGGATTAGAAATTTTGGCTCAAAGAAAACTTTTTGCTAAAGGCTAAGTTTTGAAAAACTTTTGATCTTTTACTTGTAAATCTTGTTAATTTAGTTGTAGAACACTCCCTCTATGTATAGAGGATGAAAACTGGCTTACAAGGGTCAAGAGAGTCGTTGGGGGGAAACCTAGCACAAAACAAGTCAGAACAAATAGCTGTTGGAAACTGTCAGAAAATTCTGACTGCTGTCGGTCGACCGGGCCAGTCGACCGCCAACGGTCAGATTTTCGACCGTTGGGAAAGCGGTCGACCGGAACGGTCGACCGAAGTCCCAAACAGAGAGTGAGTCTCTCTGTCGGTCGACCGGTCCGGTCGACCGAGGAAAAACAGAGAGCACTGCATTGCTCTCGCACACATGCACAAGGGTGCATGTCGGTCGACCGCCCCTGTCGACCGACAGAGCAATTCAGCTCTGCCAGCGGTCGACCGTGCGGTCGACCAGACTAGGCCCAAAAACAGTTTTTTGAAAGGCTTTTTGAAGATAGGAATTTTTGATAAAAATTCTTTGGATGAGTAAATACAAAATAGAGTTCTATGGCTTATAAGGACCAGGGTGTGATCATAGATCAACACCAAAATGATTTGAACTTTATTTGATAAAAATCCTTTTTCTAAACAAAGACGATTTTTTCTAAAAACTTGTTTTTCCAAAAACGATTTTTCCAAACTTTGTTTTTCCGAAACTTGGTTAGAAATATTGTAATAAAAATTTGTTTGTAAGCATGAAGCAATATCAAATGTGTGTGTGTGTGACAATCCCAAAGTTATCTACCTCTATCATCTAGGTTTTCACAAAATATACTAAAAATCCTAAATAAAAATGGAAAATACAAATCTTGTATTAGTCTTCAACTTGTTTGATCCTGGAGCTCTCTATTGTGCTGAGCTCTGGGATCCAAATCTTCGCGGCCTCCAAATGTGTGAGTCTTGTGTTGGAGCCATCAACCAACCTATGATTTTTACCTGAAACTCATTTAAACAAACTCATTAAAAATATAACTATATATGGTTTATTATCATCAAAACTTCGGGCTAATGGCCTTTGGGCCAACAATCTCCCCCTTTTTGATGATGACAAAACATATAGAGTTAATACAAATATTTTGGGTGGAGACTTCAAGTGAAGCTCTCCCTTAACACATGCATATAAAATAATCTGATAAAGAGATACACAAGCATAACACAGGCATATATATATAGGATATGAAAATGACACATATGCCAACCATCCATGCATACCAAAGATACAGAAATATAGAAGTGTATGCATACATGGTTACCTCCATCCATCCAGAAATACCTCCGTCCTCCAAAATAGGTGATTGGGTCAATAAAAGCATAAACACAATAACCACAATATACAACCAATACATATGCCACATGGAGATAGAAAACATAACTGTCATAACATAGACAAAATAGTAAAACAATGTTCATACAGATAAGAGGTTCATGCCAACCTCAAAACCATAACACATGTCCACATGTCCACAAACACCAAACCAAACACAAAATATGTCCAAATACATGTAGAAAACAACAACCCAAAATAACACATATAAATAACACATAACTCCCTAAATACTCTCCCCCTTTTTGACATCATCAAAAAGGGTCACTCCTCATCAGAATCAGAATCCTGTGTAGTAGATGGCGGTGGTGGAGCAGAAGGAGTCCTGGCGGGAAATGGAGGACCGGTAGTAGGAAGTGGCCTAGAACCAGCTGATGGAAGAGGAACCGGCCAGTTATTCTTCTGATAAATGCCGCCGATAAATGTCTCCAAATAGCGCATGGAGTCACAGATATAGCTCAGATCATGGTCCAAACGCTGCTCCATCCGCTGATAATGTGCGGACATCTCAGCGGAAATCTGCTGGCGATGCGCAGTCATCTCAGCAGAAATCTTCTCGTGGTGCTCCTGAATCTGAGTAGATAAGGCAGTATAGGGATCGGAGGGAGCAGAAGAGCCAGAAGAGGATCCAGGGACAGGAACAGCAGGAAAGAAAGGTTACGGCTGAGGAGCAGGAGGACGCTCCCTAGGTCGCATCCTCTTGAGGAGGGTGCTATTAATGTTAACTGACGGTCAACTGATCGTTCAGCGGAAAGATCAAATTTTAGTTGCTTCAGCAGATGAGTAATGATCATCCCAAAAGGCAAGTGCCGGTTTGGGACAAGGAAGTGCTCAGATGTCATATAACTGATGATGAGTTTTGGGATATTAATTATAATGCCTCGCAGAAGGCAGTAGATGATAAGAGGAACAGAACCCCTAGCATGACTATATTCTCCTGATTTTGGCAGGAGGTTATAGAATATGATCTTAGCCAGGACTTGAGCGGTGAGAGTGTAATACTTCACCTCCTCGTTCCTAACTAAGCCGGGGTTATCATCACCATGAAGCAAAGTGGAGGCGGGGTAGGCAGACTCACCGTCAGGATAGACAAAATCATGTAGATCAAGATTATAGATGTCTTCACCCTCGCAGGAGAGGTGAAGATGATGTGCAAATCTTGGAGGGAGATGTCAATGTCTCTGCCCAATACTCTGGATCTCACTTGGTTAGACTCAAAAGTAAGATTTGAGTAGAAATACTGTACTATGGAAGGGTAAACAGGTTCCCTAATAGATAGAAAATATTCTAAGGAACTAGTTCTCAAAATAGAGGCTAGATTCAGATGTTCAAAGTCATTAATCACAACTGATCTCCCAGAGTTAACATTTTTAGTGGAAATTACAATATATTATATGAAGCATGTTGTGAAACAGAAGGGGAGGATTGAGATGAGGATTGAGTGCTTTTACCCTTCTCAGATCGAGTCTCTTAGACATGATGGAAGGATAATCAAGACTAAAGCTAGATCTAAGCAAAAGATATGGAATTAAACAAAAAAAATTGAAAGATCTAAGAAAGAGATTATACCTTGAAATTAATGGAGAAACACGAGAAAATCCACAAGAAAAGAGCAGATCTTGAGCCTGAAACTGCGAAACCTAAATTTTTAGGAATTGATTTTGAGTTTTGGAGAGTGAGAGAGGGGTTGGATGTGATTTAGGGTTGAGAGAGATGAGATAGGAGAGGGTGGAGGCGGATGAAATGAGGGAGAGAAAGTTTAGGGCTTTAAATAGAACCGGGTAGAAAACTGGAAACCCGTCGCCCGGTCGACCGGGCCGGTCGACCGGGGGGAAACGGAGACCAAAGCCAATCTCAGCCGGTCGACCGCCCGGTCGACCGGCTATGGGAGAAATAAAAAATATTATACCAGGCTAGGTCGGTCGACCGCGACGGTCGACCGCGACGGTCGACCGGGCCTATGCCAGGCCAGATCGGTCGACCGGGCCGGTCGACCGGTCATGCCCAGAAAACAGAGAACAAGGCAGTTTGGAAAAATTATGTTTTTAATTTAATATCCTTTAAACCACACATGTATATTTATCATAAAAATGATGTTAAAATACTTTAAATCTTTCTTGGCATGAAAAACAACAAAAATATATTTATTTTTATTTATTATTTAATATTTATTTTATTTATTAATAAAGCGATAAATAAGAGGTGTTGAAGCCGAATACCCTGTTAAGGGTTCTGAACTTCTCCTCGAAATTCTTCTGGATAAGAGTTGAGGCGCGCAATTGCCATCTCTATTTATTTGCTTATTATAATTAAATAAATTTTATTATAAAACTTCATTTTAACAAAAACTTGATATATGGACAAATAACACATGGCAAAGAAATATGAGTATATTCTCAATCATGGCAAAGGTATAAACAAAATAGAAATGCAAGTTTACATATGGCACAATATCACAAAAGTATAACTAGCAATCCTATGTATATAAAAGAAATCTTTATGTGGAGAAGTTACCAAATCATAGGTTTTCTCCAAAATGGGTGCCTCTATGATAGTGATGCAAGCGACGATGTGTTCGTTGAGTGTTGATGCATCCACCACCCGGGCACCATCTCCCCCTAAGTCTTGGAGGAGGACGACCCACCTGCATCAATTGAGTTTGGTGCGTCTTTTGGTACCCAAATCTTTTTGGATCCTATATGGTTAATGTTTTCTCGAACCCAAACATTCTTATTAGATAAGTTTAGCTTAGCATAGTAAAATTTAACTAAATGGCCTTTGCGGTCACAATGTGCACAAGTATAAATTCTACCATACATGAATGCATGCTTGTGCGTGTGTGCATGTTTGTGTGAGTTTGAAGCATGATGATGATGAGTGTGTTTCCCTTGGGATATTCCTTTAGAAAACCTAGATGCAAGTTTAGTCATGTCAAAAGCATATTTCTTTAAAGTTGTATCCAAAACTTCAACTCGTTTTTGGATCTCTAAAAATTCATTTTTGTTGCAAGTAGAAATAGGGCTTTTTCCTTTACAAGATGTTTTATATTTTTCAAAATCCCTTTTCATCTTATCAAAAGAATTTGCTAATTCATTTTTCTCTTTTAAAACAAGTTCAAATTTACTTTTTAATGAATCATTTTTCTTTTTCAATTTTTTATTTTGAGCTTGAGAAATTTCATATCTACTTTGTAATTCTTCAAAGAAATGTGCAAGCTCATCCATAATTAAGTCTTCATCATCTAGAGAGTTTTCTAGACATACCTTGGTAGCATCCTCGGCATGTGCCATGAAGCACATGTGAGCGGCGTCGATCTCCTCTTTGGATTCCGACTCCGAATCATCCTACATGGCCACCATCGCCTTTTTCTTCTTTTTCCCGTTCTTGGAGGTAGTAGCTTATAGAGAGGGGGCAATCGGCAATTAGGTGTCCCGTCTTCTTGCAATGAAAACACGGACCCGGTTCCTTTCTCTTCTTTTCAAATCTTCCTTGAGGCCTCCTCTTCGGAAGTTGCTTTGTCTACCCTTTTTGTAGAACATTTTGCCCACCTTCCTTATGAGCATGGCAAAGTCTTCATCGTAGTCTTCCGATGAATCCTCTTCACCATGAGTGGATGGAACGGCCTTGAAAGCAAGGGCTTTTTCTTTGGTGCCTCCCTTTCTTCTCTTACCTTCATCTCCATCTCATGGGTTTTGAGATTATCGATGAAGCCGGAGAAGTCCATCTCCTCCCTATCATTTAGCTCCTTGAGGGTGGTTGCCTTGACTTCCCAAGACTTAGGAAGAGCTGTAATGACCTTTCGGATCTTTTGGTCATTGTCGATGGTGTCACCTAAAGAAGATAGGGCATTAGTGATCTTGGTAAAACGGGTGAGCATATCATCTATGCATTCATTTTCAAGCATATAAAAATTCTCATATTGAGACGGAGCAAGTCAATTTTAGATCTCTTGACTTGAGACGTTCCCTCATGAGTCACAATAAGAACATTCCAAACTTCAAAAGCAGATTTACACTTAATAATGCATGAAAGATCATCTTCATTTAAAACTTGGGTGAGTGCATATTGGGCTCTAGCATTGGCCTCATAGTCCTTAGTTGTGTCTTCGGACCATGTTTTCTCATCAGTGAGAGGTTCACTAAATTCTTTGGTGATGGACCTAGCAACTCTAACTCCTAGGGATTTTAGGAAAAGGTTCATTTTGACCTTCCAAATAGGGAAGTTCAATCCATCAAATTTGGGTGGGGACTTGATGCTAGAAAAGTCAACAGATTCCATGAATACAAGTATAATGCACAGCAAATAAAAAATGCAACAATAGATATAGCCAAAAGTGAGGATCTCCCTAAGGTGGTTAAACCAAATGCTAGGGTTAGGCTCTGATACCAATTGAAATCACCTGGGGGTGAATAGGTGATGGCTATACTAAGTGACAAATAATGCGGATTAAAAACTTTTTAACAATAAGCAACAATTATAAAAAGACTTGCAAGAAATTAGACAAGTAATGTAACAAGTAAAGGAGAGAGAGAGTTTAGAGAAAAGTGGACAATCGCAAACACGAAGATATGTTCCGAGGTTCGAGCCACTGCTCTACGTCCCCGCCTTCAACACGATGAAGGATTTTCACTATGGTTGATCCCACCGGATCGTCAATACAAGGACACACTGTCTTCTCTCACGGTGCCGCAACACCAACTCGGAGCACACTAGCTCGCTTGAGGCCGATGCCTCTATAACTTCTCAAAATGAAGAAAGGTGATCAACACTTGACCACAAACAATGGCTCACTTGCACAACCCTACAACCAAGATGAGGAGATGATATTTTTGGGATTGTGTAGTGCACAAATCTAGAAGAGAAGTAGAGGAATGCTTCAAGCTAAAAGGATTGGAAATTTTAGCTCAAAGAAAACTTTTTGCTAAAGGCTAAACTTGTGAAAAACTTTTGATCTTTTACTTGTAAATCTTGTTAATTTAGTTGTAGAACACTCCCTCTATGTATAGGGGATGAAAACTGGCTTACAAGGGTCAAGATAGTCATTGGGGGGAAACCCACCACAAAACAAGTCAGAAAAAATAGTTGTTGGAAACTGTCAGAAAATTCTGATTGCTGTCGGTCGACCGGGCCGGTCGACCGCCCACGGTCGGATTTTCGACCGTTGGGAAAGCGGTCGACCGGAACGGTCGACCGAAGTCCCAAACAGAGAGTGAGTCTCTCTGTCGGTCGACCAGTCTGGTCGACCGAGGAAAAACAGAGAGCACTGCATTGCTCTCGGTCGACCGGTCGGTCGATCGATGTGCACACATGCACAAGAGTGCATGTCAGTCGACCGCCCGGCGTCGACCGACAGAGCAATTCAGCTCTGCCAGCGGTCGACCGTGCGGTCGACCGGACTAGGCCCAAAAACAGATTTTTCAAAGGATTTTTGAAGATAGGAATTTTTGATAAAAATTCTTTGGATGAGTAAATATAAAATAGAGTTCTATGGCTTATAAGGACCAGGGTGTGATCATAGATCAACACCAAAATGATTTGAACTTTATTTTGATAAAAATCCTTTTTCTAAACAAAGACGATTTTTCCAAAAACTTGTTTTTCCAAAAACGATTTTTCCAAACTTTGTTTTTCCGAAACTTGGTTAGAAATATTGTAATAAAAATTTATTTGTAAGCATGAAGCAATATCAAATGTGTGTGTGTGACAATCCCAAAGTTATCTACCTCTATCATCTCGGTTTTGACAAAATATACTAAAAATCCTAAAAAAATGGAAAATACAAATCTTGTATTAGTCTTCAACTTGTTTGATCCTGGAGCTCTCTTATTGTGCTGAGCTCTGGGATCCAAATCTTCGCGGCCTCCAAATGTGTAAGTCTTGTGTTGGAGCCGTCAACCAAACTATAATTTTTACTTGAAATTCATTTAAACAAACTCGTTAAAAACATAACTATATATGGTTTGTTATCATCAAAACTTCGGCCTAATGGCCTTTGGTCCAACAAATTTATGATAAGTGTATTGTATAAAGAAGAGCTTAACGTCTCTTCTCTATATCGTATATATGTGTAGGGGGCTCAACATATCGTATATATAGTTTAAAGTTTAGTCATCCCTTCTCCATGTAATACATATATGCAAGGGGATCTAACTTATCGTCTTTCCTCATCATGAATTTATATTGCATATAACTTATTTGTTTTCTTTACTCTTTTTGATGAAGTGACAAAAGAGGAGAGAGAGGAGAGAGAGAGGAGAGAGAGAGAGAGAGGAGAGAGAGAGAGATTTAGAGTGTTTAGTGTTAACATATACATGTTGTTTATGTTCTGCATATATGTTTGATGTTTATTGAGCTTTATTGAATATCTTTATATTTATGCATGAGTTAAGGAGAGATTTTGAGCTTTTATCTAATCCATGCATATATATCTCCACTTATCAAAAAGGAGAAGATTGTTGGCCTAAAAGCCCATCACTCTAGTTTTGATGATAATTAAATCATGTAGTTATAGTATTAATGATCTTGTGTTTATTAAGTTCAGATATTCAATCAAGATCTTAGTTGGTGTTTACCTTCATTAAAAGATTTAAAGTCAAGTTTTGAAGCTAACACATGTTAATTCAAGAGCTCAAGCATAAAAATCATATCAAGACCTCAAGAAGGAGTCTAGCTCAAGGAATTAAGTTTGAATCAAGTCAACATGGAGAAGAAGATCAACAAGAAGACTTGAGTTTAGAGTTTGTAAATTTAGAATTTGTATAATAAATTTGTAGGTCACTTAGAGGGGGGTGAATGGTGACCAGCTAATCTAATGCCAAACAATGTGGAATTAAAACTATTTGCAAACTAAAAACTACACACAACATATAACGAAAGAGTGAAACCAAATTCCCGGTGAAGGGCTCTGGACTTATTCTCAAAATTCCTCTAGATTAAGAGTTGAGGTGCTACTATAGCTCTCTTGGTTGAATGCTGTGTGAGCACAAACACAAGCATGCAATAAATGTACAAGGAATAAGAGCATGCAAAATAATAAACAATCAAAGCAAGTATACCAATAAAGCAAAGTAAATATCAAGCATATAAAGATATAAACAATATAAGCATGCAAGATATAAAACACAAGTGAGTGAGAGAGAGATGAGCAATCAAAAAGAGGGGAGAATTCTTTCGAGGTTCGAGCCACTTGCTCTTTGTCTCCGCCTTCAACACTAAGAAGGATTTCCATAATAATTGATCCCGCAAGATCACTCGGTGCCACAACACCTACAATGAGCTCCCTCAAGAACTCTTAGACCCACAAGTCCTTTACTTGTTCGCGTAAGAGCAACACGCGTGAACCCGCAAGCTCGAATAGGCCTCAACCTCTACAATACCTCAAATACAAGGGGTGGAATACTTGTGATCACTTCTCTTGATCACAAAACAAACTCTCTCACATACAATGATCCATAGAGGATATATATAGTGATGGAGGGTTCAAGCTTGTGTGAGAAAAATTAGATAGGATTGTGGTGGAAAAACTCAAGAGAATACTTTTGAAAATTCAAGATAAACACTCTTGAAAAACTCCCTTTGAATATGGAAGTGAAGCTCTAAAATTTGTAGAGAAACTCTGTAAAAGAGCTCTTGTAAACACTTGTAAAAATCTTGTGAAAAACTGGCCATAAGACCCCAATTTATAGCCATCAGAAAACTAGTCGTTAGGGGGCCAGGTGACCTGTCGGTCAACAGGTCGGTCAACCGGCCAACGGTCATAAAAACGACTGTTGGGGTTGCCGGTCGACCGCCCCCAGGCCACTTGCCCTGTAGGTCGACCGCTCGGTCGAACGACCAAACCCGAGGGTGGATTTGATCCAGTTGGTCGACCGCTCGGGTCGACCGGCCCTAAAGGTAAGAACTTGTGCATGTTTCTGTGCACATCGGTTGACTGGTCAATCGACCGAGCCATGCTTGGTCGACCGGTCAGTCGACCGCCAACAACCTAAATCAGGATTTTTAGTTAAATCTTAGACTTGTAAAACCCTAAATATTCTAATAAAATTTCATAAAATCCACAAAAGTAAGTTCTTATCAATACTTTTAAATACAAATATGTGTGATAAAAAATTAACACATATTACAAACAATTTGAACTATTTTTGAGGCATAGAATTTAAAGCTTAGAACAAAAACTATATTTTTCAAAAACAAACTTTTAAATGAAAAATGATTTTTTCAAAACTTGTACAAATACAAAAACAAGATATTTAAACACATTTTAAGTATAGTGTTTATGGATATAATCCAATACACAAAGAAGATGAAATATACTTGTTTTGACAATAAGCTCTAAAATAAGTTTTGATAAATACAAAACCTTAAACACATGATATAAACTCATCAAAATAAGTTTTTAAATAATATGAAGAAACAATTTGTGTTGATGAAGTTCAATACACATATAAACATATAAATGTTTGATAAAATCTATTTATGGAACCAATATATGTATTCTTTGAAATTCAAAACCAAAACCAAGACTAAACCAAAACTATATTTTCCAAAAATAAAATTTTATCATTAAAGATATGAAATATTGTGGTGTGGTGTGTGTGTGTGTGTGTGTGTGTGTGTGTTGTGTGTGTGTATGATCTTGATCAATCAACAACTAATCTATCCTTTGCATTGTATCCTAAAACAATATCTTAAACTTACAAACTAGGCTTCAAGTCTTCTCGAAAATCTTCTCTTGAAAATTTTCTCTTCCTCTTGACTTGAATCAAACTTGATCCAAACGAGCTAGACTCCTCTTTGAGTACTTGATGTGATCTTGAAGTGCGAACTCTTGAATCAATGTGTGCTAGCTTCAAAACTTGACTTCGAATCTTTTGTTGAAACTAAACACCGACTAAGATCTGATTAAATATCTGAAACTTAATAAATACAAGATCATTAGTACTATAACTATATGAGTTAATCATCATCAAAACTAGAGTGATGGGCCTTTGGGCCAACAATTTAAATTAGTTTTGATTGCTCATGCTTATACACTTACACACATAAAAGTTTTGGCTTTTGGTTTAACCCATTTTAATTTCATGAGTAGATTTCATCAAAACAAGTTTTATATTTTTATGTGTGTGTTGGATTCTATCCACACACCTTGTACTTAAAATGAGTTGGAAATACTTATTTTTGTATTTATACAAGTTTTTAGAAAAATTTGATTTTTTGGAAAAAATAATTTTTAATATAGTTTATGTTATAAATTGTATTTCTTATCTCAAAAACAAGTTTGCATGTTTATAATATGTATTGATTTTTTATCACACATATTTGTGCTCATATGTATTTATATGAACTTATTTTTGTAGATTTTATAGAGATTTATTTGGATTCAAAAAGATCTAAAAATGTGTTTTAAGGTAGAAAGAAAAATCAAGTTTTGGGCTGAGCCGGTCGATCGCTAGCCAGAGCTGAGTGCTCTGTCGGTCGATCGCCTAGTCGATCGGATATGCATAGCTTTGTACTTGTGCATATCGATTGACCGACCGGTCAATCGTAGAAATATCTTTGCTATTTGTTTAGGGTTCCGATCGACCGCACGGTCAACCGCAACTCCAACGACTATTTTAATAGTCATTAGATGGTTGACCACCAGGCCAATTCTGGTCCAGTTTGACCCTAATGGTTAGTTTTTATTTTAAGCCTATATATATGGGTTTCTAGGATGAGTTTTCTCCAAAATTTTCAAGAACTTATTTTTCATCTTCAACAGAGTTTTCTTAACAAGTTTTTGAGCTTCAATTATATATCAAAATAGGTTTTCAAGAGGTGCTTTTCTTGAGTTTTTCAAAAGAGATTTACTGTAACGCCCCGATCCTAAAGATACGGAGTCGTTATGGCGACGCATATACGCAAGGGAAATACCCCACGTATACGCGCTAAGCCTAAGTTGTAACCTGAACAAGCTATAATCTCAACCATGAAAATCACTGCAATATGACATATAAAAGCTACACATGATAACAATATGAATGACAGGAAAGAAAATGGCAGCTGAACAGAAGTCAAAGGTGATATACAGGAAACAAAGAATAATAACAAGAATAAAATGCAAGTATACCAGAATCAAAGGAGAGGACCCAAGCTCCTCGCCAGGCGTACCGTCTCATCGAACACCTGCACATTAGAACAACCGTCCAATAGCTGGACGTGCAAATCCAGGGTCGTCAGAATGCGACCATAATGAGTGTGTGTGTAAAGGGAAACAGCTCGTGCAGAAGAAACCATGTGCATATATAATAATAAGGACAACTGCAGATAGAAAGACTAATAACACAATAAATACTGAACAGTAATACATATGATAACAACATGAATACAGGTAGCAGACAAATGGCACAACTGTAAATATGCAATCAATGTCAAGGCGTGTAATCTATCACATGTCACTAGGTTGGCATACAATCCAGTCATGGTTATAGTTATATGTCTATCACATGATATAAATGTACAATCAGGTGATTGTGGTCAGTCCCAATATATTAACAGTTCATTATTATTTATTACGTCAGCGAACACTAATTGCCACCTGTAATAGGCGCATCCCATACTACGCCTACTACACGTGTCAATCAGGATCCTAAGTTATTGAAATTAATAGAAGAGACTTTGTCCATGCTTTAGGTGGGTTCCGTACATACCCGAACCACGGCCCAATCACCTGGCGCTGAACCAGGTCCTACCGCTAGGTAGTCAATATCAATAACAATAACAATGTGTTAATACAATGACAATATGAACAATACGAGATGTCAGTCATCCCCCGGAACCCTGCAGTGGAACCGTATCTCGGCTGCACAACCTGTATCCTAGGTCCACCCAAAATACAGACGCTGTCTCCTCCATCAATTTCCCCAATCCCAGTGTAAGTTGTCAATTTACATTATTATTATTCAATTCAGTTAAATCAGTTAATGTATATTATTATTTATAACGATCAATATCCATGTCATGTCAATTACTGGGACGATACAGTAACAGTAACAATATCAATGTGACAATGACAATATGAACAGTATTACCGTATAAACGGTAGAACAATATAACAATGAAAGTGTTACGGTCCAACAATATTTTCCCAGTAACTTTCAATAACATGGATTTATACAATAACAGTAGATAATACTCAATAGCCAGTCTCATCTAGAACTGATGGATATCTCATATGCCTGTACTGCATATAACAATAGCCGATATGCATCTCTACCAACTCATATAAGCTCTGAAGTACAAGATCATTGACATCGAATAGATCACCATCATAATAACCCGATCTCTATCAACTACAGTAATCCAGTCTCTAACATCATAACAAGTCCACATCAATATCTGAATGAATCATCACTTAAGTTGTTAACAAAGAAAGAATAACAAGTCTGGAAGTCCTTTACATAAAATATATCATCTGCCCTCTATAACTCTAGTTCAGTCCAATCACAGTCCAACTCTAAATAAGTACATGTACCAATCCAATCATCAAGAACTCTAATCTTTTAATAAGGTAAGGTCACACCTAGTATATCCTCAAACACATGTGATCTAGAATATCTACTCAACTACTTCAGTCATATCTGATATGTCCTCAAATACTCACTAATAAAATCTTGTCTAATTACTGATCATCATTCAATGTAAATAGCATAAGTCCCAGGTCAATTCAAGGTCAACACAACCAACTCATGATTCCAATAGTACTGCTCTACAAGTATCAATACAAATCAAGCAATCTGATATAATAATCGTTATTCTAACATATATCAATAATCAATACTAGTCCTCTCACTCTAACAATTTAATTTGATTTCCAAGTCTTCACAATCACACTTCTATTAAGATCATTCACAACATCCCAACACTCGGTATCACAATATATTCATGCATAAGTTCTACCATGATATCCCAATACTATGTACCATAATATATACATGTATCTATGCTCTATTCGATCAAGTCATTCCATCTAATATCCATCCCTCAAAGTCGTGAACATCCATCTATAACCATCACACATCCCATGGGTAGGTCTACATCCAATAGAGGAACTACACATAGCTGTCAGGCCAAGTTAGTCGACTAGGGGTGATATACAAGTCGACTAGGCATACTGTTAGTCGACTATTAACAATGTCAAGTCGACTAACAGAGATACACAGAGAGTTATCTACTTCCAGGTTACATATTCAGTCGACTAGGACTATGGGTAAGTCGACTAGGGAGGTCTATTAGTCGACTACAGGTAAAGGGTAGTCGACTAACAAGTTATACAGGGAACAAACAGAGAGCAGATCAATTTCTGGGAAGTGGGTTAGTCGACTAGAGGCTAGGGGTAGTCGACTAGCAAGGTCTTTAGTCGACTAATCTCAGGGACTAGTCGACTAATCCCCCTGCCAGAACGCAGATCTGAAGCATACAGAAACTTATCTCTACACAATAATTCATGTATATGTATCCTCTTATGCACATAACAATAAACACAATAACCACACTATTTTATGTACAAAATATAATCAATTTAGAATCAAATATTCATACGAGAAAGAATTGAAGGGAGGAGAAACACTCACATGAAATAATATTAAAATACTCAATAAATAAAATAAATAACACTCACATGGAATGACGCGATTTTGGAACCGAATCACCATTGTGTATCGGGTCCATAATGTACATAACTCTGAATCTCCAGTTACCGTGTTCGGATCATCCGAGTGAGTCCGAAACGATAGGCATCTTGGTGGTATTGGAGCTTTAATAAGCCCAAGTTGGACCTTCTTCCATCTTCTTTATGAACCCTCCAAGCTGCTGTTTATTTGCAGAAATTTCTCAGGTTTGGCTAAAGAATTGATCTTTTAAGATCACAAATCAGCTCCACCAGTACACGGCCTGCTAGGAAATTGATAGTTTATGCTTAAATTATTAACATGTGCATATAATTGCTCTTTCTAAATGGTCGGAGCTACAACTTGCAATGCTGGCAGCAAGTTTTGATCCAACCAAGAAGCTACCAGACATGACAAAGCCAGCATGAATTTAATGGCAAAAAATCTTCCCTCACTTACCATAATACACCTCCGCAATAGACTTGGAATTGCTTTCATCATTATCTGATCTTGAGACTTCCATCAATCACCACTCCAACGTCCTCTTCTCCGTCATCAATGAAAGGCAGCTGCTGTGATGCTTTGGGGATGGATCAGGGAGCGGTTGGGGGAGGTAGATCTCGGCCTGACTTGGAGAGGAGGCGGTCTGGGATTCCATGGAGAAGGCTTGGCCATGGGGCTGGGGATCTTGCAGCCAAGCATGGCCATGGGGGCAGCTGCGCCATAGGGCAGGCTGTTGTGGCCTGGGCGCGCGCAAGGGAGGAAGAGGCGGTGGTGGTGGCCGTGGGCTGTTGCCGCTTCTGAGATCCACGCGCGAGGGTGCTCAACGGTTGGAGATGGAGGTGGTGCGGCGGCTATGAATTTGGGAAAGAGAAGGTTAGGTTAATTAAATAGGTTTTGGGATTTATATAAGATTATATATAGGAAAAGGTTTTGGGTTGTGGGCCTGGTGGGTATTGGGTTGAGTTAAAAGAGTTAAAGGGTATAAGGGAATGTGTTAGGTTTTGTGGGCTTGCTCAAGTGGGCTTAGCATGAAAGGAAAATAAAATGAAATGAAAAGGAGAATAGGCTTGACTTATTGGGCTTGGATTAAAATAATAATACTACTAATAGTGATTAACAATATCATAATAATAATTAACAATAATAATTACAATAATAATAATATCACTAGTAAAATAAAATAAATACTTTAGAAAAATAAAATACAGTATTTTAGATTAGAGGTATTACATTCTACCCACCTTAATAAAATTTCGTCCTCAAAATTTCGATAAGGTAGGGAATGTTAGAAAATTAGAATCAAGAGAGAAAACGAACAAGCTTCCATGTCGCCTCGTTGGGACACCACGATTCCGCTGCGCGCTCTGATCTCTGCTACTGGCTTCAAAATGGAGTAACCGATCTCAAGAAATAGAATCAGGAGGAATGAATAGAAAGGAAAGATGAAATCAAGATGGACATCCAAATCACTCTAATTGAAGTGTTGGAATCATGAATATCAACAGATCAAGAACGGAATTCCAAAGGGAGGACGATCAATTTCCAATGGAGTCAATATTATCATGTGAATAGTATATGTACATTGCAGTGTCAATATAGTTGTCTCAGGTTACAGGCAGAAACTAGGTTCTCTCTTTATGTCGAAACCTGGCTCTGATACCACTCTGTAACGCCCCGATCCTAAAGATACGGAGTCGTTATGGCGACGCATATACGCAAGGGAAATACCCCACGTATACGCGCTAAGCCTAAGTTGTAACCTGAACAAGCTATAATCTCAACCATGAAAATCACTGCAATATGACATATAAAAGCTACACATGATAACAATATGAATGACAGGAAAGAAAATGGCAGCTGAACAGAAGTCAAAGGTGATATACAGGAAACAAAGAATAATAACAAGAATAAAATGCAAGTATACCAGAATCAAAGGGAGAGGACCCAAGCTCCTCGCCAGGCGTACCGTCTCATCGAACACCTGCACATTAGAACAACCGTCCAATAGCTGGACGTGCAAATCCAGGGTCGTCAGAATGCGACCATAATGAGTGTGTGTAAAGGGGAAACAGCTCGTGCAGAAGAAACCATGTGCATATATAATAATAAGGACAACTGCAGATAGAAAGACTAAATAACACAATAAATAACTGAACAGTAATACATATGATAACAACATGAATACAGGTAGCAGACAAATGGCACAACTGTAAATATGCAATCAATGTCAAGGCGTGTAATCTATCACATGTCACTAGGTTGGCATACAATCCAGTCATGATTATAGTTATATGTCTATCACAGTGATATAAATGTACAATCAGGTGATTGTGGTCAGTCCCAATATATTAACAGTTCATTATTATTTATTACGTCAGCGAACACTAATTGCCACCTGTAATAGGCGAATCCCATACTACGCCTACTACACGTGTCAATCAGGATCCTAAGTTATTGAAATTAATAGAAGAGACTTTGTCCATGCTTTAGGTGGGTTCCGTACATACCCGGAACCACGGCCCAATCACCTGGCGCTGAACCAGGTCCTACCGCTAGGTAGTCAATATCAATAACAATAACAATGTGTTAATACAATGACAATATGAACAATACGGGATGTCAGTCATCCCCCGGAACCCTGCAGTGGAACCGTATCTCGGCTGCGCAACCTGTATCCTAGGTCCACCCAAAATACAGACGCTGTCTCCTCCATCAATTTCCCCAATCCCAGTGTAAGTTGTCAATTTACATTATTATTATTCAATTCAGTTAAATCAGTCAATGTATATTATTATTTATAACGATCAATATCCATGTCATGTCAATTACTGGGACGATACAGTAACAGTAACAATATCAATGTGACAATGACAATATGAACAGTATTACCGTATAAACGGTAGAACAATATAACAATGAAAGTGTTACGGTCCAACAATATTTTCCCAGTACTTTCAATAACATGGATTTATACAATAACAGTAGATAATACTCAATAGCCAGTCTCATCTAGAACTGATGGATACTCATATGCCTGTACTGCATATAACAATAGCCGATATACATCTCTACCAACTCATATAAGCTCTGAAGTACAAGATCATTGACATCGAATAGATCACCATCATAATAACCCGATCTCTATCAACTACAGTAATCCAGTCTCTAACATCATAACAAGTCCACATCAATATCTGAATGAATCATCACTTAAGTTGTTAACAAAGAAAGAATAACAAGTCTGGAAGTCCTTTACATAAAATATATCATCTGCCCTCTATAACTCTAGTTCAGTCCAATCACAGTCCAACTCTAAATAAGTACATGTACCAATCCAATCATCAAGAACTCTAATCTTTTAATAAGGTAAGGTCACACCTAGTATATCCTCAAACACATGTGATCTAGAATATCTACTCAACTACTTCAGTCATATCTGATATGTCCTCAAATACTCACTAATAAAATCTTGTCTAATTACTGATCATCATTCAATGTAAATAGCATAAGTCCCAGGTCAATTCAAGGTCAACACAACCAACTCATGATTCCAATAGTACATGCTCTACAAGTATCAATACAAATCAAGCAATCTGATATAATAATCGTTATTCTAATATATATCAATAATCAATACTAGTCCTCTCACTCTAACAATTTAATTTGATTTCCAAGTCTTCACAATCACACTTCTATTAAGATCATTCACAACATCCCAACACTCGGTATCACAATATATTCATGCATAAGTTCTACCATGATATCCCAATACTATGTACCATAACATATACATGTATCTATGCTCTGTTCGATCAAGTCATTCCATCTAATATCCATCCCTCAAAGTCGTGAACATCCATCTATAACCATCACACATCCCATGGGTAGGGTCTACATCCAATAGAGGAACTACACATAGCTGTCAGGCCAAGTTAGTCGACTAGGGGTGATATACAAGTCGACTAGGCATACTGTTAGTCGACTATTAACAATGTCAAGTCGACTAACAAAGATACACAGAGAGTTATCTACTTCCAGGTTACATATTCAGTCGACTAGGACTATGGGTAAGTCGACTAGGGAGGTCTATTAGTCGACTATAGGTAAAGGGTAGTCGACTAACAAGTTATACAGGGAACAAACAGAGAGCAGATCAATTTCTGGGAAGTGGGTTAGTCGACTAGAGGCTAGGGGTAGTCGACTAGCAAGGTCTTTAGTCGACTAATCTCAGGGACTAGTCGACTAATCCCCCTGCCAGAACGCAGATCTGAAGCATACAGAAACTTATCTCTACACAATAATTCATGTATATGTATCCTCTTATGCACATAACAATAAACACAATAACCACACTATTTTATGTACAAAATATAATCAATTTAGAATCAAATATTCATACGAGAAAGAATTGAAGGGAGGAGAAACACTCACATGAAATAATATTAAAATACTCAATAAATAAAATAAATAACACTCACATGGAATGACGCGATTTTGGAACCGAATCACCATTGTGTATCGGGTCCATAATGTACATAACTCTGAATCTCCAGTTACCGTGTTCGGATCATCCGAGTGAGTCCGAAACGATAGGCATCTTGGTGGTATTGGAGCTTTAATAAGCCCAAGTTGGACCTTCTTCCCATCTTCTTTATGAACCCTCCAAGCTGCTGTTTATTTGCAGAAATTTCTCAGGTTTGGCTAAAGAATTGATCTTTTAAGATCACAAATCAGCTCCACCAGTACACGGCCTGCTAGGAAATTGATAGTTTATGCTTAAATTATTAACATGTGCATATAATTGCTCTTTCTAAATGGTCGGAGCTACAACTTGCAATGCTGGCAGCAAGTTTTGATCCAACCAAGAAGCTACCAGACATGACAAAGCCAGCATGAATTTAATGGCAAAAAATCTTCCCTCACTTACCATAATACACCTCCGCAATAGACTTGGAATTGCTTTCATCATTATCTGATCTTGAGACTTCCATCAATCACCACTCCAACGTCCCTCTTCTCCGTCATCAATGAAAGGCAGCTGCTGTGATGCTTTGGGGATGGATCAGGGAGCGGTTGGGGGAGGTAGATCTCGGCCTGACTTGGAGAGGAGGCGGTCTGGGATTCCATGGAGAAGGCTTGGCCATGGGGCTAGGGATCTTGCAGCCAAGCATGGCCATGGGGGCAGCTGCGCCATAGGGCAGGCTGTTGTGGCCTGGGCGCGCGCAAGGGAGGAAGAGGCGGTGGTGGTGGCCGTGGGCTGTTGCCGCTTCCGAGATCCACGCGCGAGGGTGCTCAACGGTTGGAGATGGAGGTGGTGCGGCGGCTATGAATTTGGGAAGAGAAGGTTAGGGTTAATTAAATAGGTTTTGGGATTTATATAAGATTATATATAGGAAAAGGTTTTGGGTTGTGGGCCTGGTGGGTATTGGGTTGAGTTAAAAGAGTTAAAGGGTATAAGGGAATGTGTTAGGTTTTGTGGGCTTGCTCAAGTGGGCTTAGCATGAAAGGAAAATAAAATGAAATGAAAAGGAGAATAGGCTTGACTTATTGGGCTTGGATTAAAATAATAATACTACTAATAGTGATTAACAATATCATAATAATAATTAACAATAATAATTACAATAATAATAATATCACCAGTAAAATAAAATAAATACTTTAGAAAAATAAAATACAGTATTTTAGATTAGAGGTATTACATTCTACCCACCTTAATAAAAATTTCGTCCTCGAAATTTCGATAAGGTAGGGAATGTTAGAAAATTAGAATCAAGAGAGAAAACGAACAAGCTTCCACGTCGCCTCGTTGGGACACCACGATTCCGCTGCGCGCTCTGATCTCTGCTACTGGCTTCAAAATGGAGTAACCGATCTCAAGAAATAGAATCAGGAGGAATGAATAGAAAGGAAAGATGAAATCAAGATGGACATCCAAATCACTCTAATTGAAGTGTTGGAATCATGAATATCAACAGATCAAGAACGAATTCCAAAGGGAGGACGATCAATTTCCAATGGAGTCAATATTATCATGTGAATAGTATATGTACATTGCAGTGTCAATATAGTTGTCTCAGGTTACAGGCAGAAACTAGGTTCTCTCTTTATGTCGAAACCTGGCTCTGATACCACTCTGTAACGCCCCGATCCTAAAGATACGGAGTCGTTATGGCGACGCATATACGCAAGGGAAATACCCCACGTATACGCGCTAAGCCTAAGTTGTAACCTGAACAAGCTATAATCTCAACCATGAAAATCACTGCAATATGACATATAAAAGCTACACATGATAACAATATGAATGACAGGAAAGAAAATGGCAGCTGAACAGAAGTCAAAGGTGATATACAGGAAACAAAGAATAATAACAAGAATAAAATGCAAGTATACCAGAATCAAAGGGAGAGGACCCAAGCTCCTCGCCAGGCGTACCGTCTCATCGAACACCTGCACATTAGAACAACCGTCCAATAGCTGGACGTGCAAATCCAGGGTCGTCAGAATGCGACCATAATGAGTGTGTGTGTAAAGGGGAAACAGCTCGTGCAGAAGAAACCATGTGCATATATAATAATAAGGACAACTGCAGATAGAAAGACTAAATAACACAATAAATAACTGAACAGTAATACATATGATAACAACATGAATACAGGTAGCAGACAAATGGCACAACTGTAAATATGCAATCAATGTCAAGGCGTGTAATCTATCACATGTCACTAGGTTGGCATACAATCCAGTCATGGTTATAGTTATATGTCTATCACAGTGATATAAATGTACAATCAGGTGATTGTGGTCAGTCCCAATATATTAACAGTTCATTATTATTTATTACGTCAGCGAACACTAATTGCCACCTGTAATAGGCGCATCCCATACTACGCCTACTACACGTGTCAATCAGGATCCTAAGTTATTGAAATTAATAGAAGAGACTTTGTCCATGCTTTAGGTGGGTTCCGTACATACCCGGAACCACGGCCCAATCACCTGGCGCTGAACCAGGTCCTACCGCTAGGTAGTCAATATCAATAACAATAACAATGTGTTAATACAATGACAATATGAACAATACGGGATGTCAGTCATCCCCCGGAACCCTGCAGTGGAACCGTATCTCGGCTGCGCAACCTGTATCCTAGGTCCACCCAAAATACAGACGCTGTCTCCTCCATCAATTTCCCCAATCCCAGTGTAAGTTGTCAATTTACATTATTATTATTCAATTCAGTTAAATCAGTCAATGTATATTATTATTTATAACGATCAATATCCATGTCATGTCAATTACTGGGACGATACAGTAACAGTAACAATATCAATGTGACAATGACAATATGAACAGTATTACCGTATAAACGGTAGAACAATATAACAATGAAAGTGTTACGGTCCAACAATATTTTTCCAGTAACTTTCAATAACATGGATTTATACAATAACAGTAGATAATACTCAATAGCCAGTCTCATCTAGAACTGATGGATATCTCATATGCCTGTACTGCATATAACAATAGCCGATATACATCTCTACCAACTCATATAAGCTCTGAAGTACAAGATCATTGACATCGAATAGATCACCATCATAATAACCCGATCTCTATCAACTACAGTAATCCAGTCTCTAACATCATAACAAGTCCACATCAATATCTGAATGAATCATCACTTAAGTTGTTAACAAAGAAAGAATAACAAGTCTGGAAGTCCTTTACATAAAATATATCATCTGCCCTCTATAACTCTAGTTCAGTCCAATCACAGTCCAACTCTAAATAAGTACATGTACCAATCCAATCATCAAGAACTCTAATCTTTTAATAAGGTAAGGTCACACCTAGTATATCCTCAAACACATGTGATCTAGAATATCTACTCAACTACTTCAGTCATATCTGATATGTCCTCAAATACTCACTAATAAAATCTTGTCTAATTACTGATCATCATTCAATGTAAATAGCATAAGTCCCAGGTCAATTCAAGGTCAACACAACCAACTCATGATTCCAATAGTACATGCTCTACAAGTATCAATACAAATCAAGCAATCTGATATAATAATCGTTATTCTAACATATATCAATAATCAATACTAGTCCTCTCACTCTAACAATTTAATTTGATTTCCAAGTCTTCACAATCACACTTCTATTAAGATCATTCACAACATCCCAACACTCGGTATCACAATATATTCATGCATAAGTTCTACCATGATATCCCAATACTATGT
This sequence comes from Agave tequilana, assembly GCA_038442645.1. Taxonomy (NCBI): domain Eukaryota; kingdom Viridiplantae; phylum Streptophyta; class Magnoliopsida; order Asparagales; family Asparagaceae; genus Agave; species Agave tequilana. The sequence goes on from JAVJIF010001967.1 coordinate 338,856, forward strand.
ACCATAACATATACATGTATCTATGCTCTGTTCGATCAAGTCATTCCATCTAATATCCATCCCTCAAAGTCGTGAACATCCATCTATAACCATCACACATCCCATGGGTAGGGTCTACATCCAATAGAGGAACTACACATAGCTGTCAGGCCAAGTTAGTCGACTAGGGGTGATATACAAGTCGACTAGGCATACTGTTAGTCGACTATTAACAATGTCAAGTCGACTAACAGAGATACACAGAGAGTTATCTACTTCCAGGTTACATATTCAGTCGACTAGGACTATGGGTAAGTCGACTAGGGAGGTCTATTAGTCGACTATAGGTAAAGGGTAGTCGACTAACAAGTTATACAGGGAACAAACAGAGAGCAGATCAATTTCTGGGAAGTGGGTTAGTCGACTAGAGGCTAGGGGTAGTCGACTAGCAAGGTCTTTAGTCGACTAATCTCAGGGACTAGTCGACTAATCCCCCTGCCAGAACGCAGATCTGAAGCATACAGAAACTTATCTCTACACAATAATTCATGTATATGTATCCTCTTATGCACATAACAATAAACACAATAACCACACTATTTTATGTACAAAATATAATCAATTTAGAATCAAATATTCATACGAGAAAGAATTGAAGGGAGGAGAAACACTCACATGAAATAATATTAAAATACTCAATAAATAAAATAAATAACACTCACATAGAATGACGCGATTTTGGAACCGAATCACCATTGTGTATCGGGTCCATAATGTACATAACTCTGAATCTCCAGTTACCGTGTTCGGATCATCCGAGTGAGTCCGAAACGATAGGCATCTTGGTGGTATTGGAGCTTTAATAAGCCCAAGTTGGACCTTCTTCCCATCTTCTTTATGAACCCTCCAAGCTGCTGTTTATTTGCAGAAATTTCTCAGGTTTGGCTAAAGAATTGATCTTTTAAGATCACAAATCAGCTCCACCAGTACACGGCCTGCTAGGAAATTGATAGTTTATGCTTAAATTATTAACATGTGCATATAATTGCTCTTTCTAAATGGTCGGAGCTACAACTTGCAATGCTGGCAGCAAGTTTTGATCCAACCAAGAAGCTACCAGACATGACAAAGCCAGCATGAATTTAATGGCAAAAAATCTTCCCTCACTTACCATAATACACCTCCGCAATAGACTTGGAATTGCTTTCATCATTATCTGATCTTGAGACTTCCATCAATCACCACTCCAACGTCCTCTTCTCCGTCATCAATGAAAGGCAGCTGCTGTGATGCTTTGGGATGGATCAGGGAGCGGTTGGGGGAGGTAGATCTCGGCCTGACTTGGAGAGGAGGCGGTCTGGGATTCCATGGAGAAGGCTTGGCCATGGGGCTGGGGATCTTGCAGCCAAGCATGGCCATGGGGGCAGCTGCGCCATAGGGCAGGCTGTTGTGGCCTGGGCGCGCGCAAGGGAGGAAGAGGCGGTGGTGGTGGCCGTGGGCTGTTGCCGCTTCCGAGATCCACGCGCGAGGGTGCTCAACGGTTGGAGATGGAGGTGGTGCGGCGGCTATGAATTTGGGAAAGAGAAGGTTAGGGTTAATTAAATAGGTTTTGGGATTTATATAAGATTATATATAGGAAAAGGTTTTGGGTTGTGGGCCTGGTGGGTATTGGGTTGAGTTAAAAGAGTTAAAGGGTATAAGGGAATGTGTTAGGTTTTGTGGGCTTGCTCAAGTGGGCTTAGCATGAAAGGAAAATAAAATGAAATGAAAAGGAGAATAGGCTTGACTTATTGGGCTTGGATTAAAATAATAATACTACTAATAGTGATTAAAAATATCATAATAATAATTAACAATAATAATTACAATAATAATAATATCACCAGTAAAATAAAATAAATACTTTAGAAAAATAAAATACAGTATTTTAGATTAGAGGTATTACATTTACTTGAGTTTTTTACTTTCAATTTATCTAGTTTTCTCACACAAGCTTGAGCTACCATTCTACATCTATCCTATAGGATCCTTATTTGTGAGTGATTTTGTTTATAATCAAGGAGTTCATCACCAAGTGTTCTACCTTTGTATTAAAGAAGTTGGAGGTTGCAGCCTCGTCGAGTTTGTGGGTTCATGTGTGTATTGTTCTTACGAGAACGAGTCACGGACTTGCGGGTCCAATAGTTCTTGAGGGGACTTGTAGGTGTTGAAACACCGAGTGATCTTGTGGGATTAATTATAGTGAAAATCTTTCATTACGGTGAAGGCAGAGATGTAGAGCAAGTGGCTCGAATCTCAAAATAATTCTCCCGTATTTGCGGTTGCTCATCTCTCTACTCTACTCACTTGTGTTTATATCTTGCATGATCTTATTATTTGTCTATCTTTACATGCTTGATATAGATTCATGTTCTTACACTAGTTAGTACCAAGAGAACAATTAAGCACTTCAACTCTTAGTCAAAAGATATTTTGAGGAGTTATAGAGCCCTTCACTGAGAATTCAAATTCACTCTTTTGTCATCCTTTGTGTGCTGGCTTTAGATAGTATAAAAGTTTAAAATTCCACATTTGATTAGCACATCATCTATTCACCCCTCTAGGTGATTACAAATCTCACAACGGAGGGCTTTGATTCTCGTAGGCTAATTGCGAAGGGACCCATAGGCAAGTCTGCGTTGTCATCTCCGAGCTTCATTTTTATGTTGTAAAAAGAAAACCCAAGTGAATCTCAAAAAATCATCAACAATAACATATACAAAACAATTTTCACTTAAACTTTTAATTTTAGTTGGACCAAACAAATCCATGTGTATTAATTCTAATACATGAGATGTCATAATCGCTCTAATTGACTTGAAAAAAGACTTAGTTTATTTTTCAAGTTGGCACGTATCACAAATACGGTCTTCTTTGAATCTTAATTTAGGAATACCTTTCACCACTTTTTTAGAACCAATACAGGATAGGTGGTCAAAAAATACATGACTAACCTTCTATGCCACAATGATGAATCCTCATTTATGGCAGACAAACAAGTAACATTGCAATTCAAATTCATCATATCGATAGTATAAACATTATTTTCACAAAAACTGAAAAGGATACAAGAATTATTTTTATTACCAACTATATCACAAGTAAAATTAGCAAAAATAACCCTTAAATTTTTGTCACACAATTGACTAATGCTTAATAGATTATGCTTAAGAGCATCTGTTAAAGCAATATTTTCTATTAAAAAAGACATACCAACTTTGATGTTACCTATACCAATGATTTTGCCTTTGGAATCATCTCTGAAGGTGATGGTGCCACCTTCACTAGTCTTTGATATGCTTGCAAAGTTATTAACATCCCACTTTGTAACACCTCGCCCCGCCGGGCAATAGGATGTCACTACAACGCTATGCACTAGGTAGAATACCTCCACGTATGTACGCTACGCATCAGTATAAAGTAATAGTAAGAATACAGAGGTACGGTGGTATTATACATTCCAACAAAAGGAATACACAAGTACAAGTTGATTACAAAGTGTGATTTAATATTTTACATAAATATTACATCACGGGGGCGAGAGTCCAAAAATATAAAAGTATGATTTATAAGAAATGCTCATGAGCTAGCAAAAAAGGGGTCTCGCGAGCGGGAAAAGAGGTGACTAGATGGAGAAGGATCTATTGCTGCGCCGCAAGCTCCTCGAGAAAAGCCAAGTATTCATCCGTCGTGTCCATTTTGTCTCTCACTCCAGGGCTTGGACATGCAGGTCAAGGGTTGTGAGAAAACAACCCAGCATAGTGCACAAAATGAAGCCAAGTGGCGTGCAAAGGCAGTCACACGTGTGCATGAGAGGTGAAGTAGGTTTAATCATGCAGCATAGATCATGCAAGTACAGACTAAACATAATCACATTAAGTAAAGAAATAGATATAATATAAGATGCGCAAACCAAGAGAAAGCAAGTTATATATTATAAGAACTCGTCTGATTTGTATGCCTCAGTATGCGTCCCATTCCACATACCTCCGCATACAGATCAGAGAGCAAATTACTAGAAACTGATTGTGCTCAACAAACCATGTTTAGAATGGATCCCATACATGCCCGGGACAATGGCCCAGAAGTATTTGGTACTAAGCTAGAATGTTCCGCTAGGAACCGGGACTTGCCCGATCAAGAGTAGGCGTCGTTGCATCCTGAAAATAGGTCCAGGGGCTCATAGCATGCCCAGGCAGGAATCCCAGAGAGTAGGAGTGCCAGTACACCCCACGGGGATATCTGATAGCCACAAGATGACCCCTAATTTTGTGGTCGCATGACACGTTATGGCCACCATAAACATGGGAACTATATCGGTACCTATCAGTTTTCCTCATCCTGATGTAAGTTGTGTACTTATAATATTATTATATTAATATACATGATAATCAAGTCACAGGGGATTAATAAGATCATGCAATAGGAGTAACCACTGGAAATAGGAGTATAAGCTAGCTGGGTATTCAACAATTTATTAGTTAAGTACCCGTAATGTGAGAATCATGAGTCTCAATATAACAGACAATACATATGGTCCTTAAAAATAAGGCCATACAGTACAAGGAGGTCCAGAGATGCAATTACAGGGGTACAAGTTCAAGAGTAGTGGAAAATACGAGTTGAATCAAGCTACTATATAAGAATAGATTAGAAATCTAGCTAGGCGGGCCTAAGCTAGAGCGTTGAGTACTAGAGAAACAAACCACGTGCGATGTTAGGCTTAGGCAAAGCCATCGCATAAAACAACACAAGGCGTAAGACACTAGTGTGCAGTGAAGCCATCACTCAGCAAATCTCACACTTGGTGAAGCTCACGTGGTAAAGCTAATGCGTAACACAATGCTAAATGCTAGGCACTAGAGTGCAGCGAAGCTCACACTTGGTTAAGCCCGCATGTGGCTAGAACGCGATCCTCGTGCTGGCGAGGCTAACGAGATTCATGCAGGAGAGAGACTCGCATTCACGGGCGTGCACGTAGGGGGGACCCATGTCTGGACACGCTCGCGCGCAGCAGCCTCGCGTCTGGGCACGCTCGCACACAGCAGTGCAGTGCCTGGGCACGTCCGTGCACGCAGCTCCGCACCTTGGCACGCCCGAGGGTAGGAGCCTCGCGCCTAAGCACGGCCGTGCGCAGCAACCCCGAGCCTGGGCGCGAACGCGAGTAGCCCCGTGTTTGGGCATGGACTGCACCTAGGCACGAAAAGAACACGTAGACACGCGCCTAGGCATGCCCGCGTGTAGTAGCCCCGCACCTGGGCACGCCCGTGCACAGCAACCACGCGCTTGGGCACGAGCGTACGCGGTAGCGCCGCGTTTGGGCATGAACACCGGGAGCTCAGGCACAGCGAGGCTATAAGAACCGAAGGTTGAAAATCCAAGATGGATGGAGAACAACCCATTAGGTTCAACAAGCAAGTAAAAATCCAAGTGATTAAGCAACCAAATCCATATTATTCATGTTCTGACAAGTGGATAACCACTAAAATTCAACAAGCAAGCAAAGGACTCATCCAAGACAAGTAAAAGCACTTGCCTATGAAGTTCGACAAGTTCACAGCGGTAAAACTTCGGCAGATTAATAAGCATGAAAGTTAAAGGCTTAGCCTTTCAAGCTCTTAGAGCTTAGGGAAGAAGGAGAAGAAGCAGAAGAAGAAGAGAAGAGAATGAAAAGAGAGACTTCTCTCTTTAGGGAAATCCCTTTATATAATGGTGGTTTCGCAAGACCATGGGCAAGAGCCCATGGTATTCAAACCCATGTATGGGTTGCCACATGGCACAAGATCAAAAGGTCTACCCAAAATCCATCAATGACTAGGATTAAAGAGAAGCCAATGGCGTAGATCTCTTGAGGGAGATGTAGAAATCATGAATGGCTAAGATTGAATCAAGAGAGTTAAGCCTAAATGGGCTAAGCTAGACTTGGGCTAGGGCCAAATCCAAGAAAAGATAGAATTGAAATTTTCAAAGAAAAAAAGGTAATAAGGTAATATAATAATAAATTGGCACAAAAAAATTGGGATACATATCTAGGTATGTATCTGAGGATCAAGGTGTCACAGTCTACCCAACTTACAAAAATTTCATTCTCGAATTTCGATAAGGGGAGACAACTCGAAAGGACAGGGATGGAAATAGCGAGACGGGGTGCAGGTGACACGAAAGGATTACCAACTCAGGACACGAATAGATGGGGATAACGTTCACAGATGATGTCCTCTCGCTCCCAAGTTGCTTTCTCGGGAGTATGCCTGTTCTATGATACCAATACTAACAGAATCTCCCGATTCTTCAAGATCTTGACACTCTGATCCAGTATGGCTACAGGTTGCTCTATATATGACAAATTGGCCGCAATCTAATTCTGTGTGATCCAGTAAATGACTCTCATCTCTGACATATTTCCTCATCTGAGACACATGAAATACATTTTGAGCTCTTTCCAATGATGGCGGCAACGCTAATCTATAGGCCACTTCCCCCACTTGTTCCAAGATCTTGAACGGGCCTCGGGCTCAGCTAACCACGTACACCAAATCTGATTACACCCTTATTCAGATATATCTTCAAAAATTATGCTAGCTTGCTTCAAGTACTAATGGTCTTCTATCCATATCTGCTTATTTCTTCTGCTTGTTGTGTGCTGCTCGGAGATACTTTCAGATAACTCTGACTTTATCCACTATCTGAGTTATAACCTCTGGCCCCAAGTGTCTTCTCTCGCTAAGCTCATCCTAACATAATGGCGATCTACACTTCCTACCATACAGGGCTTCAAATGGTGCCAACTTGATACTTGCCTGGTAGTTGTTGTTGTAAGAGAACTCCACGAAGTGTAAATAATCCTCCCAAGATCCTTTGAAATCTAATACACGGGCCCTTACTTGTCTTCAAGGATCTGAATTGTTTGCTCTAACTGCCCGTCTGTCTCTAAATGATATGATGTACTGAATTCTATACGGGCTGCCAGACTTATCTGAAGGCTTTCCGAAAAGTATAATATGAATCTGGTGTCCCTGTCTGACATGATGATGACTGGAACCCCATAAATCAGATAATCTCTTGCATATACTTATCAGCCAACTGCTCTACAGACTACCCCGCTTTGAAGGTATGAAGTGTGTTGACTTTGTGAGACGGTCTATGATCACCGAAACTGCATTATTTCCCTTCGGACTATGGGGCAGTGCTGTGATGAAGTCCATGGTAATATGCTCCCACTTTCATTCTGGTATCAGCAAAGCCTGAAGGTGTCCTGTGGATCTCTGATGTTCTGCTTTCACTTGCTGGCATACCAGACACTTTGCTACATACTGTGTGATCTCCCTCTTCATCGCATTCCATCAAAAGTGTTGCTTTAGATCTTAATACATCTTAATTCGACCTCGGTGTACTGAATACGATAAACTTTGAGCCTCTGCTAAAACCTTCTGTCGAACCTCCCCTTGGGGCACATAAATTCTGCTGCCGAAGTAGAGGGCGTCATCTGAATGAATATACACATCAGTTCTTAGTCTAGCCTCTACTTGTTCTCTAAATTTCTGTAACCCCAGATCTTCATCTTATGCTGCCTTGGTCTCTTCCATCAGTGTTGGTTGGACTTGCAATGCCATCAACTGTGCTGACGCACTGGTCCTTGGAATTCTCATCAAATCCAATCACATCATCTCCTTTAGTATCTCCTTCTACTGAGTGAATTCCACCATCATATAAGCTTCAGGCTTTCTGCTCAGGGCATTGGGCACAACGTTAACCTTACCAGAATGATACTATAGATTCACATCATAATACGCCATCAGCTCAAGTCATTATCTTTGTTTAATATTCAATTCCTTCTTAGTGAAGATGTATTTGAGACTCTTGTGGTCGGTGTAGATCAGCACTCAGTCTCCCAATAAATAGTGTCTCCATATTTTTAATTCGAAGATCACCAAGGCCAATTCTAGATCATGAGTTGGATAATTTTTCTCATGTGGCTTCAATTGCCTAAATGCATATGTTATTACATGACCGTGTTGCATCAACACACACCAGACCCTAATCCTCTCCCAGATGCGTCACTGTAGATCTCCGTGCCTCCTGTTCCCATGGGCGTCTTCAAGATTAGAGCCACGATCAATTTACTCTTCAATTCATCGAAAGCCGAACCATACTCCTCAGTCCATATATACTTCTTCCTTTCCTTGGGAGCTTGGTTAATGGTGCTACAATCTTGGAAAAGTTCTACACATATCATCTATAGTACCCGACTAATCCAATGAAGTTCTTGATCTCTGTTACTGACTTCAAAACTGGCCAATCCTTCACCACCTGAATCTTACTGGGATCCACTGAGGTTCCTTCTCTCGAAACAATGTGGCCTAGGAATGCTAAGTTCTCAAGCCAGAACTTATATTTACGTAGTTTGGCATAGAGTTCTTCTTGTCGAAGTATATGCAACACAAGCCTCTGCTCTTTTCCACTCTTAGAGCAAACTAGAATGTCGTCGATAAAGATCACCACGAACTTGTCCAATTAGGGCAAAAAGGCACGGTTCATTAAACCATAAATACTACTAGAGCATTGGTTACTCCAAAGGGCATAACCAAGAACTCATAATAACCATGGTGAGTCCTAAATGTCATCTTCTGGATGTCTTCTTTCTTCACTTTCAACTGGTGATATCCTGATTGAAGATTTAGATTCAAGAATACTCTGATCAAAAAGGTCATCAAATCTCGATAAAGGATACTTATTCTTGATGGTGACCTTATTCAATTCCCTGTAGTTGATACACAACCTCTTGTCCTTCTTATTTGCCAATAGCATTGGTGCTCCACAAGGTGAAGTGTTGAGTCTGATCAAACCTTTATCCAAATACTCTTACAACTATTTTTTCAATATTGCTAACTCTATAAGGGCCATTTTGTATTGTGCTTTAGAAATGGGGGTCGTTCTTGGAATAACATCTATAGAAAACTCTATAACCCTGTCAGGTGGAAGTCTTAGTGATTCTTCAAACACTTCCGAAAACTCATCCCATACAGATGCTCTCTTCTTTCTGGCTTCTACGATGGCACAATCCCTTCAGTTTCCTTGGTCCATGGACCTGCACTCTCCTCTGAATCAAAACTCCGGCTGATGTTGAATCCTGAAAATTACCTTTCGGTTCCTGCAATTAACCACTACATGGTACTTACTGAGCCACATCATTCCCAGATTATATCATAACCTCCAATGTCCAACATGAAAAAGTCTGCTTCTAATTTCCTATCACACAACTCTATAGTGCACGCCTTGCAAATTCTATCAGTAGTAACTACCCCATTCACCGTACAAATTTCCTACTGACTCTCCATGTTTACAATGGCTATGGAATACAAAGCGACAAATCTATTAGATATGGAACATTGTGATGCACCCGAGTCAAAGAGTGATAAGACAGACATTTAGTGGACTAAGATTTTACCTGCCACCACTTCCTCCGATGCCTCGACTTCCTCGATGGTCAAATGATAAGCCTGGCCTCTTGTAAATCTTGCTCCTGATCTAGCTCCTCCCTGAACTCGGTTAAAAGCCTGCTGCTGCGTAGTGGAACTCCCCTGCCAACAGGTCCCAAGTTCCCCTTCACTGGTGGTGATGGAAGTGCCAATGGTGTTGGTGTAACAAGTGCTAGTGGTGCTTGTGCGGCATCCCCTGGTCGGACAGCTACCCATAATATGATCTCCGAATCCACATGCTAAATATAAACCATTAGCCAATCGACAATTGTGTCGGATGTAACCATGCTTCCGACAATACTCACACACTGTCTACTGAGATTGAGATGAGGGCTAGAATGAACACTTGGTTGGTGGGACACCCATGGTTCTAACAGGACTCCTCTGCCCATCTGTTGGAATGGTCGCTTCGCTGGCCGGTTTTGCATCTGATTCTTGTTCTTCTTATCCAATCCTCACTCTATATCATGGGCTATGGTGAGGATTTGAGAGTAGATTTTCAGCTGTTGTGGTATAAGGAGTATCTGAATGTCCATCTTCATGCCCTATTGAAGTCTGCTGGCCTGATTCCCTTCATCGGCTACCATGTATTGCGCAAATCAGCTAAGCCTCAGAATTCTGCGGTCTCATCCACTAATCGGTTCCACTGCAGCAGTCTGATAAACTGCTCTTCTGTTTCATTCTTGGCTGACGAGGAAAGAAACTCTCGTAGAAACTTTTTGAGAACTGGTCCTAGGAGATAGGATTATCCAGTCTTGCTTCCTCTGCTAACCACCATGTCCTAGCCACATCCTTCAATTGTATCTTAGCCACGTTCACCTTGTCTTTATTTGAAACCCTAGTTTCTTTCAAGAGGTTTGTGATGTCTATCAACCACTGTTCAGAATCAAGTGGCTTGTCGATACCACAAAACTGCCGGCTGCAATCTCCAAAAGTCAGAAATACTCCCTGGCCTCTGCTCTTACGACACTATAAATAATCCTTCACACAGGAGCTCGATCTGCTATTTCTGACTTTCCATCATTCCTAGAATATCCTCATCATATCAGGATTCTCCCCACTTGTCCCATTACAGGAAGGACCAACACTGGTAGGATTATTCCTTCTATCCATGACTTGAGTTGGTAAAAGATGAGATGGAGGAGGAGCTAAAAATAAATAAGAGGGTAGAAGTTTCAAGATTCAAGGGATGGAGTATCAAGAAGGATCAATAACATTGTACTTGTGATTGAAATATATAGACATGTTGCAAATTAATATCTCATCAATCTCCCGGCTGGATTTTACCTAGGCTCTGATGCAACTTGTAACCCTCGCCCTACCTAGCATGGAAACATCACTGCGATGTACATGCACTGGCAGAAACACCCCCACATATATACGCTAAGCATTAGTACAAAGCAAGAGTCAGAGTATAAAAGTACGATGGTATTATACATTCCAACAAAAGAAAAACACGAGTAAGAGTTTATCACAAAGTATGATTTAATATTTACATAAAATACATCATGGGGGTGAGAGTCTGAAAATACAAAAGTATGATTTATAAGAAATGCTCACAAGCTAGCAAAAAGGGGTCTCACGAGCGGGACAATGGTGATAAGCTGGAGAAGGATCTACTGCTGCTCTGCAGGCTCCTCGAGGAAAGCCAAGTATTCAGCCATCGGGTTTACTTCGTCTCTCGCTTTGGGGTCTGGACATGCAGGTCCAAAGTTATCAGCATCAGATTCGGAGCCCTTCCGTTCAGATATGGCGAACAGGACATGACGGTGAAAGAGTAGTTCCTACCGGACTAAAAAGCTATCATCTATGGAGACAAGTCAACAATCAAGGTCAATGAGGTCAAGGTGTATCTGCTCAATAAGGATAAAATTGACACTCAGTTGACAGGTGAGTCAAATCATGATGACTCTGGATATAGGCTGTTGACTCACTCGAGTGGCCATCAAAGTGAGAACCTATCTTAGCTAACTCCGAGTAGCTCTAGTGGGCGAGCCTCCGTCTTTTAGGGAGATCCCCGAGGGATAGCCACGGGGGCTATTTTTCACTCATGGCCGTCAAGGTAGGACCTGATATAGTATGTTGACTCACTCAAGTGGCCATCCCCAGTGAAGTGCGCAAAATAAACAAAGTGGCATGCACATGCAGTCACACATGTGCATGTGAGATGACATGGGTTAGCTTGCACTTGTTGTTGAGTTGGATGTGAAAGTGATCTTATGGGTCATGCTTTGAAAAGCTCTTGAACTAAGGACTAGTGTTAGCCAAGGATACATGTGAGGCAACTATCACTAAGAGGTTAGCATGGTTAGTGGAGCCATTAGTAGTTAGTAGCCATGAGTTTTCTTTTCTTTTTTACTTTGTTTTAGAAATATACCAAAAATCACAAATACAATCTTTTCTATGTTTCCCACTTCTTTGTTTTCACCATATCCTTCTCTTTTCATTCTTTATTTTTTTCTTTTTTAAAATATAGAAGAACCGTTAACACACACGTGAATAGACCGGTAAAGCTTCTATCACTTTCTGTCCTTGTGGATTTAACCCGTTTAGCCTCATGATATAGCAGAAGTATCGAGAAAGCCAAAGCATGCACTTTTCAAAACATACACTTTTCGTGCACAGTTCTTCCCCGATCAAATTTTGGCGCCGTTGCCGGGGATGGTAACAGTTTAATTTCACGTTTTTGTTATTTTTTTTCTTTGTTTCAAGGTACAGGTTTTGGAATTAAGAAAACAAGAACTGCAGAAATATATAAGTGGTCTTAGACCTCTACTCTAAAAAGTAGGGACCAAGTACCCTCAAACTTGTCGTGTTTTCGCGGCAGGATTGAGTGAACTACTAACAGTTTTTTTTTCAGAGTTGCTTTGGAAAAAATTAGCTTTCTGCAAATATTGTTTTTCTTGTATGTCATCACCAAGATTCTGCTAATAAACCAACAGTAAAAAACTTGTTGCAAATTTAAAAATAAATTTAGACTATTGCATTTTAGGCACGTGTATTTACGATTCATTTAAATTACTGTTGAAGAGTGATGGAGCAAAGTACGTAAGCATTGCATATAGAATAAAACCAACTCTTTGGCAGATTTATCCTCTTTGAGTAAATCTTATTTGATATATTCTGTACACTTACACAAATCAATTTTAAGGGCAAAACTCAAATAAACAAGATAAGGTGGAGATTTCATCACCCTTCCTTAGCCTAAAATAATTTTTCAAGTACTCACAATCCCAAGCCTAATTTAAAAATTGATAAACATTGGCCCCTAGGGACATCTCGGACTCATTTAAGAGATTGACCTAAGGGAGAAGTTGTTAGAATTTGACTCTTGTCAAATCGGTGTCCAAGGTTGGGGATTGAGAGGTGAAACCTCAAATAATAGTGGTTTGATATATTTAGGCCCGTTGCTCCAGCACGAATACCTCCCACTGATTTTGTCCCTACCTGGCCAATTAACTTGTGGTCAGATTTCTGCAACATATCTCCCGTGGACAGTCTAACCAGTTAGAAGTCATCTAGGTCTAGGTCAACCCTAATATAGGCTTAGTTTTGCCTTTTTTCTTTTTGTTTGTTTGTTGTTTGCTTTTTCTTTTTTTGTTTGTGTTTGTTTATGAAATAGATTTCAACAATAATTCTTTAAATCCTAATATGAATCCATATTTCACCCCGACCTTATTTGACTCAGATAACTACAACCCGACAATGTACAACATTAACCAACCATATAGGTCGGACTGGGATTATCCGACTCAATATGACCCATACTACCAACCTTATAACCAAGATTTTTAAATAATTTCTACTCTTCACAGAGTTCACGGGGATTCACCTTCCCTGAGTCAAATTTTCAACCACCTTATCTATAATTTTTACAATATTCATTCCCTGATTTTGCTTACTATACTCTTTTTTCAAAACCACCCTCTGAAGAAAAATCTGATTTGAAAAAGAATATGGAAGTCATGCTTGAGTCCCAACAACAAATTTAAAATTTGCTCAATTCACAATCTTTCCCACATCAAACTCCATATACTCCTTTCTAGAACATCCAATTGAAGAAAAATCTGAGTTAGAAAAGAGTTTGGAAGTCTTTTGTGAAGCAGCGTAACAATTTCAAAATATATTGGACTCATTGTCACGCCCTGCTTCCCAAATACATAGAATGGAGTCGCGATGAGAGTCGGCGATGTGTATACGCAAGGAGAATACCCCACGTATACAAGGTAAGCCTAAGTAGCCTGAACAAGCTATACGATCACTATGATAAATCAATATCACTACAATATGACATATAAATATCTAAAACAATGATAGCAGATGAATAAAGAAATAAAATAAGCAATGAGTCTAATATACTAGGAATAAAGAAAATGACGGAATAAAAGAAAGTAGGAATACCAGAATCAAATAGGGAGAAACTCCAGACTTCTCGCAACATGTTCAGTCTCAACGAACACCTGATCAATAAAATAAAAAGTTCAATATTTGGACGTGCAAATCCAGGGTCGTCAGGAAGTGACCTAACGAATGTATAAGAAAAAGGAGAGTGCTCGTGCATATAAATAGTGTGTACATAATGATAACACAGTACACTGCAATTAAATGATAACAGAATAATCATGAATGAAATTGTCACTGAAAGATAACTGATCATGTGATAGTCTGCAGGTAAAAGAATACTATTGATAAAACAGACTACTGATACTCAAGGGTGCAACCTAGTATATGTCACTAGTCTTGTATACAATCCGGTCATGTATACAATCATATGTCTATGAGTTCAGTTAGGAAGTACAGTCAATTATAGTATATAAGTACAGTTTATCAATATTAATTATGTCAGTGAACACTAATTGCCACTTGTAAGACGCAACGCCTACTACACGTGTCAATTAGAGTCCTAAATTATTGAAATCAGTAGAAGAGACATTGTTCATACTTTTAGTGGGTTCTATATATATTCGGAACCACGATCCAATCACCTAGCACTGAACCAGGTCTTACCGTTAGATAGTCAATAACAATAATAATATGAACAATACGGGATGTCGGTCATCCCCCGGAACCCTGCAGTGGAATCGTATCTCTGCTCCGCAACCTGTATCTTGATCCACCCAAAATACAAACGTTATCTCCTCCATCAATTTCCCCAATCGCGGTGTAAGTTGTCTACTATATTATTATTTAGAACAATCAATATCTATGTTATTTTGATTACTAGGACGATACAGTGACTGTAAAAATATCAATGATGTAACAATAATATTGTGGATAATATTACCGTGTAAATGGTAGAACAATGGAACAATACATGTGTTATGGTCTGATAATATTTTCCCAGAAACTTTCAATAACATAAATACAATAACAAGCCCAGATACTGCTCAATGGCAGTCTCATTTAGAACTGATCAATATCTCATCCATCTACACTGAGATACAATAGTAACTGATCCATCAATCAATAGTCCTTATACAACCATCATGAACATCAAGTATCAATCCAAGTCAAAGTATCTGATATGGTAAACTATCACCTCAATAAATCAATAACCAACTATCTCATTCTTATCGGTTTGCTCTAATCTTTTATATTATTAATATATTCATCTTCTAGTCAATGGTATATCAGAGTCTAGCATAAATAGTCAGTATGTCTAATCATATCCTCACCATCGAATAACAGCAAGATCATCGATCAAGATCATCACACGTTCTCACTTCTATTCAAGGTCAATCATAATATCCAACATAAAAATATACATTTTAGATCAACTTTAAATCTGACTAAGTCCATACATAGTTTCAAGCATCAAGGAAGATTCAGTCTTCTAATAAAATAACATCATATTCTATCAGTCCTCAATATTTAAAAAGATTCCTATATAAATAATCACCAAACAATTACCTCAAAATACTTTACATGAAATGTACCACTCATCCACAAACATGAACTAGGCTCCTCACTAGGTCCAGTCAAGTTACAGTCAAAAATATACCATAAATAATCTTGAATCTGAAATGGTATACAATCTATAATGAAATGATAGGACAAGAATATCTCAGTAACAGGTTATTGAATCCACTATATATATCCATGTAGAAATATTACAAACTACACCACCTTTCATATTAATCCAGTCTACACTCCTTAACTCTAAGTCAATCTCCACTCCAATAAGAATCCAATAATAAATCCAAGCACAGATCTAATAAATCAAATAATGTTACCCATCGATAAAGCGAGTCACCACATCTCAGTGCTAAGATACTAACTATATATATATATATATATATATATATATATATATATATATATATATATATATATATATATATATATATATATATATATATATATATATATATATATATATATATAGATATATATATATATATATATATATATATATATATATACACACACACACACACACATTAACTATATAACAATTTCATTCTGTATCACCAGATCCAGTCTCACCCTAATATAGTTCACTGATCCAGTCTATTAGTGAAACAATCTTATTAATTATTTCTCAGCTTCACAATTAAATTCTCATCTAGTTATTGCTAATAAGGAGGATCAAAACTAATACTCATCTGCCTAGAATAATGAAACGAATCGACAATATTGATGGTAAAGAGAAACAATTTATCAATAAAATAATATCAGAACATCAGAATGTAACAATAGTGACCAACATGAACAAAATAATACAGAATAATATATGCATGCACATGAAATAATAAGATAAAATGTTGAAATTGAAATAGATCAATAAATATACACTCACATAAAATGACGCGGTTTTGGAACCGAATCACTGTCTGGTCTCCACTGTACGAACTGGTACAAATCTTCAAACATTCCATGGGTCAGTTTTGAATCTCTAGTCTATCAGGT
Organism: Agave tequilana; assembly: GCA_038442645.1. NCBI lineage: Eukaryota > Viridiplantae > Streptophyta > Magnoliopsida > Asparagales > Asparagaceae > Agave > Agave tequilana. Next base: position 355,262 of record JAVJIF010001967.1, read on the forward strand.
CCACAACGGGCACAATTTGAATCGGGTCTGGATCTCCTGCAACGGGTCTAGATCTTACTGAACGAATCCGAAACGCTGCAACACACAGCCGAACACACAAACTCACATGAACATAAGCATGCACACGTACATATACACACACGACATACATACACAGGTATACACCCACATATAATTACATACATACATACATATACAAGTATACACATACACCTACATAATACATTATATATATAAATACTCATCCATTAATCTCACACACACATAAACTCACACATGAACACACTCTCACATACACAACACACACATAATGCATGAAAATGCACTCTCACATGAATAAACACACCCATTATTATGCACATATAAATGTGTGTGTGTGAGAGAGAGAGAGAGAAGGAAGGGAACTCACACAATGGGGTGACTTACGGCGCGCCGACGGAGGCTCCAGCGGAGCGGGCAGAGGCCGCGGAGGATGTCGATAGAATGCCAGAGAAGAGTGGAGTGTCCCCGCGCTCGCCGACGGAGGAAATCAGACTCTGGCGGGTCCCGACGGTAAGGGGAAAGAGGGAACAATGGCCGTGGTGAAGGGGAGTTTGGCTAAGTGGTGTAGCGGGTGTTGGAGAGGTCACGACAGGACTGATGCATGGCCATGCGAGAGGGTTGCTGTAGCTTGCGCGTGCGGTGGAACTGAGGGCGGGGTGCTGTTCTCTAGGCTGCAGCAATGAAGGGAGGGGGCCCGAATTGTTACCGGGTATGCGGCAGGGGGGAGGAGACCTCGGGGGCTCATCAGAGGGCTGCCGTCGTTGTGCCTGTAAATCACCTAGAGGGGGGGTGAATAGGTGAAGAGCTAATCTAATGGTCAATAATGCAAAATTAAAACTATTTAATGCAGACTAAAACTTCTTACACTAAACACCACGTATAACACAAGAGTGTAGTCGGATTCCCCGTGAAGGGCTCTGGACTAACTCCTCAAGATTCCTCTAAATAAGAGTTGAGGTGCCGCGTTGGCTCTCTTGATTGAATACAAGTGTTAGCAAACAATCCCCAAGCATATAACAATATGAGCACACAATATATCAAGCATATAAAGGTAAAGGCAATATTAGTATGCAAGATATAAACAAGTAAGAGATAGAGAGAGAGCAATCGCAAACACGGGAGATTTGTTTCGAGGTTCGAGCACACTTGCTCTACATCCCCGCCTTCAACACTATGAAGGATTTCCACTAAAATCGATCCCACCAGATCACATGGTACCGCAACAGCTACAAGCTCTTGAACTTCCTAGTCCCTTTCTTGTTCCCGCAAGAACACACCGCAAGCCCACTAGCTTGCCGAGGCCGCGCCTCAAACACCGAGTTCACACGCGAACCCGAAACACCACAAACACACTCGTCCGCCTCCTCAAAGTACAAAGATGGACTTTGGTGATCATAACTCTTTGATCACCTAAAATCCTCTCACAACAAATTCCTATAGGTAGATATAGCAATGGATAGCTCAAGTGTTGTGTGAGAAAAACAAAGATTGAAATGGTGGAGGAAAACTCAAGAAAATCACTTTTAAAAATACTCTTGATAAACTCCCCTTTTGATTGGAAATAGTTGGCTCTAAAACTTGTGGATATAACCACTGAAAATGAGTGGGAAAAACTAGCCCAAAACTCTTCTTAAAATCTTATCTAAAACAGCCCCCCAAAGCCCCAATTTATAGGCTAGAAAAACTAGCCGTTGGGAGCCAGATTGACCTGTCGGTCGACCGCCCGGTTGACCGGCCAACATTCAGATTTTTGACCGTTGTGCCATCGGTCGACCGGCCCGGTCGACCGAGGCCTGGATACAGAGAGCAGACTCTCTGTCCGGTCGACCGGCCCGGTCGACCGGGGCTTTCCAGAGAGCAGAGCTCTCTGGCGGTCGACCGGCCCTCCAGCCAAGCTGGCGTGCACGTTCTGTGCACGTCAGTCGACCGACTCGGTCGACCGACTTCAAGCTCGGTCGACCGGTCCGGTCGACCGACAGAAGCCAGGTCAGGTCAAATTAGGGATTTAAAAGGTTGTCTTTTTGGCTTAAATAAAATCCCATAAAATCTCTAAAATTCTACAAAAATAGTTTCAGTATAATTCTTTGATATACAAACATGTTTGAGCAAAATCAAAACATGTTACAAACATATTGAACTATTTTTGTAACTTAAAAATTTTGGCTAAAAACAAAAACTGTATTTTTCCAAAATTGGTTTTCCAAAACTTCTCCAAATACAAAAACAAGATATTTTAAACTCTTTGAAAGCATATAGTGTATGGATATGATCCACTACACATACATGGTGAAATATCTATGTTTTTGATATTAAGCACTAAAACGATTTTGGTTAACAATACATGTATACTTTTGAATACCAAAAATCAAAACGGTATTTTTCTAAAAGAAAACTCTTTTGTATTTTTCCAAAATAAAAATTCTTTTATGAAAACTCATCTAAATCAAGAGTGTGTGTGTGTGTGTAAGATATACTTGAGCAATCCACCAACTTTTCTATCCTTTACATTTTATCTAAAAACAAAATCTTATAAAAACAAACCTAGACACAAGCCTTGATCTTGAAGTCTTCACTTGAAGTCTTCTCCTCTTCTTGACTTGGTCCAAACTCGATCCAAAGAGCTAGACTCCTCTTGAGTACTTGATGTGGTCTTGATGCACAAGCTCTTGAATCAAACCTTGCTAGCTCCAAAACTTGACTTTAAATCTTTTGTTGAAGCTACACACCTACTAAGATCTTGATCACAAATCTGAAACTAAATAAACACAAGATCATTAGTACTATAACTATATGAGTTGATCATCATCAAAACTAGAGTGATAGGCCTTTGGGCGAACAATCTCCCCCTTTTTGATGATGACAAAACTCATGAAGTTATATATGCATGGATTAAAGTAAAGCTTCAAAGAAGTTCCCCCTTAACTCATGCATCTCAATAAAGAAATAAATATGCAATGAAGGCTCATAAATATGCATGCAAATACAAGGAGATAAACATGCCAATCAAGCATAAAACTCATCAAATACTTTTTCTCCTATTTGCAAAACAAAAACATATATGCATAAACATGAATCCTTCTCCCCCTTTATGAATAAAGTAAGGAAAATATGCCTATATATACCAAATACTTCTCCCCCTTTTTGTCAATCATCAACAAAGGGGTTAAAGTAAAAACAAAATGTTCTCCCCCTTTTTGAAGGGGTGAAATCGAATCAATCAATAAAAGATATATGCGATATACATTCATGAAGAGGAAGACGCTAAGTTAACTTCCCTACAGATATGCATTACATGAAGAAGGGATGACAAGCCCTAACTCACATAATGCATAATATGCAATGCATAAGAGGAGATGTGAAGCTCCGCTTACACACGTGTATCGCATAAAGAAGAGTTGTCAAGCTCCTCAATATAAGATACACTCAACATGAATCTATATGTAGAAGAGATGTTAAGCTCCCCTTGCATATAGGCAATATTCATCAAAATATTTTTAATTATCTCATTAAAAATAAATTTGAGTTTTTCTCAATAAAAGAAATTTTGAGAATTCTTAGAAAATCAAATTTTAACATATAAACAAAATTTTTAAGATACCAATTGTAGTCAAATTTTAAGATACCAATACCAATTGTAAATAAACATTACAAATTTTGAATTTTAATCAAAATAAAATCATATTGATACCAATTGAAAATTATTGCATATTTTTGATATCAATAAAAAATAATGCATAAGCTTATTAAATATCAATTGAGAAACCAATTGAAAATAAGGATTTGAATCAAGCTTAGCATAAACAAACTTTGTGATTTAAACATATAAACCTACTTTAGATTAAGCACAAATAAATCATATATATGTATGAAAATGGAAATACCAATAGAAATTGATATTATTTGAAATGAAGCATACATATATAGGAAACAAAATATGAGTATATACAAAATGAAAATACCAATTGAGATCAAGTATATAACTCATAACCTTGTTGGCCCAAAGGCCTTCCACCCTAGTTTTGATGATGATTAACTCATGTAGTTATGTTTACTAATAATCTTGTGTTGTTTAAGTTTCAGATCATTAACTAAGATATTAGTTGGTGATTAGCTTCAACAAGGAGTTTAGAAGCTTTTCATAGTGATTCCAGGGCCAAAGCTTCAAGATCACACATTGTCTAGCCCATGGATGGAGTTTTGGAGCAAGTCAACTTGAAGATGAAGATCATCAAGAAGACTTAGGTATCCATAGTTTAGATAGTGTATTTTAGATCCATTTGTAAAGCTTAGTATAGTTGATATGCTCAAGTGCACAGCACACACAAGATTTATGTTTTGGATTTGGTTTTCATGAATAGTTTGATCAAAACAAGTTTACTTTATTTCTATGTATATTAGATATGTTCTAGATATACATACATGCTTTAAACTTGCTAGACAAACTTATTTTGACTATCCTATTCATGTATTGAAAAATCAAGTTTGATAAAATTACAAGTGTTGGTTTTGATAAAATTGCAAGACTCAAAATGAATTGATATGATTGATATATGTCTTGAAATTTTTATCACTTGTTTGTGTTTCAATATAAAATGTTAAAACAAGTTTTATGAGATTTTCAGAAAAGATAAAAGATTTTTATAAAATATTTTTCCCAGTTTTCCTGACCCAGGTTTGTGCTGACAGGCCGGTCGGTCGACCGTATGGGTCGACCGACGTGCACAAACTTGCACACGTCTGGCAGACACAAACTCGGTCGACCGTACGGGTCGACCGGGTCTGAGAGCTCTGCTCTCTGTTTGTTTGGGTCGACCGGGTTTGCCCAACGGTCAAAAATATGACCGTTGGCGGTCGACCGGGCGGCCGACCGCCAAGCCTATCAGGCTGCCACATCAGCCTAACGGCTAGTTTCTGGTTTGGCCTATATAAACCCCATCTCTTTGGGTTTTTGGCTAAGGTTTTTAGAGACAAAATTTCCAGACTTTCTCTACTGTTTTAAAAGAGTTTTAAAAAGAGTTTTGTGCCAAAAAGATTCATCTTTGTATTGTTTTAGGTTTTTGAAAAATCAAAGAAAACTAGGTTTTGGGATATTAATTTGATCTTTCATTTTCTATCTTTTACAAGAGACTTCCCAATTAGTTTTTCTTTGTTACTTGTTTTCAAAACACCTAGTTTTCAACACTTGAGCTATCATACTATCCTAATCTATTAGGATCCTTGTTTTGTAGAAAAGAGAGAAAAGAGATTGTTTGAGGTTGCTAAGCCTCCAAGTTGTAAACACCCTTATTCTTGTTGTATCCCTCTTTGGTAGAGGTGATCGGGTGATTGGTTTGCTCCCTCTAGTGAGAGGTGGAGTTTGGTTTGTAACCCTCTTCGGTAGAGGTGTTGGTTGTTGGTTGTTGGTTGTATTGGCTAAGAGCCTACCCCTCGGTTGTGAGGTGGTTGTTTGAGAGAGGAGTTTGGTACTCCTAGAGTTGTAACAAATCCTCTTCAATAGAGGTTCCTCGGTGGGAGATAGTGGATTGGAAATCCTACACGGTGGTGTAGGCGGGGATGTAGAGCTAGGGGCTCGAATCTCGAAACATATCTTGTTGTTAGCGATTGATCCATTGTCTCTCTAACTCTCTCTCTCTATTTATTGTGCAAAGCATCATTCATTCATATTGTAATATCATTCATTGCTTGCATTTGTGCCTTGCACATATTTCATATTGCTATATCTTGTATATACTTGGTTGTTTGTGTGTGCCTCACTTGTACTTAATCAACAAGAGCTTCACATAGCACCTCAACCCATTCAAGGGGAATCAAGAGGAGTTAGTCCAGAGCCCTTCACGGGGAATTCGGCTACACTTGTTGATTGTATTAAGTGTGTTACAAAATTTGCATTAGCTTCCGCATTTAGCGCATTTAGTTCCTAGATTAGCACTTACACCTTTTCACCCCCCCCTCTAGGTGTTTTTCAATTGGTATCAGAGCTAGTGCTCCTGATATTAGGCTTAACATCTTAGGAGTGAGATCCATTTGGTTGCTAGTCTAATTTTTGCATTTGCTTGTTTGCACACTCATATAGTTTACCATGGACTTCATGACCCCACCTAGTTTTGACCCTTCCAACATTGTTGTTTGGAAGTATAGGATGTCCATGTACCTAAAGACCCTAAGTTTGCATGTCTTTCTTGCGGCCCCCAAGAAATGCTATCTTGGAGATCGCAATCATATAGGGGCCAATGCACAAGCCCTTGAGGCCATTAGAAGCACATTACCTAAAGATTATCTTTTACGTGTTTCTAACATTGATTCCGCCTTTGCAGTGTGGAATTTGTTGACAACCACCACCACCTCCGAGCTTCAATTGCCAAATCAACCGGAGGAGTCTAGTGGAGAATCTGACTCTCAATGCTTAATGGTCCAAGGGAATGACTCCCTTGAGGTACATTCGGAATCTCAACTAGATAGTAATAATTGTGCTAGTTCTTCAAATGATTATGTTGATCCCCATGCTTTAAATGAAGAACTTTCTATTGTTTATGAAAAATTGATTGAAAAATATAATTTGTTGAAAAAGAAGACTTTTGCTTTAAATAAAGAAAATGAAAAATTGTCTTCTAAACTTAACAATGTTTTGCAAGAGAAGGTTGAGGTCTATAATGAAAGGGATTCATTGAGATCTCAATTAGAACTTGCACTTAAAGAAAATGAGTTTTTGAAAAACAATAATGATTGTGAAAATATTTTGAAGAAAAATGAAAACTTATCTTCAAAAATTGATTTTGTTTTAAAAGAGAATGTTGCTTTGAAAAATAAAATTATTTCTATTTCAAATGATTTAAATGGTTGTTTAAAGAAAAATGATGTTTTGCAAAATAAGATTGATGCACATGTTTGCCATGCTAGTGTAGCTTCTTCATCTAGTCTACCTAATGCATGTACCTCTTCTTCTAGGATCAATGATGATATTTGTTTATTAAAGAAGAGTGTAGATTGTTTGGGCTCCACTTTGAGCCAATGTGTTGTTGGGCATACACGCTTGGAATCTTTGTTTCGAAAGAAACAAGTTCCATCTATTGTTCATGCACACTCTCCACGGCATACACATGCTCCACACGGACACACCCATCACAAGTATGCTCATGTGTACACTTGTACACATTGTGGACGTAAGGGCCACCTTGCTAAATTTTGTTTTGATAGAATACATGTTTCTAATTTAGCAAAAAATTTTGTTTGGGTTAGAGAAGGTACTAACCCCATGGACCCAAAAGAGTATGGGTACCAAAGACCACCCCTCCTTTGTTTAATGTAGGTGTGGGCTCTCACATGACGTGAGAGTGATGACACCTTGGAGTGGATGCGTTCCGTACTTAAAGGAAATCAATTAGATGCATCACTTTCAAGGGAAGATTTGGTGGAGAGGACCACCATGTTTTGGAGACAAGAAGAGTTGCTTCTTCGATTTTGGTAACAATCCTTTACTCCCATTTATTGTTTACATGCTTTCCATTTCATTGTTTATAGCATGTTTTTGATGTCTATTGATTAGTATGTAAATACCATGTTTATTAGATCCTTGACATTCATGTATAGTATTTGAGACACACATGCTTATATGAACTCATACTTAGTGTTCTCACTTTTGTTTAAGCTATAATGTACATCATGAATCTAATACATGTGAATTTACATAGTAATCATGTTTTAGTTTTATCATGATGATTTTTATATGTGTTTTGATGCTTCATTTGTAGATTACTTGTTTAGATGTTAGTTTTCACTAAAACTAGAAGATTTATACTTGTGCATATAGTGGGCCACAAATAAATCTATATATATTTGAGCTTGATTGCTTATTCGAACCCATTAGATGTGCTAGTATAGTCTAGTTTTGATGATTCATACATTTTAAACTTGTATTCCCATTTTGGATTTGTTTTATGATTTTTCACTTCATGTATATGTTTGTATTGCCAAACTTTAAGATATACATGTATACCCCTTTGAGTCATTTGTCTTTCATGCAAATCTATATATATGGACTCAATTATGTTTTGGGATATGTATGTATACTTATTGTGTTGACAATTCATACATATACCTTGAAATGAAATTTGCTTTGGTGAAACTTTAGTTTTTCGTGTTTTTGTGTTTAATTGTTTAACTTCATGTATATGTCTATCATGTCCAAACTATTAGATATACATGTTTATCCTTTCTGAGCCACGTGCCTTAATGCATATATTTGGATATGTATGTATATTTTAATTTGTACTTGACATACATATGCCATGAAGATTAAAAAAAAGTTTTGATGATTTTCATGTTTTCAATGTTTAAGGAATAATTGAGCTTTATTGAATATTTTCATGATTATGATATTCACAATTTATTTGTACACTCACATTTATTGCTTGCTCATGTTTTGTATTCATGAGTCATATTTATGCCTAATTGAATTAGAGTGTTGATTATCATGTGGATTTCATGTTTTATGAAAATTATTTTTAGTTTATTCCTTGCTTGAAGGATTTCGCACTAGTTAACAAGTTTTTCATTTTGACTAGTTTGTATTCTTCAATTTGGTAGTAATTTTCAAACAAAACTATATTTTCAAATCTATTTTTGAAAACCCCTACCATCTATGGGAGGATGGATGGGAGTCCATGCCTTGTATGTATATATTGAAAATCATTTTAAACTTGTGCATGAGATGGGAGGATTAGTTATATGAGTTATACCATGCTTTTATTGTTATGTCAATTGGTATCATTGAACTCTTTCAATTGGTATCAATCTTGATTCTTTTGTATACTCATATGTTTATTGTGTATGTATATTTTCAATTGGTATCATCTATTGGTGATTGGTACTCATTCTATTTCATACACATATACTTGTTTTATTTGTGCTATTCTATATCTTAAGCACAAATTTTGTTTATGTTAGAGCTTGAGCTTCAACTTTATTTCAATTGATTTAGTTTTCAATTGGTATCTTATTTCAAGCCTAAGCATAGTTTTTGTTCGTATTTCATAAAGGGGAGAAAATTCGATTTTCATATTTCAATTGGTATTTGTATTTCCACTCCCATACTTTATGATAGAAAATAAAAAGTTTAAATTGATATCATATTCTTAAAGAAAAATACTATCTTTTGATATCAAGATGTCTTGTGTTTTAAATTGGTATCTAAAAATTTTGTTTAAAGTAAAATACAAAAGTTTTGATTTATATTGACTATATGCAAGGAGAGTTTAACATCTCTTCTACATATAGATTCATGATGAGTGTATCTTGTATTGAAGAGCTTAACATCTCTTCTTTATATGGTACACGTGTGTAGGGGGAGCTTCACATCTCCTCTTATGCATTACATAATGTGTGTTATGTGAATTAGGGCTTAACATCCCTCCTTCATGTAATGCATATGTATAGGAAAGCTAACTTAGCGTCTTCCTCTTCATGAATGTATATAGCATATAACATTTATTGATCTTTGTTTATTTTCATTTGATATCAAGATGCTTCATTGACATATTTTTTATCGATATCATGTTGTTTATAGTCACCCCTTATTGACTTTGTTTTTTGTTTTAGACAGAAAGGGGGAGAACATTGTTTTATTGTTTGATTGACAAAAGGGAGAGAAAGATTTTTTTTTACCCTCATTTATTGTTTTGATTGTTTACCCCTTTGTTGATGATTGACAAAAAGGGGGAGAAAGATTTTGAGTTTTGAGTTTGATATATGCATACTTATGTTTTTTGCATATATTAAGTTTTATTGGTATCTAGAGCATCTAGTGTTTTTGTTAATGTTTTATTAATTTAATTGGTGTCTAGAGCTTCTAGAATATGTTTATGTGTTTTATGCATGTTAATGCATACATGTTTATGTACATTCATTACATATCCTTTGTTTATTTGTTTATGCATGAGTTAAGGGGAGCTTCTTTGAAGCTTAACCTTAATCCATGCATATATAACTCCATGAGTTTTGTCATCATCAAAAAGGGGAGATTGTTGGCCCAAAGGCCTTCCACCCTAGTTTTGATGATGATTAACTCATGTAGTTATGTTTACTAATAATCTTGTGTTGTTTAAGTTTCAGATCATTAACCAAGATATTAGTTGGTGATTAGCTTCAACAAGGAGTTTAGAAGCTTTTCATAGTGATTCTAGGGCCAAAGCTTCAAGATCACACATTGCCTAGCCCATGGATGGAGTTTTGGAGCAAGTCAACTTGAAGATGAAGATCATCAAGAAGACTTAGGTATCCATAGTTTAGATAGTGTGTTTTAGATCCATTTGTAAAGCTTAGTATAGTTGATATGCTCAAGTGCACAACACACACAAGATTTATGTTTTGGATTTGGTTTTCATGAATAGTTTGATCAAATAAGTTTACTTTATTTCTATGTATATTAGATATGTTCTAGATATACATACATGCTTTAAACTTGCTAGACAAACTTATTTTGACTATCCTATTCATGTATTGAAAAATCAAGTTTGATAAAAATACAAGTGTTGGTTTTAATAAAATTTGCAAGACTCAAAATGAATTGATATGATTGATATATGTCTTGAAATTTTTATCACTTGTTTGTGTTTCAATATAAAATGTTAAAACAAGTTTTATGGGATTTTCAGAAAGATAAAAGATTTTTATAAAATATTTTTCCCAATTTTTCTGACCCAGGTTTGTGCTGAAAGGCCGGTCGGTCGACCGTATGGGTCGACCGCACCAAGGGCCGGTCGACCCATAGGGTCGACCGACGTGCACAAACTTGTGCACGTCTGGCAGACACAAACTCGGTCGACCGTACGGATCGACCGGGTCTGAGAGCTCTGCTCTCTGTTTGTTTGGGTCGACCGGGCGGTCGACCGGGTTTGCCCAACGGTTAAAAATATGACCGTTGGCGGTCGACCGGGCGGCCGACCGCCGAGCCTGTCAGGCTGCCACATCAGCCTAACGGCTAGTTTCTGGTTTAGCCTATATAAACCCCATCTCTTTGGGTTTTTGGCTAAGGTTTTTAGAGACAAAATTTCCAGACTTTCTCTACTGTTTTAAAAGAGTTTTAAAAAGAGTTTTGTGCCAAAAGATTCATCTTTGTATTGTTTTGGGTTTTTGGAAAATCAAAGAAAACTAGGTTTTGGGATATTGATTTGATCTTTCATTTTCTATCTTTTACAAGAGACTTCTCAATTAGTTTTTCTTTGTTGCTTGTTTCAAAACACCTAGTTTTTCACACTTGAGCTATCATACTATCCTAATCTATTAGGATCCTTGTTTTATGGAAAAGAGAGAAAAGAGATTGTTTGAGGTTGCTAAGCCTCCAAGTTGTAAACACCCTTATTCTTGTTGTATCCCTCTTCGGTAGAGGTGATCGGGTGATTGGTTTGCTCCCTCTAGTGAGAGGTGGAGTTTGGTTTGTAACCCTCTTCGGTAGAGGTGTTGGTTGTTGGTTGTATTGGCTACGGGCCTACCCCTCGGTTGTGAGGTGGTTGTTTGAGAGAGGAGTTTGGTACTCCTAGAGTTGTAACAAATCCTCTTTGGTAGAGGTTCCCTCGGTGGGAGATAGTGGATTGGAAATCCTACACGGTGGTGTAGGCGGGGATGTAGAGCTAGGGGCTCGAATCTCGAAACATATCTTGTTGTTAGCGATTGATCCATTGTCTCTCTAACTCTCTCTATTAATTGTGCAAAGCATCATTCATTCATATTGTAATATCATTCATTGCTTGCATTTGTGTCTTGCACATATTTCATATTGCTATATCTTGTATATGCTTGGTTGTTTGTGTGTGCCCACTTGTACTTAATCAACAAGAGCTTCACATAGCACCTCAACCCATTCAAGGGGAATCAAGAGGAGTTAGTCCAGAGCCCTTCACGGGAAATTCGGCTACACTTGTTGATTGTATTAAGTGTGTTGCAAAATTTGCATTAGCTTCCACATTTAGCGCATTTAGTTCCTAGATTAGCACTTACACCTATTCACCCCACCTCTAGGTGTTTTTCAAACCTTCCACCCATTATATGCTCAAGATAAAAGATTTTCAATAAAGCTTACAAGGCATAATCGCCCATCCATCCTCCCATTGAGATGTTGGTAGGGGTTTTCAAAATTAGAGTTTGAAAAATATTTTTAGTATTGAAAACACTACCAAATGAAGAATAAATAACTAGTTATATTAATTTTTGAATAACTAGTTAAAGATCCTTCAAAACATGAAACCAAATCATATGTATTCATGAAACATACTAAATACACAAAATTCAACACTCAAGGTCCGTGAAGCTCAAAATGATCATGAAACATAGTCATGAATAAAAAATAAAGCATGAGTGCACAAGAATTATGGAATTAGTATTTTTCATGAAAATAGACAATGAAGCTCAAAACAAAAATCATTTTATCAAACAAAAATCATGAAATTCATTTTTCAATTAAAGATAAAATTCATTTTTCATCTTAAAAACAAACTTCTAGGTATATGTATGTTTTATCCAATCCTAACAATATGCATACATATTCCAAACATAAAAAGAGTCCATAATGTAAATAGCATGAAGGCAAATGACTCATGGGGTATACATATATATTTATTAGTTTTGAATACAAAGTACATATACATGAAGTAAGACATGAAAATAGGCAAAACAAGTGTAAATGAGAGAATCATCAAAACTACGCTATACATGTGCATATAGTGAGTACAAATGAACAATGAAGTGCAAACGTATATGAATCAATTTGTTGCTCACTACTTGTACATGTATATATCCAAGTTTTGATAAAGACTACATCTAACTATGTTTTTACCACATGAAGCATAAAACAAATAAAACATAAACATGCTAAAAATATCATATATGAAAAAGCATGTAAATAAAGTAGGAGTTTAGAGATAGTTACCAAACCAAAGAACTATACTCCAAATCTCCAAAACATGGTGGTCGTCCCACCAAAACCTCCTTGATAGCGGTGCATCAAATGTGTGTCCATTATGTCCGTATGCATCCACCATCAAGGCACCATGCCTCTCACGTTTTGTGAGAGCCCGCACCTACATCAAAAACAAAAGGTGGGATTTTTGGTACCCATTTTCTTTTGGGTCCTAGGGGGTTAGCTTTGTAAGGAACCCAAACATTTTTCTTATTAGCAAAATTTAAAGCATTTATCTTATCATAAAAAAATTTTGCTAAATGGCCTTTGCGGCCACAATGTGTACATTTGTACACTCTAGGATGCATATGAGTGTGGGTGTGATCATGACGTGCAAAGTGTGCATATGCATGGTGATGTGCATGAACATATGGAGCTTGTTTCTTTGAAAACAAAGACTCCATTATAAAGTGGTTAAGTGCACATGTGCTCAAAGTTGAGCTCAAACAATTTATTTTATTTTTTCAAAGATTTAATCTCATTTTGATTAATAGTGGCATGTAAAGCATGGTGAGATTGAGAATCATTATTCTTATTCTTTTTAGAAATATTTTCTTTTTCTTTTTAAACCATTTTTCTTTTCAAAGAAGTGTTTTCATTTAAAGCAACTTCTTTTTATTTTTCCACCAAAATAATTTTATTTTTCAAATTAGTGTTTCCTTCACAAAGATCATTTAATTTAGACATCAAGGAAAAAATTTCATTTTTCAAAGACTCATTTTCTTTTGAAATAATTTCAAATTTTTCTTGTAAAGAATCTTTCTCATTTAACATGCAATCAAAATTCTTTTTCATTTTCTTATTATCTTCCTTAAGCAATTCATATTTTTCTAAGAGTTGTTGATAAAATGATTCAAGCTCATCATAAGACATATCAACATCCACTTCTACCTCGGATTCGGTAGTTACCTCAAGGGGGTTATCCCCTTGGACCATGTAGCACACATTGGAAGCGTCACTTCCAACATCCGAGTCGCTCCCCGCATAATATTGTTCTTGTTCGCCAAGGGAGATGATGGTGTTCCATACTACAAAAGCCGAATCAAGATTAGCAACCCTAGATAAATAATCATCATTTAGGGAAGATCTTAAAGCATGTAGGGCTTTTGCATTAGCCTCAAAAATTTTATCATTTAAACAATAAGAATCTTTAATAGTGGCAAAATAAACATGAATGCCTAGGGCTTTGAGGTACAAAGACATCTTAAGCTTCCAAGTTTGGATGTTAAGAATGTCAATGGTGGGAGGTGACATGAAATCCATGGTGTGTGTACAAATACTGTGATTAGCCAAAAATGAGGATCTTTAACTCTAGGTTGTAAGACCCAAATCAAGAGCACTTGGCTCTGATACCAATTGTAAATCACCTAGAGAGGGGGTGAATAAGTGAAGAGCTAATCTAATGGTCAATAATGCAGAACAGACTAAAATTTCTTACACTAAACACCACGTATAACACAAGAGTGTAGCCGGATTCCCCGTGAAGGGCTTTGGACTAACTCCTCAAGATTCCTCTAAATAAGAGTTGAGGTGCAGCGTTGGCTCTCTTGGTTGAATACAAGTGTTAGCAAACAATCCCCAAGCATATAATAATATGAGCACACAATATATCAAGCATATAAAGGTAAAGGCAATATTAGTATGCAAGATATAAACAAGTAAGAGATAGAGAGAGAGCAATCGTAAACACGGGAGATTTGTTTCGAGGTTCGAGCACACTTGCTCTACATCCCCGCCTTCAACACTATGAAGGATTTTCACTAAAATCGATCCCACCGGATCACTTGGTGCTGCAACAGCTACAAGCTCTTGGACTTCCTAGTCCCTCTCTTGTTCCCGCAAGAACACACCGCAAGCCCACTAGCTTGTCGAGGCCGCACCTCAAACACCGAGTTCACACGCGAACCCGAAACACCGCGAACACACTCGTCCGCCTCCTCAAAGTACAAAGATGGAACTTTGGTGATCACAACTCTTTGATCACCTAAAATCCTCTTACAACAAATTCCTATAGGTAGATATAGCAATGGATAGCTCAAGTGTTGTGTGAGAAAAACAAGGATTGAAATGGTGGAGAAAAACTCAAGAAAATCACTTTTAAAAACACTCTTAATAAACTCCCCTTTTGATTGGAAATATTTGGCTCTAAAACTTGTGGATATAACCACTGAAAATGAGTGGGAAAATCTAGCCCAAAACTCTTCTTAAAATCATATCTAAAATAGTCCCCCAAAGCCCCAATTTATAGGGCTAGAAAAACTAGCCGTTGGGAGCCAGATTGACCTGTCGGTCGACCGCTCGGTCGACCGGCCAACGGTCAGATTTCTGACCGTTGTGCCATCGGTCAACCGGCCCGGTCGACCGAGGCCTGGATACAGAGAGCAGACTCTCTGTCCGGTCGACCGGCCCGGTCGATCGGGGCTTTCCAGAGAGCATAGCTCTCTGGCGGTCGACCGGCCCTCCAGCCAGGCTGGCATGCACGTTCTGTGCACGTCGGTCGACCGACTCGGTCGACCGACTTCAAGCTCGGTCGACTGACAGAAGCCAGATCAGGTCAAATTAGGGATTTAAAAGGTTGTCTTTTTGGCTTAAATAAAATCCCATAAAATCTCTAAAATGCTACAAAAATAGTTTCAGTATAATTCTTTGATATACAAACATGTTTGAGCAAAATCAAAACATGTTACAAACATATTGAACTATTTTTGTAACTTAGAAATTTTGACTAAAAACAAAAACTGTATTTTTCCAAAATTGGTTTTTTTCAAAACTTCTCCAAATACAAAAACAAGATATTTTAAACTCTTTGAAAGCATATAGTGTATGGATATGATCCACTACACATACATGGTGAAATATCTATGTTTTTTATATTAAACACTAAACGATTTTGGTTAACAACACATGTATACTTTGAATACCAAAAATCAAAACGGTATTTTTCTAAAAGAAAACTCTTTTGTATTTTTCCAAAATAAAAATTCTTTTATGAAAACTCATCTAAATCAAGAGTGTGTGTGTGTAAGATATACTTGAGCAATCCACCAACTTTTCTATCCTTTACATTTTATCTGAAAACAAAATCTTATAAAAATAAATCTAGACACAAGCCTTGATCTTGAAGTCTTCTCCTCTTCTTGACTTGGTCCAAACTCGATCCAAAGAGCTAGACTCCTCTTGAGTACTTGATGTGGTCTTGATGCACAAGCTCTTGAATCAAACCGTGCTAGCTCCAAAACTTAATTTTAAATCTTTTGTTGAAGCTACACACCTACTAAGATCTTGATCACAAATCTGAAACTAAATAAACACAAGATCATTAGTACTATAACTACATGAGTTGATCATCATCAAAACTAGAGTGATAGGCCTTTGGGCCAATAGCGCCGGGCTGCAGTTGGCTCGACCATGGAGGAAGGGAAGAGGTCCAACAATGGGAGTGCGGGTGCTGAGGGCTTGGGGTTCTGTGTGGGAAAAGAAAGAGATTATTAAGGGATTAAGTTAGATTAATTAGGATTTAAATCTAATTGTTAGGATTTAAAAATAAATTAATTAGGACTTGGGTTTGGTTTGTTAAGATTAGATATAATGGATTAACGGGTTGGCTAACGTATTGGATATAGGGTATGGGTAGACAATAGGTAGTGGGTTGGATTAGGATAATGGGTAGGAAACAAGACAAAGGAAAATACAAAGAGATAGAAGGAGATATAATGATACATAATTCTACGTAATAATAATAGTAACAACACAACTAGTAGTAGTAATAATAATCAAAACTAATAATACTAATATATAATAGTAACAAAATGACAATAAGTAATAATAGTAATCATATATAGTCCAAATTAACATTTAATATTTCAAAATGATTTGTATATTTAATAATAATAATAAGTCATAAATTATGTTATTAAAAATAAAAGTTTATTAAAAATTCATAAATACATAGAAAAATAAAATACAGTATTCCAAAGTAGAGATATTACATTCTACCAACCTTATAAAAATTTCGTTCTCGAAATTTCAATGAAGCGGTGAATGATAAAAATCAAGTTAAGGAAGAAGACAAACAATCTTCC
The DNA here is from genome assembly GCA_038442645.1 of Agave tequilana. Lineage (NCBI taxonomy): Eukaryota > Viridiplantae > Streptophyta > Magnoliopsida > Asparagales > Asparagaceae > Agave > Agave tequilana. Next base: position 372,335 of record JAVJIF010001967.1, read on the forward strand.
ATATCGCTTCTTACTGCATCAAGAGTCCACCACGCTTCCGCTGCGCGCTCTGATTTCTGTACCGTGTTCAACATGGAACGACCAGATCCAAAGATAGGATCAGGGAAATAGAATCGAGAAGAATGATAGAAATCAAGATAGAATTCAGATTACTCTAAAATAAGAGATGAAATCAGGGATATAAAAGAATCAAGAGAAGGATTCCAAAAGGAAAGACGACTAATTCTCAAGTGGACTCAATATCATCGTATAAATAGTATATGTTTATTGCAGTATAAATATAACTTGTCTTAGGTCACAAGTATGAACTAAGTAATCTTTGAGTAAACCTGGTTCTGATACCAAGAAAATTCTATCACGCCTCACTTCTCAAAATACGTAGAAACAAAGTTGAGACGAGAGTCGGCGACGTATATACGCAAGGAGAATATCCCATGTGTACACACTAAGCCTAAAGCAACCTAAACAAGCTATACAATCACTATGATAAATCAATATCACTACAATATGACATATAAATATCTAACACTATAATAGCAGATGAATAAAGGAATAAAATAAGGAATGAGCCCAAAATAACAGGAATCAAGAAAATGACAAAATGAAAGATAGTAGGAATACTAGAATCAAATAGGAAGAAAATCTAGACTTCTCGCAACATGTCCAGTCTCAACGAACACTTGATCAATAAAATAAAAGTCCAATATCTGGACGTGCAAATCCATGGTCGTCAGGAAGCGACCAAATGAGTGTATAAGAAAAGGGAGAGTGCTCGTGCATATAAACAGTGTGTACATAATGATAAACACAATATACTGTAGTTAAATGATAACAGAATAATCATGAATGAAACTGTAACTGAAAGATAACTGATCAAATGATAGTCTGGAGGAAAAAGAATACTATTGACAAAACAGACGACTGATACTCAAGGGTGCATCCTAGCATAGGTCCCTAATCTGATATACAATCTAGTCATGTGTACAATCATATGTCTATGAGTTCAGTCATGTGAGTACAGTTAATTACAATACATAATAACAGTTTATAAATATTAATTATGTCAGGGAACACCAATTTGTCACTTGTAATAGACACATCCTATACTATGCCTACTACACGTGTCAATCAAAGTTTTAAATTATTAAAATCAACTGAAGAGACATTGTTCATGCTTTAGGTGGGCTCCGTACATACCTGGAACCACGGCCCAATCACTTGGCACTGAGCCAAGTCCTACCGCTAGGTAGTCAATAACATTAATAATATGAAAAATATGGGATGTCAGTCATCCCCCGGAATCCTGCAGTGGAACTGTATCTCGGCAGTGCAACCTGTATCTTAGATCCACCCAAAATACAGACATTGTCTCCTCCATCAATTTTCCCAATCTCGGTATAAGTATCTATTATATTATTACTTAAAACAATCAATATCCATGTTATTTCGATTACTGGGACGATACGATGACAGTAACAATATCAATGATGTAACAATAATAATGTGGACAATATTACCCTGTAAATGGTAGAACAATGAACAATACATGTGTTATAATCTGACAATATTTTTTCAGCAACTTTCAATAACATGAATACAATAACAAGCCCAGATACTGCTCAATAGAGAGTCTCATCTAGAACTGATCAATATTTCATCCATCTGCACTAAGAAATAATAGTAACTGATCTATCAACCAATAGTCCCAAGACAATCATCATGAACATCAAGTATCAATCCATGTCAAAGTATCTGATATGATAAACCATCACCTCAATAAATTAATAACCAACCATCTCATTCTTATGGTTTACTCAATCCTTTATATTATCAGTATATTCATCTTCTAATCACCAGTATATCAGAGTTTCGCATAAACAATCAGCTATATCTAGTCATATCCTCACAATCGAATAACAGTAAGATCATCGTTCAAGATCATCACACATTCTCACTTCTATTCAAAGTCAATCACAACATCCAATATAAAGCATATACATCTTAGATCAACTCTAAATCTAACTAAGTTCATACATAGTTTCAAGCATCAAGATAGATTTAGTTTTCTAGTAAAATAGCTCATATTCTATTAGTCCTCAATATTTAAAAAGATTTCTATCTAAATAATCTCCAAACAATTACCTCATAATACTTTACATGAAATGTACCACTCATCCACAAACATGAACTAGACTAATTACTAGGTCCACTCTGGTCACACTCAAAGATGTACTACAAATAATTCTGAATCCAAAATGGTAAACAATCTATAATGAAATGATAGAACAAGAATATCTCAGTAACAGGTTATTGAATCCACTATATATCCATGTAGAGATATTACAAACTACACCACATTTCATATTAATCCAGTCTACACTCCTTAACTCTAAGTCAATCTCCACTCCAATAGGAGTCCAATAATAAATTCAAGCATCAACAAATGAAGCAATCTCATTAATATTCCTCAATTTTACAATTAAATTCTCATCTGGTTATTGCTAATAAGGAGGATCAAGACTAATACTCTTCTGCCTAGAATAATCGAACGAATCGACAATACTGTTGGTAACAGAGTAACGATATATCAATAAAATAATATCAGAGCATCACAATATAACAATAGTAACTGGCATGAACTGAATAATGCAAAATAATATATACATGTGCATGAAATATTAAGATAAAATTTGAAATTGAAATAGATCAATAAACAAACACTAACATGAAATGACGCAGTTTTGGAACCGAATCACCGTCTGGTCTCCACTGCACGAACCGATATAAATCTCCAAAACATCCCATAGGTCAGTTTTCAAATTGCCTGTCTATCGGGTCCACAACGGGCACAAATCCTACAACGGGTCCGGATCTCCTACAACGGGTCCAGATCTCACCGAACAAATTCAAAACGTTGTAACACGTAGCCGAACACATGAACTCACACAATCGCAAGTATACAGACATACATACACACACCACATACATACACGGGTATACACCCACATATAATTACATACATACATATACAAGTATACATATACACTTACATAATACATTATATATATATAAATACCCATCCATTAATCACACACACACACACAAACTCTCTCTCTCTCTCTCACACACACACACTGTCACATACACAGTACACACATAATGCATGAAAATGTACTCTCACATGAACACACACACACACACACACACATTATTATGCACATATAAATTAAAGAGAGAGAGAGACAAAGAGGAGAAGGGAAGGGAATTCACGCAATGGGGTAACTTGCGGCGTGCCGACGAAGGCTCTAACAGAGGGGGCAGAGGTTGCGGAGGATGTCGATGGAATGCCGGAGAAGAGTGGAGTGTTTTCGCCAACGGAGGAAATCAGGCTCCGGCAGGTCCCGGCGGTAAGGGGGAAGAGGGGACAATGGCCATGGTGAAAGGGAGTTTGGCCAAGTGGTGTAGCGGGTGTTGGAGAGGTCACGGCAGGACTGATGCATGGCCATGCAAGGGGGCTACTGTGCCTTGCGCGCGCAGTGGAACTGAGAAGGGAGGGGGGTCGGGTTGTTGTCGAGTGCGCGACAAGGGGGAGGAGAACTCGGACACTCACCGAAGGGCTGTCGTCATTGCGCCGGGCTGTTGTTGGCTCGGCTATGGAGGAAGGGAAGAGGTGTGGCAGGGGAAGTGCGGGTGCTGAGGGCTTGGAGTTTTGTCTGGGGAAAGAAAGAGATTATTAAGGGATTAAGTTAGATTAATTAGGATTTAAATCTAATTGTTAGGATTTAAAAATAAATTAATTAGGATTTGAATTTGGTTTGTTAAGATTAGATATAATGGGTTAACGGGTTGGCTAATGTATTGGATATGGGTATGGGTAGACAATAGGTAGTGGGTTAGATTAGGATAATGGGTAGGAAACAAGAAAAAGGAAAATGCAAAGAGATAGAAGGAGATATAATAATACATAATACTACATAATAATAATAGTAACAACACAACTAGTAGTAGTGATAATAATCACAACTAATAATACTAATACATAATAGTAACAAAATGATAATAAGTAATAATAGTAATCATATATAGTCCATATTAATATTTAATATTTCAAAATAGTTTGTATATTTAATAATAATATAAGACATAAATTAAGTTATTAAAAATAAAAGTTTATTAAAAATTCATAAATACATAGAAAAATAAAATACAGTATTTCAAAGTAGAGATATTACACTCATCATTTCAACTAAATTTTCAAGGGTCATACTCATCTTTTCCAGTCGCACCGATTCAAAATGAACAACCATCCATCCTGAAAATGAATACGAAACTCTTCCGTGAGTCCGTGCAACAATCACAAAATCTGATGGACTCACGACTTCGCCATAATTTTTAAAACCAACTTTCAGACTTACCTTTTCAAGAAGAACCAATTGCAAAGAGTATGAAAGACATGATTCAGACTCAAAAATTTTTTACCTGGCCTATCAGTAGGTTAGACTCAATAATGAGTGAATTGATCAATAAGAATCTTTCTTGTCAACCTTTGACCAATTCTTATATCCCTAACTCTATCGATTGACCCAAGAATCATGTTATTTTGGAAGCCAAGATTTAATTTTAGCATACCGATTTGAACTTGATCAAACTCTAAGTTTTGAAAATCACATTGACATTTTGGCAAGTTATCCCTTTCCTGAAATTTAAATTAAACATGAAGGTGATCATGAATCTCAAGTTGGTAATTTCATTTCACTTTTTGACTCAGTAATGACTCTGATATCTTTACCTGATTTTTTCTCTATTCTGGAGTCAACATTGAATCCTGTTCCACTACACCGTGAAATTAAATCACTAATATTTTACGATCACATTTCATTAATGGGGAAAGTGTGTGAACATTAATTCTTTGGTTTGGACTCCATTTTTTAACCAATTTTGACTCTCACTTTTGAATCTCAACTTGATCTGAGTCAAATTTTCAAGTCGATATCGGTTTTTGTTCCTGCTCCATTTGAGTCCAAATCAATCATCTTCTAAAATCACACTTCATTGTTGGACAAAGATATTGAGCAAAATAACTCAAGAATTATTTTTAAAAATTGAAAATTAGGTGGGGATAATTTTTAAATAAGACTATTCACTTCATCATTCTTTTTATGGGTTTTATTCAAAAGGTCACTGGTGGGTTCTTGCGAACTCCACGCAATTTAGATTAGGCCGCATTTCGTGAACCAATCAGACCACCACCGAAACCACCACCATGAGGTAATTTTTCTTCCCTTCCTATTTTGTTTTATGCATATACACATTCACGTTGCATTGAGGACAATACATGAGATAAGTGTGGGGGGGTTTACTAACGCAGGTTGTTCTAAATTTTCTTTCTTTACACTTCTTTTTAGAAAAATTTTAGATTTTTCTTTTGTATAAAAAATCTTTTCTTTTTACAAAATTTTTTAAATAAGAGAAATAGTTTTGATTTATTTTTAAGAAAATTAAGATTATCTTAAGAATTAGGAAGACCTAAAATGATGAATTTTTAAACTGAGTCAAAATAATAGATCTTATTTAAATTTTAAGATAAGTAAGATTGGAAAGATAATTTGATCTTAAATTTTTTGCCTTAGATATATGCACTTCACACTTACACAATTTTTTGGGATTGAAATAAAGACTGAAAATGTCATGAAAAAATATTAAAAATTGGTGATAATAAAAATCACTTATTGAAGCTAGGTAATTATGCCTCAGGAAGCATGATTATTCATACCTAAAAAGATGGACAAAAATAAAATAATCCACTTTAGTTTTGTGGCCTTATTTACTCGAGTCCTTAAGCTCGAGGGATGTTTTCTCATCTGGTGCCCTAAAATTGGGTTTGGGATGAAATCACCTAGAGGGGGGGTGAATAGGTGATAATGCTAATCAATGCACAATTAAAAATTTATGATGCAATAATTAACCCAAAACAAGACTAGAAGCCGAATACCCCGTGAAGGGCTCTGAACTCCTTCCTCGTGATTTCTCTTAATACGAGTTAGAGGTGCGCAATGCAATCTTGTTGTATGAGTATTTGATTGACAATATGAATATACAACAAGTGAATAAAGTAATGAATATATATATAGAGCAAGTAATTGAAGTAAGAATATAATGCAAGAGATAAGAGCAAGTAAACCAAACGCAAACACTGAGAATTTTTCTGAGGTTCGAGCACCCAGCTCTACGTCCCCGCCTTCCCCAGAAGGATTTCTAACCACTATAACTTCACAAAGAGTTACAATCACACCGGAGTATCCAACTCCACAATCTCGAATACAAGTATTTCTTGGTGATCAAAAGACCACAAACTCTCTTTTGCAAAAGCATCTTTCCCTTACAAGAATCCTGTAGAACAATGGTTAGAATTGAAGCTCAAATATTGTAAGTGAAAAAGAAAAAGAACTTGAGAGAGTTTAGAAACTAAAACTTCAGGAATGAGAGATTCTTCAACACAAAAACTAAGGATCAAACTCTTTTGAAAGCCTTTGAAAACTTTGAATATTTTGCCAATGCTTGTTCTGAAAACCTCTACCTTAATGACCCCTTTATATAAGATTGAGGAAGAGTAAACATAGAAAAATTTTACTTGAATATAAGAGGAAGAAATTGACCCTCTAATACAGCTAATCACATTTTATTTAAACTTAAACACATTTTGAAAACATGTTAAAAATCAGCCTCCAGAAAATTAGCCTTTACTGCCAATCTGGCAGATTGGTCAACTTTGAGCACATTTTTCAGGCTACAAACGTTCGAATTCAAAATAAGGTATATAGAAATAATTTGTAGATCTTTAAGTCTTCTTTTTAATGCAACTAAAATCAACTAAATATCATTTTTATGAGAAAGTTATCAATAAAACACTGACAGGTATCAATACAGAAACTGTAAGCTGTTTTCAGAACAAGAACAGAGTTCAACCAAATATTTGACATCTTTAAATTTTTAATCTGAAAATGATTATTGAATAATAAATTTAGATCTAAAAGTTATCTTTGAAATGCAAGTTAAATCATATTATTTGAATATAAGAATAAAAAGTTATGATAAGAAAAGTAAAAAGGTGTCAAGCAAATCAGCAGAACTAAAACTGGTTCAAATCCAAAACCCGATATATGTACTTGAAATCCAAAACCGGTTAAATCAAAAAACCAAACGTATTGAATTAATGTGTGTGTATTTGAGCTTCAACCTATCCACTATTCTTTAACAAAACTATAAAATTAAAAACAAAACTAATGAAGTCTCTTGAGCCAAACTGAAGTCTTGAGTCATGCAATGTCATGCTAGATCCTTCTCTTCTATGATCATTCCTTCTTGTGCCTTTTACCTTATTTGCTTCATGAACCTAGAAAGTCTTGCAATGCCCTTCAAACATGGTACTAACCTAAAACTTATCTTGAACAAACTTATTAGTACCAATATAGCTCTTAAGTGTTTTATTATCATCAAAACTCTAAACAAATGGAGAGTGTAACCTCTTGGGCCAACAATCTCCCCCTTTTTGATGATGACAAAACAAATAGGCTATATTAACAAAATATAAAAGAGAGGTGAAAACTCCCCCTCAAATTATGCTATATTAAACAAGTAATTTTGAATTGCAATCAAAAACCAATCAAAAGCCATGAGTCATAAAACAAAAGCATATAAACTTATTTGTAGAACTCATAAAAACACTTTGCAATTGCAAAACCATACCAAAACCATATAAAAACCCATTTTCTCCCCCTTTTGTCATACATCAAAAAGGGATAAACAAACAAAAAAAATATTTTATTCAATAACACAAACATTAAGTTCACCACATATAAAAGAAAATCTATTGAAATCGAGTGATTTAGTGAAAATATCGGCAAGTTGCAAATCTGAAGAAACATAATCAACTCTATATCACCTTTCTCAAAATGATCTCTAAGAAAGTGATACCAATCTCAATGTGCTTGGTCTTACTATGTTGATTTGCATTCTTGGTCATATGAATAGTACTAGTATTATCACAAAAAAAATTTATATGATCATAATGCAAATCATAATCAAGGAGAGTATGTTTCATCCAAAGGACTTGTGCACAACAAGCCCCCGCTGCAACATACTCCGCCTCGGCGGTTGAGAGAGCTACGGAATTTTGTTTCTTAGAGGATCATGAAACAAGACAATTACCAAGAAATTGACATATCCCACTAGTACTCTTTCTATCTACTCTACAACCCGCATAGTCGGCATCCGAATAACTCGTCATTGAAAAATCTCCGATTTTTTGATACCAAAGACCCATTCCAATTGTGCCCTTAATATAATGAATGATGCGTTTTACCGCAATAAGATGAGACTCTTTAGGACACGATTGGAATCTAGCACAAAGACACACACTAAACATGATATCCGGCCTACTTGCCGTTAAATACAATAAACTACCAATCATGCTTCTATATAACTTAATATCAACACATTTACCTTGGTCATCCTTATCAAGCTTGGTTGTAGTTGCCATGGGAGTGTTGCAAACTTTCGAGCCTTCAAGTCCAAATTTCTTTATAAGCTCATTTGCGTACTTGGCTTGACATATGAATATCCCATCTTGCAATCGCTTGACTTAGAGTCCAAGAAAGAAATTCAATTCACCCATTGAAGACATCTCAAATTCTAGTTGCATACACTTTTCAAACTCCTTGCAAAAAAACTCATTAGTAGAACCAAAAATTATATCATCAACATAAATTTGCACTATTAGAATGTCATTATCAACATGCTTAGTGAATAATGTTTTGTCTACTTTGCCTTTAACAAAATCATTTGAAATGAGAAAACTAGAAAGCCTTTCATACCAAGCTCTTGGAGCTTGTTTCAATCCATACAAAGCTTTATCAAGTTTAAAAACAAAATTAGGATGAACATGATCAACAAAACCGGGAGGTTGTTCAACATAAACTTCTTCATTTATAAAACCATTTTAAAATGCACTTTTTACATCCATTTGAAAAAGTTTAAAATTTTTAAAAGATGCAAAAGCTAGTGTCATCCGTATGGCTTCAAGCCGTGCTACGGGTGCAAAGGTCTCTTCAAAGTCAATTCCTTCAACTTGAGTGTAACCTTGGGCCACTAACCTAGCTTTATTCCTAATAACATTTCCGGACTCATCCATCTTATTCCTAAAGATCCACTTAGTACCAATTATTGGTCTATCGTGAGGCCTAGGAACAAGGTGCCAAACTTGGTTGCGCTCAAATTGATTGAGTTCCTCTTGCATGGCTAGCAACCAATATGAGTCCGCCTCGGCTTCGAGGATGCTTTTGGGTTCAAAATGAGAAATGAATGCAAAGTTACCACATAAGTCATGGAGTTTGGAGCGAGTTGTTTCCCCTTTAGATACATCATCTAAGATAAGTTCCTTGGGATGATTTGTAGCGTATCTCCAATCTTTAGGAAGTGGTTGAGAATCTTCCACTTCATCCTTTTGAACATCACCAATGGGTTCTTCCTTTTCTTCTTGAATGGGTGAGTCCTTCAAGGATAGCTTCTCCATGTCCTCACCTAATGAGTCAAACTCTACAACATTCTCAACAACAACATTAGATTCTTCAAATTTAACATGCATGGATTCTTCAATGGTAATAGAAGATCTATTGAATACTCTATAAGCTTTACTAGTAGTAGAATATCCAACAAATATTGCTTCATAAACCTTAGCATCAAATTTACCCAAGTTATCTTTAGTATTCAAAACAAAACACTTGCATCCAAAAACTTTGAAATATGAAACATTTGGTTTTCTAGAATGATAAATCTCAAAAGAAGTCTTTAAAGAATTTTTACACAAATAAATACGATTTGATATGTAGCATGCGGTGTTTACGGCCTCGGCCCATAGATATTGAGGGAGGTCATATTCACTTATCATAGTCCTAACCATCTCTTGAAGTGTTCTATTCTTCCTTTCAACTACTCCATTTTGTTGTGGAGTTCTAGGACATGACATTTCATGCTTAATTCCCTTTTCATCACAATAAGTCGCGAAGAGTTGGTTAACAAACTCACCACCTCTATCACTTCTTATTTTCAAAATCGAAAAACCTTTTTCTTTTTCAACCCTTTTTCGAAAAGTCTTAAAATGTGAAAAAGTTTGATCTTTGTGTTCCAAAAAGAAAACCCAAGTAAATCTGAAAAAATCATCAACTAAAACAAATGCATATCTACTACCATTTAAGCTCTTAGTTTTAGTAGGTCCAAAAGATCCATGTGAATTAATTCTAATAGCCTAGTTGACATGATATCCTTGATTGGTTTGAAAGAAGACTTAGTTTGTTTCCCAAGTTGGCACGCACCACAAATGCGGTCTTTTTCAAACTTCAAGTAAGGAATATCCTTCACCAATTCCTTAGAATTAATCCTAGCAAGATGATCAAAAGATGCATGTCCTAATCTTCTATGCCAAAGCCAAGAAGTCTCATCAAAAACATTCAAGCATTTAGTAGAATAATCCAAATTAAGCATGTCAATGATATAGATATTATTATCACGAAAACCGGTGAGAATACAATCATTGGTTTTACAATCAAAAATGTTGCAAGAAGAATCATCAAAAATAACTTTAAGACCACGATCACAAAGTTAACTTATACTAAGTAAGTTATGTTTAAGACCATCAACAAGAACAACATTTTCTATAATAGGAGATGAACCAATTTGAATGTTACCTATACCAACGATTGTGCCCTTGGAGTCATCTCCGAAGGTGACGGTGCCACTTTCAACGTACCTTGATAGGGTTGTAAAGTTGTTGATATCTCATGTCATATGTCTTGAACAACCGCTATCAAGGTACCACCGCTCCTTACGTCTTGGAGACTTGGTGTGTACCCCTATCAAATAATTTAAAACTTAATTTTGGTACCCACATTTTCTTTGGTCCTAAAGAGTTAGTATCACGGATCCACACAAGATTATTTGTTCTATTAATTTGATCATAGCAAAACTTAGCTAAATGGTCATTTTTACCACAATAAGTACATCTATAAACTCTACCATATTTAAATGCATGATGAGTGTGTGGCTTACTAGCATGTGACTTGCGAGCATGAGTAGCTTTAACATGAGAAGTGTTGTGTGAAGTGTTGACATGATGAGCATTTTTAGCAAGGGTTATTTTATCATTCTTCACATGTGGAGTGTGCCTTTTTGAAAACTTTTCTTCTAATTTCTTAGTATTAAAAGCACAATCTTTCAAAACATTTTCAAAATCAATAATTCTAGTTTTTAACAAAGAAAATTCATTTTCATCAACTTTTGAAAATTTTGCTTTACAAGCAACTTTATAAGCTTCAAATTCTCTTTTAGTAGAAACAAGGTTAGAAGAAATTTCATCCTTTTCTTGTGAAACAATAGCAAGTTGATTTTTAAGAAAAGCAATTTCCTTTTCCAGTTTTGAACATTCTACCCTTTATCATCATAACTTTCAGAAAGTTCAACAAAGGCATGTACAAACATTTCTTGACTTAATTCATTATCTTCATCAATAGGATGAGAGGTTACCTTGGGTGTGTTTGCCATGAAACACATATTTGTCGTATCGACCCCTTCTTCGGATTCGCTTTCCGAATCCCAAGTAGCTTTGTATGCTTTCTTTTCAACCGGCCTCTTTTTCTTTAAAGAAGAAGTTACCTTTTTCTTAAACTTAGGACAATCGGCCATGATGTGCCCGGGTTTGCGGCAATTGAAGCATATGATTCTTCTCTCCTCCTTCCCTTGCAATTTCCTTCTAAAGTTGAGTTTGTTCTTGCGGTACAACCTCTTCACATTTCTTACTAGGAGAGATAGCTCTTCATCATCTTCATCTTCTTCATTGTCGTCGATTGTGGAGGAAGACTTGAAGGCTATGGACTTCTTCTTTTGGGTACCGCTTCTTCTCTTGCCTTCTTCTCCATCTCATGAGTCTTAAGGTTTCCAATAAGACTTATGAGATCCATTTCATCTTTATCATTCAATTCTTTTAAGGTGGTTGCCTTGATCTCCCATGATGAAGGAAGAGCTCGAATCACTTTTCGCACCTTTTGGTCATTGCTTATCTCATCACCTAGAGAAGAAAGAGCATTAGTAATTTTAGTAAATCTTGTAATCATAGAATCAATAGACTCATCTTCAAGCATTTTAAAACTTTCATATTGGGACCTCAAGAGATCTATTTTGGCTCTCTTGACTTGTGAAGTCCCCTCATGTGTGACCAACAAGTGTTGCCAAATCTCATAGGCGGATTGGCAATGTATAACCCGTGTAAGATCATCCTCATTCAAGGCGGTGAGAAGGGAATTTTGGGCCTTAGAATTAGCCTCATATTCTTTGAAGGTAAAGTCGGACCAAGTACTCTCCTCACTATCAGGTCTAACATAGGGTTTGGTCAAGGATTTAGCCACTAAGCTACCTAAGGATTGTAGAAAAATAGTCATTCTAACCTTCCAAATGGGAAAATTGAGACCATCAAATTTAGGAGGGGTCTTAATGTTATCGGCCATGTTTACTACTGTATGAATGAGAGAATGCAAATAGTGATTAGCAAATTTTTAGGATCTCTCTAAGGATGTTAAGCTAAAACTAGAGTCCAAGCTCTGATACCAATTGAAATCACCTAGAGGGGGGTGAATAGGTGATAATGCTAATCAATGCACAATTAAAAATTTATGATGCAACAATCAACCCAAAACAAGACTAGAAGCCGAATACGCCGTGAAGGGCTCTGAACTCCTTCCTCGTGATTCCTCTTAATACGAGTTAGAGGTGCGCAATGCAATCTTGTTGTATGAGTATTTGATTGACAATATGAATATGCAACAAGTGAATAAAGTAATGAATATATATAGAGCAAGTAATTGAAGCAAGTAATTAAAACAAATAATTGAAGCAAGAATATAATGCAAGAGATAAGAGCAAGTAAACCAAACGCAAACACCGAGAATTTTTCCGAGGTTCGAGCACCCAGCTCTACGTCCCCGCCTTCCCCAGAAGGATTTCTAACCACGATAACTTCACAAAGAGTTACAATCACACCAGAGTACCCAACTCCACAATCTCGAATACAAGTATTTCTTGGTGATCAAAAGACCACAAACTCTCTTTTGCAAAAGCCTCTTTCCCTTACAAGAATCCTGTAGAACAATGGTTAGAATTGAAGCTCAAATATTGTAAGTGAAAAAGAAAAGAACTTGAGAGAGTTTAGAAACTAAAACTTCAGGAATGAGAGATTCTTCAGCACAAAAATCAAGGACCAAACTCTTTTGAAAGCCTTTGAAAACTTCGAATATTTTGCCAATGCTTGTTGTGAAAACCTCTACCCTAATGACCCCTTTATATAGGACTGAGGAAGAGTAAACATAGAAAAGTTTTACTTGAATATAAGAGAAAGAAATTGACCCTCTAATACAGCTAACCACGTTTTATTTAAACTTAAACACATTTTGAAAACATGTTAAAAATCAGCCTCCAGAAAATTAGCCTTTACTGCCAATCTGGCAGATTGGTCAACTTTGAGCACATTTTTCAGGCTGCAAACGTTCGAATTCAAAATAAGGTATATAGAAATAATTTGTAGATCTTTAAGTCTTCTTTTTAATGCAACTAAAATCAACTCAATATCATTTTTTATGAGAAAGTTATCAATAAAACACTGACAGGTATCAATACAGAAACTGTAAGCTGTTTTCAGAACAAGAACAGAGTTCAACCAAATATTTGACATCTTTAAAATTTGAATCTGAAAATGATTATTGAATAAGAAATTTATATCTAAAAGTTATCTTTGAAATTCAAGTTAAATCATATTATTTGAATATAAGAATAAAAAGTTATGGTAAGAAAAGTAAAAAGGTGTCAAGCAAATCAGCAGAACTAAAACTGGTTCAAATCCAAAACCCGATATATGTACTTGAAATCCAAAATTGGTTAAATCAAAAAACCAAACGTATTGAATTAATGTGTGTGTATTTGAGCTTCAACCTATCCACTATTCTTTAACAAAACTATAAAATTAAAAACAAAACTAATGAAGTCTCTTGAGCTAAACTGAAGTCTTGAGCCATGCAATGCCATGCCAGATCCTTCTCTTCTATGATCATTCCTTCTTGTGCCTTTTACCTTATTTGCTTCATGAACCTAGAAAGTCTTGCAATGCCCTTCAAACATGGTACTAACCTGAAACTTATCTTGAACAAACTTATTAGTACCAATATAGCTCTTAAGTGTTTTGTTATCATCAAAACTCTAAACAAATGGAGAGTGTAACCTCTTGGGCCAACATGGGAGTTACCGGCTAAAGGCTCACTACTCCGGGTAAATAAGAAAGTCTGAGAAAACTAAGGAAAGAAAAAATATACAAATAAATGACATAAAAGTTAGAGTCGATATCCCAAAAATGTTCACAGTTCACAAAGTGCATATTTTTCTAAGAGTTTTATGAAAGATCAAAGAATCAATTCAATTTTAAATTCTTATACATAATTTATAACAAGATTTTGCATTTAGACTTTGTTTAAGAAAGAATAATTTCTGGCTTTCCTATGATCTTGAATCACTTAAATTTTTACAAAAATACTTCAACACTTTTCTCTATTTCAAAATGCGTTTTCAAAATACTAACATTTGATTTCTTTCTTTAAGGATTTTATGGGCGTAATCCGCTTAAAACCCTCAGGAGACAAAACTCTTCCACTAGGAGAAACCTAGAGGGTTAACAGTTTGTTGTACATGCTCAGTGCAATCGCGTCACCTGCGAAAGTCGTGTAATAATTTTCTTAGTTTTTCTGTTTTGCTTGAGACGAGTAAAAGATAAGTGTAAGGGTGTGATTGGTCTCTATATTTGCATATTTCATACCACATTTTTATACTTATCTATATAAAATCCTGCTAAATAATGACTTTCTTGTGTACTTTTAGGTCCATGGCAGAGGTGAAGAAGAAGCCTAAAATCTCATTTATTTGGTGATATTTAAAGCATAAAGATACCCATTGACTTTGGAAGCCCATTCTATTGCTTTTAGAAGCAGAAAACAAGGATCCAGCAGACTGTACATGTACCATACCCAGACCATGCCCTGCACACCTTGGCGCTGAGCGACTGGCCGCAGCATAGTGTGGAAATGCAGCCATGGCCGTGTTTCCATGGCCATGATGTGGAGTCGTGCGTCGAGCTTCGACACACGACTCCGTACAGCCTCTCTGGTGCCCTCTTTTACCTATAAATACCCAACGTTGCAGATTTTCATAGAGAGAAGTTTTTAACGTAATTTTTAGGGTAGTTTCCTTTCTTTAGTTTAGGTTAGTTGTTCTTCCTCTTCCTCTTTTGTATTTTTCATTTCTTGTAAATCATGTAATAGGAAAGAGAGTAGTACATAGGATGAAAGTAAGAGTGCTTGTAATGGAGGATTATACTCTATGAAAAGTTCTCTCTTTATCTCTACATGTTTTCTTCTCTCTAAGTCCTTTTACATACTTAGTTAATTTTCTCTCATGGTAACTAACTACTAACCACAAACTTACTAACTCCTTACTTGATAATCCACATGAATCTAATAGCCTCTACTTGGCCTTGCTCTTGCAAGAGCCATTGATGGCTCATGATGATGGATTCTAACACTCTAGCATATCACTCTTTAACAAGTTAACATTACTTTATTGCATGCTTACTCTAGTTTAGTTTTGATGGTTTAAGTGTAACATGCACTTGTTGTTGAGTTGGATGTAAAAGTGATCTTATGGGTCATACTTTGAAAAGCTCTTGAACTAAAGACTAGTGATGGCCAAAGATACATATGAGGCAACTATCACTAAGAGGTTAATATGGTTAGTAGAGCCATTAGTAGTTAGTAGCCATGAGTTTTCTTTCTTTTTTTACTTTGTTTTAGAAATATACCAAAAATCACAAATACATTCTTTTCTATATTTCCTACTTCTTTGTTTTCACTGTATCCTTCTCTTTCCATTCTTTGTTTTCTTTTCTTTTCATTCTTTAAAACATAGAAGAACCGTTAACACACACGTGAATAGACTGGTAAAGCTTCTATAGCTTTCCGTCCTTGTGGATTCGATCCGTTTAGCCTCTATGCTATAGCGGAAGTATCGAGGAAGCCAAAGCATGCACTTTACAAAACATACACTTTTTGTGCACCATTTTCCCCGATCAAATTTTGGTCACATTTGACGAGGCTTCAATGATGAAACCTACTGACTCTCAGCCGGTGGAGAGTGATGCTACTCCACGTACTTTAGATAGTTCAGTATCGTTCGAGATTCCATCGACAGTGATACGTGATGAGAATCATGTAGCCAATGAGGCTGAAGACATTGAGAATCAAGGACAGGTTATGGGTCAGGTCCAAAATTTTGTTGAAACTGGACGAGATAGAAGAAACCCACAAAAGTCCATATGGCTCACTACAAATATGATTGTGGCTTATGCACTCCTAGTCATTAAAGATGCTATTCCGTCTGCATATAGAGAAGCAGAAATCAGTTCTGAATCTGAGATGTGAAAAAAAGATATGTTAGAATAGATGAACTCTCTTCAGAAGAATGATACTTGAGAATTATTAGAATTGCCTAAGGAAAAAAAGGTCATTGGTTGCAAGTAAGTGTATGCGAAGAAGAAAGGATCTCAAAAAGGAGCTACTGTCACTACAAGGCTAGATTAGTAGCAAAAGGCTACGCACAGAAAGAAGATGTTGATTACAATGAGGTCTTCTCACTTGTTGTAAAATACTCTTCCATTCGGATATTATTAGCATTGGTGGCACAGTATGACTTGGAGTTGGATCAGCTCGGTGTGAAGACTGTCTTTCTCCATAGTGATCTTGATGAGGAGATCTTTATGACTCAGCCAGTGGGATTTAAAATTGCAGGTAAAGAAAATCTGGTTTGCAAGCTGAAAAGTCGCTATATAGGCTGAAATAATCATCTTGACAATGGTACAAGTGATTGATAACTTTATGCATAGAAAGAAGTACACAAGAAGTAAAATATGACCCATGTGTTTACCACAACAAGTTATCAGGTGAAGAGTTTATCTATTTGTTGTTGTATGTTGATGATATGCTCATTGCTTTCATGAGTAGATCAGCGATCGATAGATTGAAGAAATAATTATCTTCTGAGTTCGAGATGAAAGATCTAGGCGAAGCAAAGAATGTACTTAGCATGAAAATTGAGAGAGAGAGAGAGGGATAGTGACAAGGTTCAATTGACACAGAAGGGTATTTGTAAAAGGTACTTCAGAAGTTCAATATCAATAGTGATACGAAGTCTATAAGTATATTGTTGGCTCCTCACTTCAAGCTTAGAGCTATTATGTCTCCTACTATAGTTGAAAAAAAATGTTCTCACGTACCGTATATTAGTGCAGTGAGTAGCTTGATGTATACTATGGTGTGTATAAGGCCTGATTTGTCACAAGCTGTCAGTATGGTTAGTAGGTATATGCAGGATATCAGTAGGGAGTCATTGTGAGGCTGTGAAGTGAACTCTATGATACATTAAAGGTATTATAGATGTTGGATTGGTATTTGAGAAGGACACCAATGGTAAGCCAGATTTTACGGGGTATGTTGACTCCGATTATGCAGGAGACTTTGACAAGCATCGGTCTACGACGGGGTATATCTTCACATTGTCCCAAGCACCTGTGAGTTCACGCTCGACTTTACAGTCTACTGTCACTTTGTCGGCAACACAAATAGAGTATATGGTCATGACAGAGGCTGAGAGCATTTGGCTTCAAGGGTTGCTTGATGATTTGGAGATCGAACGGATCAGTTGAAGATCAATTGTGATAGCATGAGTACTATCTATTTGGTGAACAACCAGATCTGTCATACGCAGATGAAGCACATCGACATCAGGTTTCACTTTATTAGAGAGATTCTCGAAAAAAAAAATTCACATGAAGGAGAATCCATCAGACAGAAGTGGTTTTGAGAGCTAAGTTCAACCATTGTAAAGACTTACTCCATATCCTTCTAGTTGCTAGAGTTCGTGGAGTTCATTTGGATGAACTATATGAGGCTTGATCCCTTAGATAAGGAGTACGTAGGTAGCTGTAATGGTGCAGCCCGTTTGCTGAATTGACATGCTGATTCATTAGTGTTCTTCTCAAATTTGAGAAATCTTCATCAAGGTAAAGAATTGTGGGAGAGGATCTAAAAAAACAAGGTGGTAGAGTTTTAAAACTCATCTGCAATAGTAGAGGACCAGATCGGTCGACTGCCCGGTCGACCATACACAGAAGTAAAAATAGAAAATAGGGCTGGTTGACCACCCGGTCGACCGAAGTGTACAGAAGCAGAAGAAGAAATAGGTCGGTCGACCAACCCATAACCCGGTCGACCGGCTCATAAGTTGGAATTTTGAATGCATCAGTAAGTCGACCGCACGGTTGACCGACCAACAAAGAGCAGAGTCGTTTGGAACGCTGAAGCAATTTCATAGCGGTTGACCACCCGGTCGATCGCTACATGGGGTCGGTCGACCGATAATCAGTTCTATCAGTTTCCAAATTGGATTGTAACCTCGATTTTGATCTGATTTCAGAAGTTTTTATTTTTTTCTTCATGAATTCTCTAGCTATATATTGAGCGGTGTTGTATCCTTATTTATTACTCGTATTGATGATTTGATTAATAAGATCTCTCTCCCTTTTGCCCTGAGGACGTAAGCAAATTGTCGAACCTTATTAAATCTTGTGTTTTCTACTTTGTTCTTTGTTCATGCGTTTGTGATTGTTCTCGGCAACTTTGATCGTGGTTCTGAACCTCTAGGGGACGAATTCTCTCATATATCGGTTTTAAACTTAAGCCACGAGCGCATTTCTTAGCCGTTAACAACCCTATAATCAATAGAGGACCACTCGGTTACCATCAAGCGCCGATAGGAACATTTGACGGTCCGCTGATACATAAACATTAAATTTAGAAGTAAACAAATGCATTAGACTGGAATTACAGTTAGGAAGGTTTTGTTAAGAAAACACCATTTTAATGAATAATAGAGGGAAAGGAGACCGCCAAAGAGGGCCATTTGGTGTTTTTGCTTGGCTGAACATATCGAACTGAATGCAACTCCAATAGCTTTGAAGTAAATAAGAGTACACCAATGACTCAAAACTCGAGCAAGCTAATCTTATTTGAGTTGATTTGTTTATTAATCGAGCGAACCACAGGGAAGCTAGTCAAATACCAAGCCAAACATGAATTGTTTGTGAGCGACTCATTTATTTGACATTCTGATGTGGAGTTTTGAGTATCTCCTCGAAGAAGAAGAAGAGAAATGCTTGTATGTAAAAATTTCTTTTGTGAACTTCTCTTGTATTTAATTATGTTAAAAATATATATATATATATATATATTATATATATATAAGGGGACAGTATAGATAACTTTCCCTCTTTCACTTTTTCTCATCTAACAAATAGAAGCAACTACTTGTGAAATTAAAAAGATAATTTGGGTGACTTCAATTTTGAGCTAGCACACAGATTACAGACTCACCATAAAGTGTAGCCTATAACAAAATATCTGGCAAAGCCTCTCTCATTCTCTCATTTGCAAGATAAGGTTTCTGTTGTGATGGGTGGTATCACAGAGATGAAAAGTCCGACAAATACAATGCTGCAGCTCCTCCTAATCTCTCCTGCATTCCTTCTCATCAAATCCAACGACCCAGCAGCATCTGCAGCTGCTGATCCCCTCCCACCCTCTGGCCCCACCGCTTCCACGCCCTCCTCTACATGAACCTCACCGCCACCGGCCGCCTCCTCGTCACCGACCTCTGGTACGACTGGCCCCTCGGTCGCAACATGAACCGCATGCAGCAGCAGCTGGACGCAGTCCTCTACGACGTGGAGTGGGACAACGGCACCTCCTACTACTTCACAAAACCGGCACCTGCCTCGTCCGCCACTTCTCTGTCGGGATCCCCCGCCCCGATTGGCTCGTGGGTTCCACCTACTTGGGCCTCGAGCACACGGACGGCTTTCTTGTGTCATGTCTGGGAGAAGCTGGACTTCATCTGGTACTACGAGGATGTGGAGACTCGGAGGCCGTACGATGGGATTTCTTCGACGGTATGCACCTGCATTGTTTGTTAAAATCTTGACACGGTATCAGTGCAGAGACATCAAATACTACCAAAATAGAATCCAAACGCTATAAATAAATAAAATTACAGGAATATCGAACCATGTGATGACATTTGAGGAGGGGGCCGTGCTGGAGGACTCAGAGTGGCAAGCACCCTCTTACTGTTTCACCAGCCCAACCGCAGCCATAATGGTGACAAGGATTCAGAGTTGGAGCATCTCAAGAGCTCAAGAGAGCTCGATCGTGTCAATGGTTTTTTTACCTTTCGATCAGAGGATGCGCTTTTAATTTAATGGTTTGATTCTGTCTGGAGGTTTGAATGACAACTATATTTAGTTTCAGGCTTATATGGTTTCTGATTCTCGCTATATTTATGCGAAAACTTAATGTATTGACTGTATTTGAGTTTCATACAATATATTCCATGTTTTTGTTCTACTTGTTCCTTAATTGCATTTCAAATAGTTGCTCCACAGGTTTGAGACAATAATGATAACGTAAAGGGGGGTAAGTGTAATATCCCTAATATAATAATACTGTATTTTTATTTTTCTACAAGTATTTATTTATTTTACTAGTTATTTTAGTATTATTTGCTAACTTGATTTATTATCAGTATTAGTATTAGTAATATGTATGACTTGTAGACTCTTATTGCTTATATTTAATTATTTTAAATTATTATTAATGGGTATTATTATTATTTTCATTCCAAGCCCAATAAGCTCAAGCCCATTATCCTTTTCATTTCATTTCATTTTATTTTCTTTTTATTCTAAGCCCACATGAGCTAAGCCCACATGCCCAATATCTATTTTTTATTTCTCCATATTTCTATTTCTTTTAACTAAAGCCCAATAATGTATAACTCATTATCATGAGACCCTTACCCATTAACCCTAAATCTAATCTTAATCCTAATTCAAATCTATAATTTCAAATCTAAACCAAATCTCTTTGAGATTTTTAGCAACCTTCAATTCTTATCCAATCTTACTAAATTAAGCCATTTAAATCTAATTAGAATTCATATTTCTAAAATATCTTATATCCTATATAAACACCCCAAACCCCTTTTTCTCTTCTTCCTCAAGAGAAACCCTAATCCAACTCTCCACTTTCATCTTTCTCTTCTCCTCCAAACTCTTTTCTCTTCTATATGGCCCAACTCTACTCATCTCCTTCCTTCTTTCTCCTCATGAACAAAAGATCTTGAAGTGCAAATTGAGGAGCATGCTAGGGGATCAAAGATCAAGTAAGTAATTTATTTTATCAAAATTTATTTGATATAGATTGTTTATTAAAATCATGTCCTACCATGATCTCCATGAATATTTTTATACTTTAAAACCCAATCTAAATCCCACTAAAAATTTGATGAAGATCAAATAATTTATATTTCATACTTTTAAAGTTTTTATAAAGGTTTAAAGGAAAATTAAATAAAGAAAAAAACAAAACAAGAGAAAAAAAAAAAAAAAAGGAAAACACCGCTGCCCTGCTGCACAGACCAGCCAACTGGTCTGTGCAGCCTGGCCTGGCTGGCCCAGGCCAGGCTGGCCTGGCCCGGGCCGGCCTGGGCAGAATGGGCCAGCCGGCTGGGCCAGAACTGGCCGGGCCTGGCCAGTTGCATACAGACAGGGCCCTTTGGCCCTGTTTTAAAAAAAAGAAAAGAAAAAAAAAACAGAATAAAAATCTGTACCAGGCCTGGGTAGCTTGGACTGGGCCTGAACTGTTGCAGTTAGGAAAAAAAAAAGAAAAAAAAAAAAAAAAGAAAAGAAAGAAAGAAAGGTGAATATGTATATTAAAATAATTTATTAAATAAAATAGAGAAAAATATAAATAATATTTTACAACACTTCTACTTTCTATGATAAAAATCTTAATCTAATACCAACATAAATTAATTCGAATCAACCACTTTAAAGCCATTTCCCTTAATTGTAAATTTAAATTCGTTAAATATTTTAATGATTAAGCCTATTAAAAATCCAACAAAAATCAGAAATTGTTTTAAACTAAACCTACTAATTCATTAAACCTAAAGAATCATATCTCCAACACCCAAACTAATTAATCAAGATTTAAACTCCTTAAAATATTCTTTTAAAAAATCTAACAATTCCTATTGAATAATTCATGTAGATTTATCAAGGCCTGGTAATCTCAGTGCTTCGGACTTGGGATGGATCTCAGGTGAGTGTTTCTCTCTCCTTCTCTCTTTATTCATTAAGTAATTATAGATATGTTGTGCTTGTGATATGATTTGATGTGTTACAGTTTATGTGTGGAGATCACCGAGCATGAAGAGGGACGATCATCTTCCGTTTATTTTACATGTTGGATGCATAGGAATATGATATGCATGATTCTTGATACATGTTAGAACCCCCATGTTTGTCCTATGAATTTCTAGATGATTATTGTAGACCTATCAGGATGTAGCATGAGAGTAATTGAGAGGATGGGGAGATTGAGTATATTGTGCAGGTTTTATTCAGTATCAGGTTGTAGGGTAGGATAGTCGACTTGCCCATGATTATAGTCGACTAACACCTCTGTTAGTTGACTAACCCCAGATCCCTAGTCGACTAGTATAGCTTCTAGGAGATATTGGACTCTCTGTATTTCCACTGTTAGCCGACTTGATACATATAGTAGTCGACTAATAGTTAATGTAGTCGACTTATACCTTGCCCCTAGTCGACTAATAGGCTGACCTGGAAGTTGTATAGCTCTCTGTATCTCGGTTAGTCGACTAGTCTTACCTGTCAGTCGACTTGGCCTAGGTGTAGTCGACTTGGCCCACTTGATTAGTCGACTATACCTTCTTCTAGTCGACTTGTATATAGCCCTAGTCGACTAAATACCTGTCTGTCAGCTGTGCATGGTTCCTTGATGGATTGTGGACTTCACCCATGGATTATGTATTGGTTATTGATAGATGTATATGATATCGAGGGATAGATATTAGATGGAATGACTTGACTTATCATGATAGATCTTATATGCATGGATTGGATATGTTGTCAAGTGTTGGGATCTGATGTTGACCTTAATAGCAATGTGAACCTTGAGAACTTGGGAATCCGATTAGATTGTTAGAGTGAGAGAACTAAACTTGATGATTGATATATGTTGGAACAACAGTTTATGTATCAGATTACTCGATGTGCATTGATACTCGATTGTTATGGAACTATTGGAAATCATGAGTTGGTTGTAATGACTTGAATTCATAGTTGGGTATTTGAGGACATATTAGACATGATTGAATTAGTTGAGTTGTGACTTAGATTGATCTTGAGTTAGTAGTTATCCAGAATCTATATTCTTTATGTTGGAGTCTGACTTGTATTGAGATGAGATTGACGTAGTCAGTTTATTATTGTGACCAATTGGGATTTGTTTAGATGATATGTTGTTGATGTTGAGTACCAAGAATAGATATTCTAGACCACATGTTGTTGGAGGATATTCATCTGTAGTTATGATTATGGAGTATGTTGACTTGTTGATATTGAGGACATACCGTGTGCTTCATGTATAGTGACTGATCAATTTAGTTAGGGAGATAGAGTTGTTATGAGAGTGATCTCATTGATATTGGTGATTATCATATATGTTCAGAGTTTCATGATAGCTATTGATCGACTTTACTTATTGGTGACTTTAAGAGTGATGTATGGATGGTCTTGAGAATCTGAGTTATAGTATACTTTGACTGGATTGTTCTTTTCTTGACAGTAGGTCATTACTCAGCCTGGATATTTTGTCTTACCTGTGAAACCTGACTGGTTATTCTTTATATATATACCTGACAACTATCATGTTCATGTTACTGAAATTTGCTGGGAAAATATTATTACACGGTAACAACACCCGCATGTTCACTTGTTATATATTCCTGTTATACTGGTATCCTGTTCCTTGATATTTTATACTCCTGTTATACCGGTACCCTGACTTTCACATGTTGATATTGTTACCGTGACCACCACTGAGTTATCCTAGTGATTTAAGTAACATGCACATTAAATAATCTGATAAACTAAAATATGATAACAAACAACTTGCACTGGGATTAGGGAGATTGATGGAGGAGACAGCATCCGTATTTTGGGTGGACCTAGGATTTAGGTTGCGCAGCCGAAAGAGGGTTCCACTGCAGGGTTCCCGTGGGGTGACTGGCACCCCGTCATGTTTCCTGTTATACATGTTATACATGTACCTGTTCCTGTTTACATGTTCCTGACTACCTTGCGGTAGGTCCTGGTTCAGCGCCAGGAGTCTGGGCCGTGGTCCCGGGTATGCACGGGACCCACCTAAAACATGGACAATGTCTCCAACCGATCAGTTTCAATAATTAAGGGCATCGATTGGCATGTGTGGTAGGCGTAGTATGGGATGCGTCTATTATATGTGACAATTGGTGTTCGCTGACATAATTAATAATAACTGTTGATGTGTTGTGACTGACTGTAATCACCTGGTTGTATATTTATATATATATCTATGATAGACACTTGATTATAACCAGGACCAGATTATATACTAGATTAGTGATATTGCTAGGATATACAACTAGACATCCGTTGTTTGCTACAGTTGCTTTACTTGTCTCGTACCTGTACTATTATTCTTGCTATCTTTATTCGTGTTGCTATCATGTATATAATTGCATTGTTATTCAGTTGCTTATGTAACATGTTATTTGATTATCTTATATCTGCAGTTGTCCTTATTATTATTTATGCACATTGTTTCTTCTGCACGAGCTCTTTCCCCTTTTACACACACACTCACCATGGTCGCGTTCTGACGACCCTGGATTTGCACGTCCAGATATTGGACGATTGTTCTAATGTGCAGGTGTTCGACGAGACTGTACGTCTTGCGAGGCACTGGACGCTTATTCTCTCTGTTTCTGGTATCCTCATCTCTTTTATATTTCTGCCATCTTTGATTCTACCTTTATCGCTTTCAGCTGCCATCTTTTTTGTCATTATTCATCTGCTATCATTGTGTAGTCTTATATGTATTATTGCAGTGACCATTGGTTATTATGCTTCTGATTTATAGCTTGATCAGGTTACATTTAGGCTTAGCGTGTATACGTGGGGTATTTTCCTTACGTATATACGTCGCCGACTCTCGTCGCGCCTCCTTTCCGCGTATTTGGGAAGCGGGGCGTGACAGTAAGCAACCATGCTATCTGTGATCTCGTTGGATCCTCAGGATTAAAGTCCTCAAAGAATAATCCATTCTTTTATATCGGTTGACTTAATTGAGTTTTCATGAAATTTGGGAAGGTTAGTGTGAACTGTGTGTGAGGAGACACTTCATTTATGCATAAAATAAGATAATTATCACATGAACAGACTAGAATTATAAAAAAGGAGATGATAATAGAAATCTCAGAAGATTGGGAAGCTCACCCAAGTTACTTCTCCCTTCAGTTTGATGACTTCGTACACCTGCAGGAATGGAATAATCAATCAAAAAGTAGAATGCAAGAAAGATACAAGATGCATTCTTACCCCACAAATTTAACCAAGTATATCAAATCATATTTCAAGATTATCCCCCACATCTCCGACATCACTGGATAGCTCTATGAAAAGATTCAGTTAATACGATAATCATGGTACAAGCTATATTGATTTTAAAGTGTTTTTTCATATTGAACAGAAAAGTAGGGTTCATCACTCATTCAGTGAGATTTTGAACAGTGCAGATATGAAATCAATGTTATATGAGAAATAGCAGTGCTTTAAAGGAAAAGGACGCATAAAAACCATTCTGCAAAATATCTCAATACTTGAGGGCAGATGCAGCTGAAAACTGCAGATCATGCAGCTGGAAGGTTCACATTGCAGGAGTCTACTCACCTTCTATGCGGTAAGTGAACGTTTTATTTTCCTTCATATAGTTTCCTTTTGAAACTATAGAACAAAGAAAAAGAAAAGAGAGGGAAATGGCTCTAGTAAACTATGGTATGATTAATCCCAGACTTGAATCATGGTTCTGATTATGATAATTATATATATTATCTGAAAATGTTTTGTATTGACTGTCTTTGTTGTCTCAACAGGCTTGAGACAACAATGATGATGGAAATTGAGATATCCTTCAAGAATAATCCATTCTTCTTTAATATTTGGCTGAGATTTCATGGAATTGGCAATGAAGATTAGCATGAACAGTATGCAAGGGGCCGTTTGTTTCGCGTAAAACTCTGTAATTCGTAAATGACTTACTACCCAGTTACAACTACAGCGTTTGTTTGGACCGTAATTCGTAAAAGACTTACGTAACTCAACTAACACTCACTTGCAATCCAATTACTACTCACTTACAGCCCAGTTACAGTTAATTTTGTGGTCATACAAATTTGTAATATTTTTTATATTAATATTAAAATTTTTTAATATTTAATTTTTTAATATTTATTTGCAGTATTAAAACTTTTAAAATCACCAAATAGTTAATTTGTGGTCAACTTTTTCACTTACGACTTATACATTACGACAACCAAACATCGTAAAGTACAATACACTTTCCCACTTTACAATTTTATATTACCAACCAAACACCGTAAAATTTACATACATGTAACTCATTTACAATTGTAAAAGACTTTACCAATTACAACTACGAATTACGGTCAGTTACGACAACCAAACAGACCCTTCATTTATGCATAAACAAATGATGATGATTCTCACATGTAAGACATTTGAACTACCAAAAAGGAAATGCTAGTAGAAATCTCAAAAGCTGGAGAAGCTCAGCGAGTTACATCTCCCTCCAGTTTAATGACTAAGTAAACATGCAGGTATGGAATTATTGATCACAAAGTAGTCCAAGAAAGAACTGAGTAACCAAAAAGAATAATTATTAGAACAGAATTCATTCTACATTAAGCATACTTAGTTTTGGATTCCCCACTTGCTACCGATTCAAATGATTAGTGAATGTTCAGCAAGCGAACTACAGAAGGGAGATGAAGGAAAAGAGAGAACAGGGCAAGCAGAGCTCTCAAAGAAAGTAACAACATTACTAAATCATCTAATAGTGGGAGAGCTGCAAAGCCTACTACTTTGTTGCCAATCTGCCAGCCTTCTTCTATCAGCCACATAATTCCACTTGCACTCTGTCCTTGCACAGCACCCCAATTTTATACTTTCAAATAACACATACCAGCTTTCGACTAAAAAAAAGGGACAGAAGATTGAGCAATAAAACAAGGCTAAATTTCTCAAAATTACCATGAGCTATTATGTTTTTCCCAAAAAACTTCCATGAACTTCTAAATTTTCAAATAACTACCAGAATCAATTGTTTTCCAGTTTCCCCAAGTGGGTTAATGGTGAACATGAAAAGATCCAATTGTCTCGTGTTTTAACTATTATAATCTAAGAAAACTCGTGTTTTAAAAGTGCATTAGAGGGGTATTTTGGTCATAAAGTGGTCACATGTGAGCACATGACGGCCCCACAAACAGCCAACACACGAAAGGTAGTTATTTGGAAACTTCGAAAATCTTTATGGTAGTTATTTGAGAATTTTTAAGTTTATGATAGTTTTCTGGAAAAATAAAATAGTTCATGGTAGTTTTGAGAAATTTAGCCATAAAACACTAATGAATAGGCAATAGTGATCAAATTTATACCGTCAGTCTAAAATCTATACCTAAGTAATTTTAAAGAATACATGTAATATTTCTAACTCCAGGCCAACCAATAAGAATAAAATAGATAAAGCTAAAAGTGATGAAAGAACTAAAAGAGATTATAATAAGGAATAAAGGGGGTAAGAGGGAAGAGTTGCTAATAAGTTGAAGTGAATACTCCGAAGCTTCCAAGCTCACATAGGATGCAGTTCTAAATTCTAAGACAAAATGAGAAGACTTGATGTTGGTACACATCCAAATTTGCGACCCATCTATTGACCATCTAATTCGTACTAATTAATGCACAAGCAAGAAAACTCAAATTTGTGTGCATCTATGTGTTATGTGCATGTGTATGCGCTCGTCTGTATGTGTTCATTAAAATGCTCATTAATGTTTTGGCTTTCAGAGCACCAAAGAAGAGAAATATATGTTCAATCCCATGGGGAAAGACCACAGGTGGAGAAATGCCATGTAAGCATCTATTTTTTTCTTGTGCATGTGTTCATGTGTGTGTGTACCTGTGTCCATGTGCGTGCATGTGCATGCCCTTGTGCACTTACCAGAAAATATACAATAATGTGGTATGCATTTGTGCATGAATTTCCACAAGTATATTTCAAGGAAGCGTTTGTTCTATTAATAATCATTTAATTAAAAAGTGTGTGCCAACTTATGAAGGTCGAATATTGTCACCCACAAAAGTGATAAAGGACCCACCAAAATTGGCACCCACCAATTCGATAAGGGCACTCCCAAAAATTCAAAAATACCAAAATTACCCTTCTCCTTCTCCTTCGCTCCCCCCTCCCCGTCGACCTCCCCCTTCCTCCCCCCTCATCCCCGGCGACCCCCCTGACCTACCCCCCCTAACGACCTCCCTCCCTTCCCTCTTATCCCCCTGATCTCCCTCTCCCCCCAGGATCTCTGTTCGACTGGACTCCGACTGAACATAGATCTGGGGTGGGGTGGGGTGGGGGTAGGAGGGGGAGATCGGGGGGTGGGGGGTGGGGAGGGGGGAGCAGGGGAAGCTAAGGAGGCGAAGAGGTGAGGTGGCGGGGAGGCAGGCAGGGGGTCGTCGGGGAGGAGGGGGAAAGGCACCCACCAAATGGGGGATGGCGGGAGGAGGGAGGAGCGAGGAAGAAGGGGGAGCGCCGGCAGGGGCTCACCGTCGTTCGCCAGGAAAGAAGGAGAAGGAAGAAGAGGGCAGGGCACTTTAGACTTTTTCATGAGAGTAGCTGTGTCCAAAGAAATAATGACACACTTGTAATTTTAGTAGGTGCCTTCCTTATTTTTTGGGGTGGCAATATCCATTCCCCAGTTTATCGATGAAGATGATAAGAAATTACTATAATATCCACTACTGTATTCAAATTACAATATAAATACTTGATGGCATTTAATCCATGGATGATTAGCCATTGAGGACCAGCTTAATGGTAAAAGATCGGGTTATCAGAAATCCTAGCCTTTGTTCAAAAAGAAAAAAGAAAACATAAAATGAAAAATAACTGACATATGTTGCATTGCTTCCACGGGAGAATTGAAGAAAGAAACAAGATTATATGTTATCATAAAAGTAAAAGCTTCAGTTTAATCCCATGATTTGTAAACAAGAACATGACAGCTTACTCCAACACACATGATGAGTTAGACATCCAAAATTGAGACACGATGAAATAGCTAAATAATGCAATTTTTATAAATATATGCATATTTGACTAACTATGTGTCACTATTATTCATAACAAAAAGTATGGACACTGACATGAGATAGACACAAATTCCTTAAAAAATAAGATACACGACAACATGATAATAGAATATATAGAAATAGAAAGAGTGCATAACACATAAGTACATGTATAGATATGTCCTTGTTGAATCCAAACTTTTTGGATACATATTTTTTATAACAAAGGTTAGATACATGCTAAATTTCAAACAAATTTCAAATATGTGTTGATTCTCATATATATCAACAATATTTATCAGGTTTTTCAGATGAAGATATGAGATACAATGCTGTTGACATTAAATTTTTGGATAGATATAAATTAGCCCGTCACCGGGACTGAAATTGCTGACATTGATGACCGATATTGTTAATATCAATATTAAAAACCAATTAGTAGATACCAATATGGAGATTTAAAGCACGATGTTAACCTATCATGTAAACGAAGAGGCTTTGGCTCTTCAACAATCCATAAAGTATCTCAATGTATTTCATTCTTATATAGAAATATATTTAAACTTATCATACTTTTATAAGTCAAATTGAACCATTTTTCACTAAATATAATCTTTAATTTGTAGAAAAAAGAAATACAATCTTTGATGCATAAGGAAATATAAATAGATAGCTCAAACGTGTAAAGTCAACAAAGAAATGTAGGGAAACATAGAAATATATTAAATTTTTGGATAAAAATAAATTAGCCCGTCATTGGGATTGATATTGCTGACATTGATGACTGATAATATCAATATTAAAAACCAATTAGTAGATACCAAAACCGATATCGAGATTTGAAGCACGATGTTAACCTATCTTGTAATGAAGAGGCTTTGGCTCTTCAACTATCCATAAAGTAGCTCAATGTATCTCATTCTTATATAGGAATATATTTAAACTTATCATACTTTTATAAGTCAAATTGAAGCATTTTTCACTAAACATAATCTTTGATTTGTGTCAAAACGAAATACAATCTTTGATGCATAAGGAAATGTAAATAAATAGCTCAAACATGTAAGTCAACAAAGAAGTGTAAGAGAAACATAGAAATGTGTCCGAGAAGTGTTTGACAAATGTCCTAAAACAAAATATATAGTATATAATACGGGACATATTTGAGAAGTGTCCAAAGAGAGTCCAAGAAAGTGTCAGCATCCGAAAAGGGTGTTAGCATGTTTGAAGGGGGTATGGCTTCATGATAGCGTGTGTGTGTGCGTGCGTGTGTCATATTCTCTTTTGGGTGGTGTGGAAGGAGAGGAATAATAGTATTTAGTAATAAGTGTAAATATTCCACGACCATGCCTGCTGTAATTGATAATTTTGTGATTTTTAGGCAGCACGGTTGAAGGGAAGGCGAAGATGAGGAAGATGAAGAGTGATGGAGGTACCTGCAGTGGTGGTTCTGATGTGGTTTCTTCTTTCAGTTAGTTTGTTATACCCTCAATTTTTAGCCTACAAGAGAGAGAAGCTCTCCTTGGCTATATGATACGCTGTGTTCTTTTGGCTTTATTTAACAATTTAGGAGACGAATTTCCGGTTAGAGTCACTGACTCCATCCTTTTTTCTCAAAAAAGAAATACAAAAGGGGAAAGAAGTATTGTGTTACATATTCATAAATGAAACTAGTACAATCATCTGTAAAATTAACTTTTTGTCAAAAGAGACCATATCCTACTTCATCAAAGTTTTGAGACGAATAAAGGTTTACGCATTTATTAGAGTAAGACACAATACACATTTATAAGAGTAAGACACACAAATGTACTTGTATCGTGCCAATAACAGGGATTATGACAGACAGTATATGTATTATCAAAGAGTGCAGAGAAATCAAAAGGTTACCATAATTGAACAGACGAAAACAAAAGCTGCAAAGCCCCCTATCTGTTTGATGTCCCTCGGAGTAGTATTCTCCTCCAAATATCCTAAACACCAAACAGATGGGAATAAGCAATCCTGGAGATACAATATCTGAATTTTCACTTAATTAATAAGGAAAATGAAAGCAAGACCTTTACCTTCAGAGCAAGGAATAGCCGGAGTGACTTTAGAAATAATTTCCTTCCTTTACAGATCAAAGAACTATTGAAGAAAATGAAGGGAAAAAGTACAGAATTTTAAGGGAAAAGTACAGACAATAGCGTTTTCTGGATTCAGTAGCTTGCACAATTGCTAAAAGAAACCAACATTGCTAAGAGAAAAAGCAATATTGCGAAGAGAAATCAAAGATAAAAGTGAAGCCACAAAGTGTCGCGCATCTAAAGCCCACGTAAGTAGAGAATAATCCATCATGAAGTAAGGCTATAACTGTAGTCTTTAATCCCACCAAATTTCAATTTAGAGATTGCAATAAGTTTAAAGAAACAAGATTACTTCTTTAATGAATAGAAATATACGGCGCGTGCACGCGTGTGTGTACACACACACACACACATGAAGGTTGTCATACAAATAATGACCCACCCTTCACAATGAAATGGAAAGAAGTGCGCTGCATAACTCTTGTGCACCAACATCAGGAATATTTAGATGAAAGGAATGACAAATATTTAGATGATTACAAGTCTATATATGAGAACATAAATAAAACTTTTACAAAATTACACTAAACATTCAGAGACACAAAATTGAGGAACAAAGTTCCAAGATTTTGGCAGCTGCTTGTCAACCTTTCAACACAGGACATAGAAAGGCTAGACAAAATGACTTCATTACGTCTAGGCTCATGCAATTAACAGGCAATAAACGTGATTCAATAAGGAAGGGATAAAAATGAAAGGTGAAAGAACCTTACATCATGTTCAGGTTACTTAGATACTTAAGGCAACCCCTCAAATCTAGATTGACCAGAAACACACACGCAAGCATGCGCACACAGTATGAATCAACCACAAGAAATATTTTATAAGATAAGAATTTTTCCAGAAAGAAACAACAAAAAGAATGTAATTAAGGATATGAAGGATATTTTGCATATGATACAAAAGAAATGTATTTATAGGCCAGTACATACCTTTCAAGAATGCATCTTAGCTCACTTTAATCAGCTCCCAAAGATTTAAAATAAAGCATTATGTTATGATCTGCATATCGGGTTAGACTGCACATTCTTATGATGCAAAAGAGGTTACACATTTTAAAGGACACAGTTCAGTGGAAGATTAAGAAGAGACCATCAATAAGATATAAACAGATAGAAGCAGGCTTTGATATACATTGATGTACCTACCAAATCCATTCATTTAGATGACACAGCAAACAAAACTTATTTTGTACAACATTGAGTTTAGTTACATTTATGGCTGAGGGTAAAAAAATAATAATAAATAAAATGAATAAAGCGGCTATTCATTTTATACACTTATCTTGCAGCTGACATTTCATTTACAGGTCCAAAACCATGCTGGCAGACCCTATTCACAATTCAGCCAGAACATGTTATGATCTCCATTATGATGTAAATAGCTGGCTTCCAAGAGTCACAGTGGTTGTGCCTTCTCCCATGATTGTTGTCAAGCTCATTTCTTTCTCATGAATCCTGTCAAGCTCCAATACCACATAGTCCATGGGTGGTCTCCGGTCACAAGATGGGTTCACACACCAGGAGACCAGTCGCAAGAACTCTCTCATGCCTTCATTGGTGAAACTGCTGCCCATTCTATGATCCACAAGAGTATAGATATTGCTGGAATCTTGATAGTTTTGTGCCTGCATGAGCAACCACCTAAAAGGTTAATTATTTTGCTGACAGCGTTTCAACATTTTAAGAATGTGCTGAAGAAATAAAGACGCATATCGAAGCAGATACAACTGTAAGTGAACAATGAGATCTAAAACAGTTTAATGCTTAAACTTCTGTTGACAGTCTTTATATGAAACATAAGGGAGAACAAATTCCATAAGACAGATGCATCATACGGCATGGTATGAACCTCCTCCTTGCATCACGAGTCAAAGCACAAAATATTGAAGTTCACTTTATAAGTGCCTCAGTTCAGTACCCACGACATTTCTACAATAAAAAAAAAAAAAAAAAAAAAACTCCTCTGGTGTCACCCAAAAGTTCTCTTTTTGCTCTACATGGATAAACATATAAAGGACAGATGCATCATCTGTATCTCATATGGCATGGCATGAGCCTCCCTTGAATTGATATCACATTTTAGGACTAACCAAACACACACAAGACATGTTAAAGGTAAGTGGCTCAACTAAATAACCCACAACATTTCATGGAAAGAAAGAAAGAAAAGAACTCTCCAGTGACCCTAAAAATTTCTCTATTTGCTTTTGTGATGAATAGACAGATGAAAGTCAGATGCATTATCTATATCTCATATGACGTGCTATGAGCCTGCCCTTAATATCACAAGTGAGGAATCGAGGATAACTTGACCAAAATTATACACTTCTCAATGGAAGTTTAAATGATCAACTAAACACCATTTTGTTCTTATTTGTCACCAAGGCACAGATGAGCATAATCGTGCGTTTTTGTAGGTCCACCTACACCCTCTTTGATCACTTCTTTGTAGTGAAATAGTAGTCCCTAGGGGTTTGGATAGTGAAGGACTTGGGGCACCATCCCGAAAGACTAGACTTTTAGGTAGAGTTACCCAAATCCTTATATACCCAAGACCATCCCAATGTTTAGCCGATGTGGGATTATTTGTTCAACCCAAATCGCAACAATTCCCCTCGAACAAAGTCTCCCTACAAGCTCAACTATCTTCAAACCCGAAGATCAAATGCTCTATCGAGATACAATTCTTCACCGCGTGAGTGGAGGCACGCCTTACGTGAAGCACAAATTGCGGTATCATACACACCACTGCCAAATCCTCGACAGCCCAACAAGCTTTATAGGGGCCTACTGCGCCTTTTTGCGCCATTGGGGTGATCAGGCCTATTGCGCCATTGGGGGGTCGACATCATCGAACATCAACCATACACACGACTAAGCTCGGGACATGGCTCTAATACCAATTGAATAATTTGGGGCACCATCCCAAAAGACTAGCCTTTTAGGTAGAATTGCTCAAATCCTTGTATACCCAAGACCATCCCCATGTCTAACCGATGTTGGACTATTTGTTCGACCCAAATGATAGACCTTCCTGAGACCTAGAATCAAAGATTCCATTTTTTTCCCTATGCATTGACCAAATCATATGGATTGATGTGTTTGGAAAAAACCTTTCGATACTAAATCTTTAGGATTGTACCCTGAGATCTAGCCATCCTCTAGATAGCAAAATAAGTTCAAGGCCTCAATTTTTGTTCCAGACTCTCTCTCTCTCTCGTGTGTGTGTGTGTGTGTGTGTGTGTGTGTGTGTGTTAGAGAGAGACATCACAACCTATTGCTTCCACCTTCACATTTCTCAGTTTCTTTTTGAAAATTAGGAAATTTTCTTGCATTTTCAGTTCAAATTATTTTTCCCCAAATGACTACTAATATTCCTTTAGAATTTTTTAGTGAAAAGTATATAACGTTGGGTATTCACGTACAAATATCATCCCACATTGGAAAGTGAATAGAAAAATAATGGATTTAAATAGAAAGTTGAGACCAAGACCTATCAGCTTAAGGTTTTAAATCATACTATTGAGACTATCAGTTCTCAAGCTCTATTTAAAATCCGCTATGTTTCCCTATGGAGGCCCATGTAACTCCCCAACAGTGGTATCAAAGCCCAGATTCTAGGCTCACGAGGAGTGGAGTAAAATATGAAGCCTGATAAGGGGTTGGGAGTTGACCAGGGTTTGGTTTTTCATGAACGGTGGAGATTAGTGGATTGTT
The DNA here is from genome assembly GCA_038442645.1 of Agave tequilana. NCBI lineage: Eukaryota > Viridiplantae > Streptophyta > Magnoliopsida > Asparagales > Asparagaceae > Agave > Agave tequilana. Next base: position 407,710 of record JAVJIF010001967.1, read on the forward strand.
AGCTGGTTGTGTCGGTTGTTGAGATCAAGGTCAGTGTACCCACGATGAGATCATCATAGAGAGTCGAGATCCGTGGACAGCCCAAGATTCTCATGGATGATGATTGAGTTATATTCACTTCACACATTAAGGGGAGATTATTGGGTATTCATGTGCAAATCAATCACATATTAGAAAGTGAATAGAAAAGTGATGGACTTGAATAGAAAGTTGAGACCCATGTTGGCCCAAAGGCCCATCACTCTAGTTTTGATGATGATTAACTCATATAGTTATAATACTAATGATCTTATGCTTATTCAGTTTCAGATATTTGATCAAGGTTTTAGTCGGTGTTTAGCTTTAACAAAAGATTCGAAGTCAAGTTTTGGAACTAGCACGTGTTGATTAAGAGCTCGCGTGTCAAGATCACATTTAGCACTCGGTTGGAGTCAAGTTCATTGGATCAAGTTTGGATCAAGTCAAGAAAGAGAAAAAGATTTTCAAGAGAAGATTTTCGAGAAGACTTGTGTCATATTTGTAAGTGTTAAGATTTGCATTTTAGATAAAACGTAAAGGATAGTTAGTTATGGATTGCTCAAGCTCATATACACACACACACAAATTTATATGTGTTTTCATAAAATAGGTTTGATTTTAGAAAATATCGTTTTGATTTTTGAGCTTCAAAGTACACATTCTTATGTTTTATGATTAGAGTTCATCAAAACAAGTTTATATGGTTTATATGTGTTTTGAATTTTATCCATACACATTGTTGGTTCAAATATTTAGAAAAACTTATTTGGTGATTCTATATCATATGTTTAAGTTTTGTATTTATCAAAACTTATTTTAGAGCTTATTATCAAAAATATAGATATTTCATCTTATATATGTATTGGATCATATCCATACACACTAAGCTTCAAAAATGTTTAAAATATCTTATTTTTATATTTGAAGAAGTTTTAGAAAAATCATTTTTCAAATTAAAGATTGATTTTGAAAAATACGGATTTTTGTCTAAGGTAAAATTTCTATATTATAAAAATAGTTCAAAATGTTTGTAATATGTGTTGATTTTTGACCACACATATTTGTACTTCAAAGTATGTAATGAACTTATTTTGTAGATTTTATGTGATTTTATTAAAGCTAAAAAGACCAAGTTTTTAATCTTAAAATGTCAGACCTGGCCTTCTACCGGTCGACCGAAACAGAACCTTCTACCGGTCGACCGAGACAGAAGTCGGTCGACCGGGTGGTCGACCGATATACACAAAACGTGCACAGCCCTTTGGCTCGAGGGCCGGTTGACCGACCTGGTCAACCGTCCAGAGAGCTTACTCTCTGGATCTGACCATGATCGACCGGGTGGTCGACCAGCAGGTCAATTGCTGGGCGCGGTTGACCGGGAGGTCGACCGGCAGGCCACAACGGTCAAAAATATGATCGTTGGCTGGTCAATCGATAGGTCATTTTGACTTACAGTTTGACTCCAACGGCTAGTTTTTAGGAGTCTATAAAAGAGGGCTGTTTTGGGCTGTTTTCCATAAGATTCAAAGAAAGTTTTGAAGCCAGTTTTTCCTACCTCTCTTAGAGTTTTTCTCCACTTATTTTAGGGCTAATATTTCCATATCAAAAGGAGAGTTTTCAAGAGTGTTATTCAAAAGAGATTTCTTGAGCTTTTCACCACAATTATATCTTATTTTTCTCACACCAATTTGAGCTTTCTATTGCTATATCAATCCTCTAGGGATCTTTGTTGTGAGAGTTATTTTTGTGATCAAGAGAAGTGATCACAAGTTACATCCTTGTATTGTGAGGAGTTGTAGAGGTTGTGGCCTCGGTGAAGAAGTGTTTTGTAGTGATCAAGTGAAGTGATCACCAAGTGTTCCGACGTGTGGTAGGAGGAGTTGTAAGAGGTGCGGGTCTCGTCAATCTAGTGTACTTGTGATGTGTTGTTCTTGCGGGAACAAGAGAGGGACTAGTGAGTCCAAGAGTTCAAGTGTGAACTCGTTGTAAGTGTTGCGGCATCGAGTGATCCAGTGGGATTGATTCTAGTATAAATCCTTCATAGTGTTGAAGACATGGACGTAGAGCAGGATGCTCGAACCTCGAAATAATTCTCTTGTGTTTGCGATTGCTCTCTCTCTCTCACTTGTGTTTACATATCTTGCATGCTTACATTGTTTATCTCTTTATATGCTTGATATATCTTGTGCTTAATTGTTATATGCCTGGGATTGTTTGCTCACACTTATATTCAACCAAGAGAGCCATAGTGGCACCTCAACTCTTAATTTAGAGGAATCTTGAGGAGATAATCCAGAGTCCTTCATCGAAAATTCGGTTACACTCTTGTATTATATCGTGTGTGTTAGTTTAAAAGCTTTAGTTTGCATAAATAGTTTTAATATTGCATCATTAGCATTAGATTAGCTAGTACACCTATTCACCCCCCCTCTAGGTGTATTTTCAACTCATACCTATCGGTTTAAACTTTTGGGTCAGAGCGGTTATTAGCCTCTATTAAGATCCATCATGTTCCCTGGTGGAGGCCATGTAATTCTCCAACATATAATTTTCTTAGGTGGACTTTATGTTGTTGTGAGATTAACTTTTAGTTAGATTGATGAATTTCACTCTGAAATTTCTTTCTTTTTGGACGAACTACTATGAAAGTTCAATACCATGTGTGTGTTTTCCTTTATAGGTCAATGGATATTGACTTGCTAATTCCATCATGTTACCTAAAAATAATAATAAGCATACAATTGATATGTAGTTATTACAAAGCAAATGTTGCAAGTTTTTCTTGTTAATTCGCTTGTATTAAAAGGCTTAATTTCAGAAAATGCCCTAAACTAATCAAGAAAGGCGTACTTTTGGTAACAAGCGATGTCACGTGCACAAAAAACAAACATAAAAAATAAGCTCTAGAGGGGTTTATTGATGAATAATAAAATAAATAGAGGTTTTCTGGGCTTAATGATTAGTTCATGGGCATTTTCTAAAATTAAGCCTTACTGAAAATCATTAAACAAAATTGATCATATTATTTATTTCCAACTAGAAAGTTAATTCACTACAAAGAGGAATTATTTTTACAATTATTTTAAAAGAAAAATTATGTTATAAAGATCCTACTCTAGAAAGGATAAGTATCGAAAAGAGCATTTTGATAGATATCCAAAGAATTTCAGTATAAGAAACATAGGTGCAATCCATAGGATTCTCACAGCAAAAATGAAATCTAAAGAAATTTCATCTAACTAACCAAATATGGCCTAAACCCTATTACCTTAGTTTTTTTAAGGCCAGAGGGCTTGGCACTAAACCATCTCCTCTAGAGGGCTTTTATAACTTAATTTTTGTCCACGAACTAGCCTTCTTGTCTTTAAAGATCTGCTCGAGTTTCTAACCTTGTTCATAATGATTTAAATTAATATATAACCGATAGATAATAACAGAAGATGATAGAAACAAATAGAGGCATTGTGTATCCATGGGCACTAACGCTAGCAATAATCGCAAATCCTCAAGACTACTGAAGGTAGATTGGTTACTAGCATTATGGATCAGGATAGATTAGGTACAACTACCTTAATTAATGAGAAGAACATATAATTAATAGGATCTTATATGTAAAATCTATATGTTATTTACTAATGATGAATAATTACGATACCATTTTCTTACCAAAATATTTTTTTATCAAAAATTGTAGCTTCTACCATGCCATATTTTGTTTTAATAAGAGATATAGGAGAACATATCTTTCAAAAGAAGGAGAAAAGGTAAGGGCACCTATGGTGCAATGATTCTTTGAAATTGGTCACTCATCCACTCAAATATGTATCTGATGCTGATACATTTCAGATACTTATTGGATTTTCCTTGGATACTTTTGTATGAATTTAACAAGTATCACGTGAAAACCAATAATAAGATGTGGCCAGATATTTTATAGGTTCCCCTAGGATTCTCAAGTTCAATAAAGATGACGATCTTTCATTAACGAAGTTGATATAAGTGAAATAAGTTAGTAGAAATTATTTTAACTCATTACTCACTAACGTTATACAATTCTTTCCTTTATACTTATTGCAAAACTCCCATTACACTTTTTATTTATGAATAAGTTATAGAAATAATAGTTACATATATAAAAATATAAATAACATTACTTAGTTGCCATATCTCGTGATTTTTCAAATTTTGTGTATCCGCGTATCAATATCATATCTTATACTCATATCCATATCAGTGCAACCTTAAAAAGCATGTAGGCATATAGGCTTATGGAAAATCTTGTTCCCAAATAATGTAAATAATGCCCAGGCCGATGTCTTACGAATTCCTTCTAGCGAGCACTATCCTGACTTTTAAGAATTTATTAATGTCATCGCGTTGTTTTCTGTCGCTTTGTGCCTGAGTCCATATATGTGCTGTTGGGATTTGGGTCGAACAAATAGTCCCACATCGGATAGACATAGGGATGGTCTTGGGTATATAAGGATTTGGGTAACTCCCCCTAAAAGGCTAGTCTTTTAGGATGGTGCCCCAAATTCTTCAATTAGTATCAGAGTCATTCCCTGAACTTAATCGTGTATGTGGGTGATATTCGATGTTGTTGTTCCTCCTAATTTGGCGCAAGAAGGCGCAGTAGTGGGCCGCTATAAAGCAATTTGGCTCGCGAGATATTTTACAGTGGTGCTCCTTTGCAATCGGCGTGTTAACACCCACGCGATGTAGAGGAGTGGCCGACCGTAGTTGGTGCTTCACGTAAGGCGGGTTTGCCGACACAGTGAAGAATTGAATCTTAATCGAGTATTTGGTCTTCCATTGTGAAGAAAGTTAAGTTTGTAGGGAGACATTTTGTTCGAGGGGGAATTGTTGAGATTTGGGTCGAACAAATAGTCCCACATCGGTTAGACATGGGAATGATCTTGGGTATATAAGGATTTGGGCAACTCTACTTAAAAGGATAGTCTTTTGGGATAGTGCACCAAGTCCTTCATGTGCTTTATAGATTGTCGTCTTGCGGTTGTTGCTGCCACATTGACTCTCTCTTTTTTCTTTCAGTTTTTCTTTCTCTTGGTTTCTTAGTTTTCATCATCTTCTCCTTTTGAAGGAGAAACATTAAAAGAACCACACAAGGAAGAGTTCCACCAAGTGAACCTGATGGACTATTATAGACAATTTCTTTCATGGAGAACTTTTTTTTTGGATATCATTGGGAAAGAGGTTTCATTTTCATTACTTAAATTGACTTGGTATAGCAGTTTTACAACAACTATGTATATTCCCAGAATCAATGCTAGAACATTAGCATAAATCTGCTTAGGTTTCCAAACATTTTCACAATATTGTTGTCTATATGGTAAGAATGTGGTGGCCAGCATTTATAAAGAAATGAGTGGAAAATATACGTTAACCTAATTAATACATCAGACGTGCACAAATGCATATAAGCATGCACATTTGGGTGGGTGTGCATTTGAGCGTATGCACGTGTCGCATACATGAGTGTGACATACATACACTCAAGTATATATGTTTTTGTGTGCATATGCACGCTCTCTCCTTGTATTATTTCACGGTTGCCTTATTCTTCTGACTTTAATCATTTTTCATTTCCCCTTGGTAAACATACACGGTTAGACAAAGGCTTAGGAGGAGGGGTTGCTGCTATACAAAGGCTTGGTAATATCTTTTATCTACTCTGTAATAATATGCATTCAAAGGCACAAATCCAACCAAAAAGGCAAAAACTATTTACATATTTATCCATCCAGATAAATGTAAAAAAAAATGAATTAATCATAATTTGAGAATATTCTTTATCAATTTCGCCAAGGAAAAAGGTCATATAGTTCTTCTTTTTTTTTTTCGCTTAATATGAGACTGAAATCCCGTTAATACGGAAATTAACGTAAACTTTTTTATTATAGAAGAATTCCAAACAAGAATAAATGATTTCTCGTAACAAAGATAGCTATTCACCCCTCTCATTCCCCAGCCCCCAGCCCCTCTGCTGCTGCACTATCGATGTAATGTAGGAATTCCACCCTACATTGTTGAGGTTCTTTACGAGATTGACCAAATAGGTTTTTTATGAGTGTCCATAATGTCTGATTCTATGAAAATATTTGTCATAACCATTGGTATATTTTTCCCCCTTAAATCCAGTTCCATTTGAGGTGGAAATGATTGGATGAGATGGCAATGTTTTCGTTTTCTGATTAAAATTTACCATGTTTCCATATTCTTATATGGTGAAATTGATTGCGTATTGTCTTGAACCATCTTTCAGAAACATGTTTCTGGATACATATTCCATGAGTTGGAACTTTTCTTGCGGGCTGGTGGAACAGTTTAGAATTCATTCGCTAACCTCACCGGGGGGTTGGGGGGGGGGGGACAAAAAATTCAATATTGACTCGTTTCTTTTTATTTTTTTTCATAACCTCTGTATGCATGATGGTTAAAAAAAAAAAAAAAAAAACTTAACAATCTTTTAAATAATTTTCAGCATTTTATAGTCATTTCATATCATAGCTCTCCAAGGATTAAATGCTCGCTCCATTGCTAAGGGACACATGTCCAGTTGAAAAACAGAGATTGGTTGAGACCCGGGACTCTCTGAAATCTAGACACATACATGTTAAGTTGTGCATGTGTGCGCATTTTTACACCTATTTTTATTATAAAAAATTCTGTACACCAATGAACCTCAATCATAAAAGTATTAGTGAGGCTATTAATTAAAAAAAGTTATTGCCAAAAGAAGGCACACCAGACTCAATCTATGCATATTGTTCAGGAAAATAAAGTATATCAGTTGATAACTGTGCAACGATGCATCAAAATGAGTGGACACGTGTCATGCTGAACACAGATGGGGGAACAAGATTCTACTAAGGATAAGTATCTCTTAGAACATCATAGGATCTGCATTTAACTGTATCCCTTCATGTAAATGAACAGAGGGTTTATACCAATTTTTAAAACAGGTAAAAGGAGCATTTCTGCTAGGTATCAGTGACAATTGACATGAGAAGAAATCACCTTATTTGACAACTTGTTGACCTTAAACAAATGTGTGGGATATCAGACAACAACTTAAGAACATGGAAAACTGTTTGAAAGGAAACAAAAAGATAGAAAATGGTCTAGCAATCTCTTATGCATGGCCTTGGCATGCACGATTCTTTTTTTTTTTTTTTTTTTTTTTTTTTTTTTTTTTTTTTGGGGTTTGTTGGGTGGGGGGGGGTTGGGGGGGGTGGGGGGGGGGGGGGGGTCGTTTGGGGTCGGGGTGTTTGGTAATATTTCTTCACAATCATGGATCATACGGGATCCTTTGTAAAGCATGGTAGCCCTACTAGTGCTCCTTGAATACAAAGTGTCATTTGTCTTCTGCTTTTTCCTAAAATGATCCCACGACCAAAATACATATTAATTAGGAATCCAGTAAGAACAAGGAAAGCTAGTCAAAATCTAATGCTTCTTGTATATGTTATTCTTTCACACTCCTGTTACATGGCCAGAAGAAATGTAATACTTAGGAAGGACAAGACATATATACACAAGGAAAGGCAGCTGCAAGGTTCTAGGAAAGTCAATTAAAAATTATTACCTGTCATAATGCCATCAGTTATATGTACTTGTTTATTGAAGTGTTGTGACATTTGCCATGTCATCTCTATTCCTGACTTAAGTGTGTTTGTCTTCTTGCTTACGTTCCATTGCTCCAAAGCTAAGGGACCTCCGTAGGTAAGATTCGTAGTAGTAGTGAAAGATACAAGACTTTCTACTCTTTTTTCTCCAAATGGCTCACAGATTGTTTTTCTAATGACATGAGAAGAAATTTCCCTGCCGTATCAGTATCCCACTCTTTTTCATTGAGGCTCAAGTTATAATGGAAGACACAATGAGAAAGGAATGTTAATCTGGAGCTCACGGACCCATAATCTTCTCCTTCACCAATATTACCCAAAAAAAAATAATAATACTACAAGACGACGAAGTTACTATTGAATGCCTTTCCTCAGAGGGTACACAAGTATACAAAGGAGAGGGGCATTTCAAGGATTATTAAAGCCTGGGCCGTTTACTCATGATCAAATTTTGAAATATTAACACCAAATATCATCATATTATTTAAAAATGGGACAAAGGAACAGTGACAAAGCAACACGCTACTAGCTGTCCAGTGAAGCCAAAGGATTACATCAGTAGATATTGCTGAACCAAATCAAATTCTGTATGTTTTTTTATTTATTTATGGCTACATTTATTATAATAGTTGTAAGCACATGCATATCTTTGCCGGTAAAACAGTTGGTGCCTCAAACTAAATAACTGTTGTCTGTGAGACGCATGTTATGCATGGTGTGTAGATCAATGCCAGAAAGATATTCATTGATATTTCCATATATAAAAAAAATTGTTAAACAGAATTCTCTGAGAGACTGAGAAAAAGTAAAAAGAGTCTCATGTTTGATATACAAGCTAATAGCAGAATTATTAGAAGTTTAGGGCTTCAGGCATCCTGGAACAATGGAAACTAACAAGCTGAAGAACCACAAGAAAGTAGTGTATATTGATTTACTATACAATATATGAGTTGTAATTTCGAAAGGCCACTGCATCACAATGAATAAGCAATGATGGGATTAATTTAGAAAGCATATGTAAAAGCAAGCATGCTTCTAAAGTAAGCATATGTAACAGAAAGCACGCTTAACTAAATTAGTGTATACCCATTTGATGATGCTTGGATCAGTTTTAGCTTCCCGGGCGCTCACTAACTCCAGAAGAAACACCCCAAAACTATATACATCACTCTTCACAGAAAATCTTCCAGACTCTTTCACCCTACACAATAAACAGGACATGGACAAGCATATTAACCAATGAAATAAGCATGCCACATTGTAATGCAATTGAAAAGTGCTCCAAGTTTGCTTTGGTCAGACGTGCCTATACAAACAATAATGATTTTCCACCACCGTCTATACTCGTACCAGTCAGATGTAAGCACTTACTCTGAATCAAGGAAAAGGTCATCTTCTCTAATGTGGGAAGATGAAGTAGAGCCATCTATTCTGTTAAGCAAGCTTCTAAGCCCAGCATCACCAACTTTTGGTATGAAATCCTCATCGACATGACAGTTTGCCGTTTTAAAGTTCTTATGTATCAAAGGAGGATTCAGAGAATGCAGATGACCCAAGCCTGACCAACAGAAAGGAAAGTAGAAGTTCAGATTCTTTGGTATATTGCTGCGATCTCTATCTATTATACGAAGAATAGATAATAGAACCAAGCCTAAGGGTATACTGATAAGTCTAATATTTCCTATTATTTAATACTCTTATTAAGTGATTTTATGAAGTAAATTGTGTGAGTGAAGCAATGATATAGTATTTTTATGATGTGGAGGCTTTATCATGCACAAAGACAAATTTCAGTCAAGAAAATCTTTGAAGCAATTTATCAAGCAAGTCATAGGCATTGCACACAATAGCACATCAAGGCAAAGCAACAAACCTTAGCCGCAAAGAAGCAAAATCAAACTAAATCTCAAGTCCCAACTGCTCAACAATCAGCACAAATTTGGCCGATCTCAAATAATAGAAGAAGGAAAGGTTAAGGAGGGATTTTACCAAATAATTACGTAATATTCGAAGAGATAAATGGATGGTATCAAATCCTAACTAAATTGCAGCCAACTCCAACAAATACTAAGGTATCAGCAGCTATAAAGGGGGGGTGTAGCTCGGCAACAAAAGAGGGAGAGCTTAGAGAAGGGTGCAGCTTGAAGAAGAACAATGCCTGTGATTTCAGATAAGGAAAAAGATATGATTTAGAGAAGAGACCAATCACGTGACCATGGGCCATTGGCTAAGTTCTTTCTTTCTTTCTCTCTTTTTGTGAGTTGTAATTTTTTTATAAAAACTTTTGCAATTGAAGTGAAAAAGTTATGTAGCTAAAAAAAATATATTCTTGGGTTATGAAGCTTAAATTCTATGATTGTAATTATTGATTAATTTTTAGATGTTTGAGGCTACGTTTTTATTTTTAATGTCAAATTAATTGATACCGAGATAGGTAATACCTAGGGTTATTTGATTTTGAGATAGCTTATGCCTAAGATATTTTATTCGTATATTGAATTGATTTTATTTCATTATCATCGAGATAATCTATATCCACTATTGCTTCTAAATTCTAATATGACGAGTAGATATGCTATGCTTAGTGAGTGAGATAACTCTACGTGATTCTATTATTTCAAGCCATATATTTAGGTGGATTAAAAACTCAAGAATCATTTGAAATTAATATCTCTCAAGTTCTTGATATTTGTTGAATTTAGTTTAGTTTAATTTAGTTAATTGATAATTTAGAAAAGATTAAAAAAATCAATTATTTTCTTCAACAAACTTTGATTAGAAATTCAACACAAAACTCCATGTAGATTCAACTTGATCTTACTGTTATACGCAATATTAGAAGTTAGATTTAATTCGAATTTGTATTGTTTTGTGGATTTAATGATGACCGTTTAAAGCGATCAAATTTTGGCGCCGTTGCTGAGGAGAATTATTGCTTGTTTTCTTTATTAAAGATAATTGAATCCATTATAAAAACTAATTTTTTGGTACAACAAGACAAAGGAGCACTACTGGAGAAGCAAAAATAAGGACTCACTTGGTGGTTACAATTATAGTTTTTGATTTCCGCAAATCCGCTTAGATCTTTCCGTTCTTTTGTTAATTTTTTGATCATTAACTAAATATTAAATTAAAAATTAAAAATAAAAATCAACTTGGTGTATGCTAGGTCGAAGCTCTCCAAATCTTGACTTGAGTTCCTTCAATTCAGAACCTGAGAGAATCCTTAGATATAGTACATCACCCATCACAATAGCTTAAGACCTTCCTACGACTAAGCAATGAAAGAGTACCTCACTCCTTCCACATATACCTCTGTGACATGCATTCGTATCCCCAATACGAGTGTGAACTACTACAAGGTTAAGTCCAGTGTGATCCAACTCTTATCATCTTTTTATGGACTTATCAATTAGGACTCATACAAGCACTTAGACGAGTTTAGAGGTGTGCTCCAATCAAAATCTTAAACCTTTTTCTCCCTAAAGGACTGTCAAACATTGGCTAAGAACATTAAGTGTGACCATTCAATCTTGGGACCAAATGCAGAAAGAATTCCTCAAAAAGTACTTCTGAATAGGTCGAACGAACCAAATGTGTAGAGCCATCACCAGTTTTTTCCAAAATCTTGGTGAATTATTTCATGAGAGTAGGGGTGCAATTGGATCGGATATTGTTTTTAACATATCCGTATCTACACTCAACTTTCGGATATGGATCTAGATATTGCTGGATGTTAAAAAATGATATTTGTTTTCGCTAAAATAGGATATTGGATACATATCGGATATTAGCGGACGGATGCGAATACTAATTAATTAGATATGAAAAACATATACGATTACGGATAAACTAAACAGAAGAAACTGAGGGAGAGGGAGGGAGAGAGTAGACAGAGGGAGAGGGAGAGAACAAAGAGACTGAGAGACTGTGGGAGAGAGCAGACAGAGATTGAGAGAGAGACTGAGGGGGAGATACAAGTTTTGAGCTTCAAATTTTATATCTTCAAAGATATTTTTTCAAGTGTTTTCACACTTCTTAAGAACTTCAATTCAAAATTCCTAGTTTTCTCGCAAGCATTGAGCTATCATCTCTATATTTATCCTTATAAGATTCTTATTTTGTGAGATTTCTAATTTGTGGTTTTTGTGATCACCAACCGGTGTAATCTTCATTTGTGCTCTCCTCTTGTGTAGAGTAATTGTTGCGTGCATTCCTCTTGTGAAAAGAACCATTAGATGAGTGCCCTTCTCTTGTATAAAGGATTGAAGATTGTATCCTGTATAGAGTCATTTGTAGAGGTAGTGAAAATCCTTCACGCGGTGAAGACGGGGACGTAGAGCAAGTGACTCAAACCTTGAAACAAATCTCTCGTGCTTGTGTTTACCTATCTGATGGGGGAATCAAACTGTTTAGATTTAGTAAATTTGAGATTATATTTAAATTAAATTTAGATAGATTTTGTTGAGATTTAAGAGTAATTTAAATTTAATTTGGGTAGATTTTAACTTATCAATAATTGCACGTATAGTGCACATAATGAAGGCTATATATAGTCATATATTAGATTTTTAAACAATGATGAATTGATTAAAATTTTATTTTCCTATGAAAATTTGTGTTGTTTAGTTTAATCTCATAGATTGAATCGAATCAGGATGTGAAACCAAAAAGTGGATTTTATTTCTTATATAAATAGTATTTCTACTCCTATTGACAAAAATATAATTTTTGCTTTAAAAGATAAAATTAATTATTTGGGCTCAATCTTAGCCAATGTGTTTTTGACCATAAGAGATTGGAATATCTGTTTCAAAAGAAACAAGCTCCACATATTCGTGCACATACCTCATGGCATGCACATACACATCATACTCATAAGTATGCACATGTGTATTCTTATTCACTTTGTGGCCGCAAAGGTCATCTAACCAAGTTTTGTTTTGATAAATTAAAAATTATAAATGTCAATATTTGAGTTCGTAGTGATACTAACTCCCGAGGACCAAAAAAATTTGGGTACCAAAATCCATACCAATTGTATTTGTGTAGGGTGGGTTCTCCCAAAATGTGAGAGGGTTTGGTGCTTTAGTGTGGATGCAAACAGAGCTTGATAGACAAATAAATGATGCATCACTATCAAGGAGTTTAAGGTGGAATGACCACCTTGTTTTGAAGAAATGGAGATTAATTATATCGGTGTTGGTAACTGTTTCTATCATCCATCTTATATTTATATATACTTTAATTGGTTAATTTTTAGCATATCATAGTTTACATATTTTGATTATATGTTTAAATGCAAATCTTGTTGGACTTGTGATATATTTGTATAACTTTTAAGATACATTCTAGATTTTGTACCAAACTAGATTCATATCCTTTATGTAAATTCTTATTTAGTTATATGTATATATCCTAATTTTGATGATTCTTGCATCTACACATGTTCTCTCTTTAAAAAAATTCTTTGAATCAATTTTAAAAAATCATTCTTTACGATTGATATTTTCAAACTATTTTCAAGTATTTTTAGCTAGACATTTTTGAAAATGCCAACCCTTTGTAGGCAGTTGGTTGGTAATCATATCTTATATAATTTAAATTAACTATTTTCTTGACATGTGCATGCATGTTGGTGACTAAGTGAGTTATACACATGATTTACATAATATTTAATTATTGTATACTCATTCATGATTATCTATATATGCATTACTCAAATTGCTAGGCGATATTAAATTTCAATTGGTATCATACATATATATATATATATATATATATATATATATATATATATCTATATATATATATATATGATTGATTGTGTATGTTTTAACAATGTCATACGTATTTTTATAACACAATTGTTTTCACACTAAGCTTGATTTTATTTCATATTAGTATATTTTTAACAAGCTTATGCATTGATCCTATGGTTATTTCAAAAAGAGGGAGAAATCATTAGACTTTATTGATATCTTAATTTTATTCCCATCTTTTTTGACAAAAAAAGAGAAAATTTTAACAATTTTGCTAAAAGAAAAATTATTTGGTATCTCTAATTCAAAATTGTTCATATTTTCAATTGTTATCAATTATTACAATTGCTATCTACATTTCAAATTATTTTCCCAATTGGTATCTATGTTAATTTCAATTGATTTCAATTTTAAATCGGTATCATTCTAAATTTCAATTAATATCTTTTACATGATTTCCAAATTAATATTAGTTTATCTAAAATTGTTCAATTGATATTTATATTGATTTACAATGTGTTTATTTATAATTGGTATTTGTGTTTATATGAAAATTTGATTTATACATATATTGCCTGTATGCAAGGGGAGTTAACTTAACATCTCTTCTATATGTAGATTTATGATGAGTGTATTGTGTAAAGAAGAGCTTGACTTCTCTTTTTTATATTGTACACATTCGTAGGGGAGCTTAACATCTCCATCTATATATTGTATATTATGCTTATGTGGTTTAAAATTTAGTCATCGTTTTCTCTATGTAATGCATGCATGTATGAGGAGTTAACTTAACGTCTCTTCTCGTCATGAATTTATATCGCATAAAACTTTACTTCAATTTTTTACCCTTTGGTTGATGAATTGACAAAAGGGAGAGAAATTTAGTGTTTATATATGCGCATTTTATATTTTGCATATGTTTACTTGCTTGTTTGAGAGAGAGAAATTATTGAATATCTTTATGGTTTATGTTTATGCATGAGTTAAGGGGAAGCTTTTTTGAGCTCTTCTCTAATCCATGCATATATAACTCCATAAGTTTTGTCATCATCAAAAAATGGGAGATTGTTGACCTGAATGCACAACTCTATTTTTGATGATGATTAACTAATGTAGTTATAGTATCAATGATCTAGTGTTATTTAAGTTTCAGATATTAATCGAGATTTTATTTGGAGTTTAACTTCTTTAAAAGACTTAAAGCCAAGTTTGAAAGTAACACGTATTGATTCAAGAGCTCAAATATAAAGATCACATCAAGTACTTAAGAAGGGGTTTGGCTCAAATAAATTAAGTTTTTGATCGAATCAAGTGAAGAAAATCATATCAATAATAAGAGTCTAGTTTGTAAGAATGTCTAGATTTATATAAAGTTTTATTAGACTTGATTGCTCAAGCTTACACACACAAGTTTAATATTAGTTTTTGGTTTTCGATTTAACCTATTTCATTTTAACTAAATTATGTTTGTTTATAAAATGAGATTTCTCAAAAACAAGTTTATATTAATTTATATGTGTATTGATGTTATTTATAAACTCCAGTGCTTCAAAAGAGTTTCAATAACTTGTTTTTGTATATTTACAAATTTTGAAAAAAACTTGTTTTTCAAATTAAAGTTTAGTTTTGGAAAAACAATATTTAATATAGTTTATGTTTTCAAAATTGTATTTAACATCTCAAAAAGTTCACATGTTTGTTGTATGTGTTGATTTTTTATCACACATATTTGTGCCCATATGTATTTATAAAAACTTATTTTTATAGATTATATATATATTTATTGGTTTTTAAAAAAGATTTTAAAAATATAAAATAAAATGTTTTTGGCTGTGGTCGGTTGACCGTCACACAGAGCTGATGCTCTGCCGATCGAGCGCACAGTCGATGGACGTGCACAGTGTGCACAGAGTACTCAGCCCTGGGCTCAATCGACCACTTTCGGTCGACTACTTGCCTAGCCTTGTTTGGGCAAGGATTAGGATAATCGATCGGACAATCGACACTAGCTCTGCGATCAGACTGAGCTCATACACTAGTTCTGGCCGATCGACCAGACCCAACAGCTCTTTTCTCAGAGCCATTGGCGGTCGACCGGGTGATCGATTGCTAGGCCAAATATGGGCCTGACTTGCCTCAAACAACTATTTTTTAAAATTTGAATTTTCTTTTATTCCTAAACAGTTACATCTTACTTTATTTAAGTTTAATTAATGTTTTAACAACTGAATTTACTCTCTAATTATCACTACGATATCCTTATAAATAGGGGTCATAGTTAAGAGTTTTAAATAAAATTTTGATATGATTTTAAAAGATTTTTGAAAAAAATATGTGTTTAATTTAAAAAAAAATCAAGAAAGCAAGTTTTTAGGAAATACAAGTTTTGAGTTTCAAATTTCTATATCTTCAAAGATAGTTTTCCAAGTATTTTCTTAAAAGCTTCAATTCAAAATTTTTAATTTTCTCACAAGCATTGAGCTATCATCTCTATATCTATCCTTATAGGATTCTTATTTTATGAGAGGTCTTTGTGATCACCAAGTGGTGTAATCTTCATTTGCTTTGTGCTCTCCTTTTGTGTAGAGGAGTAAGTATGCATTCCTCTTGTATAGAAAACCATGTACTCACCAAGAGGGCTTAATAAGTGGTAAACTAAAACTATGTGGAAATTAAAATAATCACAAGAAACAATCAACAATTCTTGGTGATCAAGAAATGAAGCTGGATTCCCGTGAAGGGATCTGAACTTCTTCTCGTAATTTCTCTAAATTAAGAGTTGAGGTACACAATTACTTTTCTTGAGGTATTGAGAATTGAAAAACAAAAATAGAGAATAACACAATTATGATTGCAATAAATATTAAACAAGAAATATAATTGCAATAGATAGAGTAATGAAAATTTAGAGAAACAAACTCGAAGCCAATCGTAAATGAAGAGAATTGTTATCGAGGTTCGAGTCACCACTCTATGTCCCCATCTTCACTGCAATGAAGGATTCCACTAAGTTTTAACAACGATTACACTTCACACAACGGATCCTGCAAGACCCCGGAGCCGCAACTCATAACACTTTCTTCTTCCACTAGAGAAACTTTCTCACAATAATTATAGTAGCAAAGTAACCTTCAGATCACAAACAGCTCACATTATAAAATTCTATAACTTAGAATAGAGAGATGAGTCTCAAGGATTCAGTGGTGAGAAAATAGTAGAGAATGAGAAAGGAATGCTCAAAACTTTAGTAGAGAGCTAGAAATATTTTTGCACTTGAAAATTGTTATAGGATCATAGAAAAACAATCCAATATATAGATTTTGAAAAATAGCTGTTTAGAGAATCCAAAATAGAAGTTCTGTTAAATATACACGTTTTAAAACAGGGCCAAACTGTGAACGGGGTCAGTTACACCTGTCGACAGCCCAAGAGGCCTGTCGATAGTGCCAAGTGCACTGCTTCAGAAATAAGTTGTTCCACAGCTATCCTGTTGATAGTCTAATAGTGTTGCTCATAGTCCACACTGATACATAGTTTATCAACTGTCAACAGTCACATTCATCTGTCGAAAGTAACCCTCAAGTCAAAACTTCAAAAACCAAGTTTCTGTAAACACCTGTCGACAGTCTCAGAAAGAGAACTGTCGACAGCCCTGTTGAAATATTGAGCAACAGAGCTCTCGGGAAAATCCTGTCGACAGTTTCAAAAGAAGAGCTGTCGACAACCCCGTTGACATTTCTGTCAACATTGCTCTCAGGAAACACCTGTCAACAGTCCAATAGTTGGAGCTATCGATAGCCCAAGCTGTCTGTTACAAATTTTTCATAATAAAATCTGGTTTTCAAAAACATTTGTATAGAGATACTTTTAGCATAAAAAGTGTAAATTGTGTATGAATCCTTTGAGCTTCTCTCTCTAAACTAAATTTTAACAAACTATAACTTACATGAATTAGACTTTCTAATCTATAAAAGATACATCTACAAAATGATAGATATATAATCAAACTTTGATCTTCTATTGCAGTTGAAAATGGATCCAAAACCTGAAACTCATAAACACTCAAATAATCTTGTTAGTTCTCATATATATTCATGAGTAGAGAATCAGCAAATAGAGAGTTGTACCCTTGGGCCAATAGACTATTGGTTAAGTGCCTTCCTCTTAGTAGAGATTGAAGATAGTATCATGTATGGAGTTTCTTTATGGAGATAGTAAAGTTCTTCACGTGGGGAAGGCGAGGACGTAGAGCAAGTGGCTCAAGCCTAAAAAAAATCACTCTCAACTCAACTCTATTCTTATTTATATCTTACCTTGTTATTATTGCTCATTTATATATGCTTGATATTATTTATGTGCTTACACTTATCTTGATCCAAGGAAACTATTAAAGCACCTCAATTCTTATAAAAGAGGAATCTTAAGGAGAAGTTCTAGAGCCATTCAGCGAAAATTCAGCGTTGTTTCTTGGTTATCTATTGTGTGTTGAGTTTGTGTTATTTAATTTTTAATTTTCACATTTGATTAACACATCACTTATTCACCTCCTTCTAGGTGATCCTACAGAAACCACTCTCTAGCACACTCAAGCATGTTTTTTTGGACCTAAAGATCCACTTCCAATCATAATCGCTGATGGTTTGACCCCTGAACAAGAAAGTTAGTTGATTTATGTATTCAAACAGCATAAAAATGTCATAAGATGGTTAGTGGCTGACTTAAAAGGAATTAGTGTTTCAATTTGCATGCATCGCATCTATTGTGAGGACAATACCAAGCCATCTAAGGAGATGCAGAGGAGATTGAACCCCAACATAAGAGAGGTAGTGAAGAAAGAAGTAGTCAAGTGGCTAGATGCAGGTATTATATGCCCAATTTCTGACAGTCAATAGGTAAGTCCAACATAAGTTGTTCCCAAGAATCTGGAATCATGGCCGTGCAAAAAGATCTAGGTGAATTGATCCTAACTCATACCCCCACGGGAGGGTGAATTTATATTGACTACAAGAAACTGAATACAGTGACTCGAAATGACCACTTTTCTCTTCCCTTAATTGATCAAATCTTTGATAAATTAGCAGGCCAAAGCTTTATTATTTTTTGGATGGTTTATTTTGGATATATGAAAGTGTATGTTTATCCAGAAAATCACGAGAAGGCCACTTTTACATGTCCCTACGGTACCTTCGCCTTTTGAAAAATGTTGTTTGGTCTTTGTAATGATGCTCCCTTTCAGCGATGTATGATGTTTATCTTTTCTGACATGGTAGGTGATTTTCTTGAAGTTTTCATGGATGAATTTTCTGTGTTTGGTTCATGTTTTGAGAATTGTCTCCACAAGTTAGAGAAAGTGTTGAAACATTGCATGGAGATAAACTTAGTTTTAAGTTGGGAGAAGAGTTATTTTATGGTTCGTGAGGAAATCGCGCTAAGACATGTTTTCAAGAGAGGTAAAGGTAGATAAAGCTAAAGTAGAGTTGCTCTTTAAGCTCCCACCCCCAACTTCTGTCCATTAGATTAGATTCTTTTTAGGTCATGCTAGATTTTATTGCCAACTCATCAAGGACCTTTCAAATTTTTTCGTCCCTTGTGCATCCTACTTGCTAAGAACACACCATTTGTCTTTCATGAATTCTATCTTGAAGCTTTCCAAACTCATAGGGACGTCTTGACCAAACCTCTGATCATTCAATCACCAGATTGATCTGTTCTCTTTGAAATCATGTATGATGCCTCTGACTCTACAATAGGGGCAGTCTTAAGCCAAAAGTAAATAAGATACATGTAGTGATCTACTACGCTAGCCTAAACCTCTCTGAAAGTCAATTGAATAACACCACAACAAAGAAGGAACTATCAGCAGTAGTATCAGCAGTAGTGTTTGCCTTGGAAAAATTTACTTAGCATCTTTTGGGTTGCAAGGTTGTGGCTATTCTGATCATGCTGCTTTGAGACACTTGCTCTCAAATAAAGAGATCAAACTAAGATTGATTAGGTGGATCCTGTTACTGTAAGAATTTTTCCTTGAGATTAGGGACAAGAAAGGATCTGAAAATATTGTTGCTGACCATCTATCTAGAATCATGATTAATACAATGAAAACCACTAAGCCCATCAAGGAGTCGTTTCCAGATGAATAACTATTTTCTATGTCTCAAGTGTCTACTCCATGTTGCCAACATTATCAGTTACCTAGTGATTAGTCAAATTCCCACAGAATGATCCAAACAAGAGAGATTTTTTGTCCAAGTGAAACATTACTTTTGGGAAGGCTTAGAATTATTCAAAGTGTGCCCTAATCAAGTGATCAAACAATGTGTTCCCGAAAGTAAATTTTGTAACATTCTCACTTTCTGTTACACACTTGCTTACGAATGACATTTTTCTACGAACTGCAGCAAAAGAGTGTTGCAATGTGATTTTTATTGGCCTTCACTTTTTAAAGATGTACACACCTTTTGCCAATCCTGTGAATGTTGTCGAGCTTTAGGAAATATGTCTTGAAAGGGACATGATGCCTTTTTCCCTTATCCTTGTGGTTGAAATTTTTGATGTGTGAAGGATTGACTTCATGGGCCCTTTTCCACCTAGTTATTAACTACATTTCAAAACGAATCGAAGTAGTGGTCCCTCGTACCAATAACAATAAATTTTTAATCAAGTATATCCAAAGCAGCATCTTTAGCTGGTTTGGATTCCCACATGCTATCATTAGAGACGATGGCTCTCATTTTAGGAAATTAAAATTTGATGCCTTTTTGCACAAATATAGAATCACATACAAGATGACAACACCTTACCACCCACAAACTAGTGGCTAGGTAAAGTTATCTAATAGGAAAATCAAGAACATTCTTCAAAAGATCGTTAGGCTTGATCGCAAGGATTGGTCAACTCGACTAATCGATGCCACCTTGTAGGCTTATAGAAATGCATTCAAAATTCTCATTGGAATGATCCTTTATATGTTAGTATTTGGGAAGGCTTGTCACCTTCTAGTCGAGCCAGTGATCGAGGAATCGGATACAACTCAGCTGAGTCGTATCCGACTCGGCGACCAACGATATGACTCGGACGCCCGAGCCGATGTACGGGTGCCGAGTCGACCCGGGTCGGGTCCGACTCTGGTCGACTCGGTCTACTCCGAGTCGGGTCGACTCGGCACCCGTGAATCCCCGAACTTAAAGGGAGAGAGTCTCTCTCTCACTCTGCCCCCTCCCCTCTTGCGTTTCTGAATCAGAAAAGGAAAAAAAATCCACACCCCGTCATCGTCGCCGCCGCCGTCGATCTCTCCCCCTTGCAGGTACCTCTCCCTCTCTCTGTCGATCTCTCTGTTCCTCTCTCTGTCTCTGTCTCCGTCTCTCTCTCCCCTACCCTGTCTCCGTCGATCTCTCTTCCTCTGTGTCTCCCTCTTTGTCCCTCTCTCTTCCTCTCTGTCTCCGTATCTCCCTCTCCCTCCATGGTTCAAAGACTCGGCCGAATCGGAGATGAGTCGGCCGAGTCGTATCCGTCTCAGCCCGCTCCGAGACAAGCCCGAGTCACAAGTCGGTCGAATAAACTCAGAGGAGACCGATTCGACCGAGAATCGGAGTTCACTCGGTTGACTCGGCCGATTCACGGCCGAAACGGTCGTGTCTCGGCCGAGTCGACTCCGATTCTCAGCCGAGTCGACTCGAAACGTATATTCACCCGTGACGAACAGGTATAAAAAAGAAAGAAAAAAACTTACCTCTCTCTTGCTCGGATCTGGAGATCGTCGCCGCTGCCCGATCGTTGCAGCTCAGAGCTGGACTCCGCAGCCGGCCAATCGCCGTCGGCCGCTCCTCCCCAGCCCAAGGTGATGTTCCTCCCTCTTTCTGTCTCTTTCCCTCCCTCTCCCTTTCTCTCTCATACGCGCTTTCTCTCTCACCCCTCTCCATCTCCCGTCTCTCTTTGTCTCTTTCCCTCCCCCTCCCTCTGTTTCTCTCTCCCTCTCTCACCCGCTCTCTTTCTCTCTTTTTTCATCTCTTGTCTCTCTGTCTCTTTCCCTTCCCCCTCTCTCTGTTTCCGATCTCTACCCCTCTCCCCCTCCAAGATATAAGAGAAGCAGATGATGATGGCGGTAGTGAAGATGTGAGGATTTTATCCAGTTCTAGTAGTGATGATGGTGAAGATGGTGATGATAATGATGACAGTAATGGCGGTGATGACGACAGTGGTGATGACGACAATAATGAGGACAACAATAGTACTGATGGAGGGACTTATAATCTTGAAGGTTATATGCAAATATTGAGTTTGACATCAGACCAATATTATGGTGTGACATATGTCCATGACTACAGACCACAACTTGAGAGATCTACGAGCCCTAGTATCAGTTTGTCTACTTACCGCAGAGATGATTATGAAGATGATTTTGTACCTCTTCACAATTCAATGTGAAAATAACTACATTAGCATGTATTAATGAATGTAGTTGTGCAATTTACTATATTGTGCATGTATTTTTATATGTTTCTATCGACGAGACGTGTATTTATGCTTTCGCTTTATGTTTAGTGTGTTAGGTGATATGTTTTAGATATGTGATATATGAATGGGGATGTCTATATTTTTTTTTAAGATTTGTCTTAATTTTTTCAGAATTTTTTGAGTTTTATATGTAGCTTTTGCGCGTATCGCCTGGGACCGATTCGAGTCGCCGAGACCGATCCGTCTCAGTGCCCGCCGAGTCGGCGGCCGAGACCGCGACTGTGAACCATGTCTCCCTCTCCCTCTCTCTGTCCCTCTCCTCCCTCTGTCTCCGTCTCTCTCCCTGTCTCTCTTTCTATGTCCCTCTCTCTCCCTCCTCTCTCTGTGTCTATCTCTGTCCCTCTCTGTCTCCGTCTCTCTCCCCCTCTCCCTCCTTCTCTCTGTTCCTTTCTCTCCCCTCTGTTCCTCTCCTCTCTATTCCTCCTCTATCCCTCATTCCTCTCTCTCCCTCTGTGTCTCCCTCTCTCTCCTTCTCTGTCTCCGTCTCTCTCCCCTTCTCTCTCTGTTCCTCTCTCTCCCCCTCAGTTTCTATCTCCCCTCAGTCCCTCTCTCTCCTTTTATTTCTCTCCCCTCTTTTCCTCTCCTATGTTCCTCTCTATCCCACAGTCCCTCTCTCTCCTCTTCTATTCCTTTCTGTGGTTTTAATTAATTGAGTTTAATTTGATTTAAATTAGTTTAGTTTAGTTAAACTAAATTTAGGTTAATTTAATTTAAATAAAATTTTGTAATTATAATTAAGTTAGGTAATTTAATAATTTTATTGAAATTAGGTAATTAAGTTAGTTTAGCATAATCTAGTATAAACTAGTTTAGTTTAATTTAATTTAGTTTAATTTAATTTAGTTTAATTTAATTTAAATTAGTTTAGTTTAGTTAAACTTAATTTAGGTTAATTTAATTTAATAAAATTTTGTAATTATAATTAAGTTAGGTAATTTAATAATTTTATTGAAGTTAGGTAATTAAGTTAGTTTAGCTTAATCTAGTATAAACTAGTTTAGTTTAATTTAGGTTAGTTTAATTTAATTGAGTTTAATTTAATGCTATTTTAATTTAGTTAATTTTAGTTTTAATTTAATTTAACAGATAATTTTTTAAATTTCAGTATGGCTCCAAAGCAACGCGATATTGGATGGGAACATGGTACCCCTGTTGGTGGAAGTAAAAAAACTTGTGAAGTGTAATTATTGAGGGAAACAAGTCCATGGTAGTATCACCAGATTGAAGCAACATATAGCATATGTACCCGATCAGGTGGAAGGATACTTGCGAGTATTAAAAGAGGTATCTCAAATAATGAGACATCTTTCTGAAGGTAGCAAAAAAAGAGCGGTCATAAAATTCAAGAAAGAGTGACTTATGAAATCTTTAAGGAAGATTTTTATGATGTGACCGATAAAGATTCTCATAATGAAATTGAAGAAGTTGATGATTTAGAAAGAGTTAAAAGAAGACAACTAAAACAAGCTATGAAAGAAAGTCGTAAATGGCTTGAAGATCATCATAAGGAGTTGATATTAGTGGCAATAGTTCGTAGCCTTCAGGATTAGGGATTAACCGTGGATTGCGTCGGAGTCTGACTATGAGAGAAACTGAAATTCCAGCTCGCGATATTGATCCTTACATCTTCCCAACAAAACAGAAATCAATCAAAACCATGTTCTTAACTGAGAATATTAAAAAGGTTAAAAAGTCTATGGCGAAATTCTTTCACTACAATGCAATACCATTCAATGCAGCTGATGGTGGTCCTTACTACCAAACTATGCTTAATACTATTATGGAGGCAGGCCCAGGTGTAAAAGACCATATCAGATTGGCAATCTATATTTAGAGGAGGAAATGAAAGAAATTTAAGTATATATTGCTTCAATAAAAAAAAATGGCCATAGTATGGTTGCCCGATCATGTGTGATGGCTGGAGTTCTCAGAATAGAAAACCTATTGTTAATTTCATTATTTATTGTGATAGAAGCATGATCTAATATACTTCTGTTGATACTACTAATATCTCGAAGACTGCTAATTATATATTCTCGCTAATGGATAAAGTTATTGATAAAGTTGGTGAAAAAAATATCGTACAGGTTGTAACAGATAATGAGGCAACTTTCAAAGTAGCTGGTCACATATTGATGGAGAAGAGAAAATATTTGTTTTGGTCTCCCTGTGTAGCACATTGCATTAATTTGATACTTGAAGATATTAGCTCTGTGAAATCAATCAAGGAGATATTAGATGATGCTAAGATGATCACATCATTCATTTACAATAGCCTCAAAGTGGTGAATTTAATGAAGCTATTTACCTGAGATAGAGATTTGTTAAGACCAAGTATAACACGGTTTGCCACCGAGTTTATTTCTGTTGAAAGCCTTATTCGTTATGAGCAAGATTTAAGAAGAATGTGTACGACTACCAAATGGCATGAATTCAACAAGGAAAGGAGTAGAAGAAGTGCGCGAGATAAGGTTTCTAATCTCATTCTGACTGACCGGTTTTGAAAGAGGGCAAGAGAGGTCCAAAACATAATGGATCCTCTTGCTAGAGTCTTAAAGATAGTGGACCAGGATAAGAAACCTACATTATCTATTATATATGAACCTATGGATAGAGCAAAATTGACTATAAAGACATCAAATAAGAACTAGAAGAAGTACTGGGATATCATTGATAGAAAATGGGGGGACAATTGCAACACTTGCATGCTGCTGGTAATTCATTTGCCTAGAAATCATATTTGTTGACTAGAAATTGAAACTGTCATATCATAACAATCATGTACTTACATTATTACAGCATATTTTTTAAATCCAGCACTCCAATATTAAAAAACTTTTCTACACATGCAGAAGTGAGAAATGGATTAAAGGAGGTAATTAAAAGATTGGAACTGGATTTGAATAAACAAGCAAGAGCTATTAATGAAGTAATAATAATTTATTTATTTCATCGATATAATGGTATGCAAATATTAACACTTGTGATGTGTATTCTCACAGATAAAATTATTTGTGAATGGAGTTAGAGAATTTAGAAGCTCACTAACTAGAAGAGCAGCGTAACAATCTCTTCCAGCTGATTGGTGGATTAATTATGGCGAAGAAGCTCTCAATCTGCAGAAAATTGCCATCAAAATTTTAAGCCAAACATGTTCTTCATCGGGTTGTGAAAGAAATTGGAGCACGTGATTGCTGATTCATACAAAATTGCGCAACTGGTTGGCAATGAACAAGTTGCATAAACTAGTATTTGTTCATTACAATATGCGGTTGCGAGTAAGAAACTTGACATGCAAAAGCGACACTGATGATTATTACAACCCAATTGATCTGAACAATTTTTCAATGATGATGATATTTTGGATGAGTGGATTCGTGAGGGAGAACAACTGATGTTACCACTAGATGATTTAGGTTGGTTGGATGAAGGTATTCGTTATAGTGATGAAAGTGACGGTGATGGCGGTGATGGCGACGGTGATGATGACGACGGTGATGATGATGGCGGTGATGGCGGTGATGGTAATGAGGGCGGTTATAGAGGTGATGGCAGTAATGATGAAGAGACTCATGGTATTGGTGGAAGCCAACGAGGTGGTGGTATGACATGGGATTCAGAATATTATGCCATACAAGATACAGAACATGGAGCCCGGGCCGGGATTTTGCAACATCGTAGGCATTTAAATCAGTTGGTCGATTTCAATTCTAACGATGATTATTCGAGTGGACTTAATAACTACTCACATGGTCATGATAGTCTTGAAGGCCATTTACGGGGGTTGGTTTTGACATCTGGCTAATATTCTGACACTGATTATTCTACTAGCAGCCTTGAATATCGAGGTTTTGAGTATTATCATCATGGAGCTGATATTGCACAACCCCTACTGCCATATCACTCTGATAGCCTCTGGCTAATCACTCAGCCTATAGGATCTCACCTACAAACATATTATTATCCTTATGGAAACTATATACCTGGTTTTTATCTTATCGTGTGGATAATGATAATGATGATTTTATGCCTTCTCGTAATTTAATATGAAAATATCTATATTAGCAGGTACTTATGAATTATTTTGTGCAATTTACTATATTATGCAGTATTTTGATATCTTTCTATCGACGATGCTTGTATTTATACTTTCACGTTATATTTTGAGTGCTAGGTGATATGTTTTGAATATGTGATACATGAATTTTAATGACTACATTTTTTACGATTTGTCATGATTTTTTCATAATTTTTTTGACGTTCTATGTAGTGTTTTGCGCGTATCGAGTCCGATCCGAGTCGCCGAGACCGATCCGTCTCGGTGCCAGCCGAGACCGAGACTTTTGAACCATGAGTCGAGCTTGAACATCATGCCTATTGGCCATTAAGAAAATTAATTTTGACATGATACAAGCTGGTTATACTTGTAGGCTCCAACTCAATGAGTAAGAAGAACTGTATAATGAGGCATATGAGAACACACGTATATATAAGACTATAACTAAGACATTTCATGATAAACATATTAACCAAAAGACCATTGAGTTCCAACTAGAAAGTGTGGTTATTCAATGGAAAGTTATGATTATTTTTGGGTAAGCTTCATTCTAGGTGAGATGGGCCATTCATAGTCACCGAAGTATTTGCTCACGGGGCCATAAAAATTCAAAATCTAACAAAGGGAACACTTATAAAGTGAATGGACAAAGACCGAAACATTTTGTAGAAAATATTGTTAATGAATAAATGATTGAGACCATAGATTTAAAGTGAGCATGACTACGTCTGATTGTAAACGTTAAACTTAGCGCTTATTAGGAGGCAACCTAATTTTGTTGAGTATGCTGAAGTTTTGAGCTAACATATGTGTTACTGCGAGTCCAAAGATGTGCTCATTTCAAGTATGGGGGAACATCTCAACATTCTTTATTATTTGTGTTGCAAATCTGATATACTCGATCCACTCTTCTTGCCTTCATTTTTATTGATTGAGGACAATTTTAGAATTAGGTTTGGGGTATGAGTAGAATTTAAAATTTTTAGATTAATCATATGTTTTGAATATTACCTTGTGCAATCAAGCATAAACTAGAAAAATATGAGGTGAATATTTGAATAAAGTATACCCTTGTAAAGTACGAAATTGAAGTAAGAGTCTATTTTCTGATTAATGGATACTTATATCCAATCTTTTTCATTGCTTCACTATTTATAGTTAGAAGAGATTATTTCAATTATTTCTTAACAATATGTAGATTTAAGGGATTTGTGTGATTAATTGTATTTGATAAGAAGGTTGTGATATGAAAAGCAAAGTTATTAAAAAAAATTGAGTTCAAGACCATAAGGAGGCAAATGCATGTATATATTCTCTTTTTCACCCCCGCCAAGCAAGTGTCATCTTGAGGTTAAAATTCCTCACAGTTCCAATAGCGATGATAATCTTGACCTCTAATACTAGAAACACCGTTGGTTAAAACGGAGTTACCAGTTCTGAAAAGTATGATACTTTGAATCAAGGAATAATAGTTAAAAAAGGGGACAATGCTTGAATTGAATTAACATCCGAGTCAATGTGCAATGTGCAATTTAATTATCAATGATCTTGAATAAATTGTTGTAGGATTGAGTTTGATTAGAATCTCTTAATCACAAATGATGTGTATGAAATGTTTGAGTTAAAGTATCATAAGTCAGTAAATTTACTTTTACTTTAAAACATTTGAAAACTGAAAAATACTGGACTTCTAGAAATTTATGTTGGGTGACTCTATGTTTTATACTAATATTTATTGTAACGCCCTGCCCTCGGCGGGCACGGAGACGCTACTGCGACGTACATAACTGAGCTGGAATACCCCTACATATGTTCGCTAAGCATTAGTACAAGACAAGAGTCAGGGTACGGAAGTACGATGATAATATGCATTCCAACAATAAAGATATGAGTACATTGTTATCACAAAACGTGACATTGTTTTCACAAAACGTGACATAATATTACATGAATATCACATCACGACAAGATACAAAAGAAGATTACAAAATGTGAAAAATGACTAAAAGATGCTCACGAGCTGCAAAAAAGTGATTCTCGTGAACAAGATTAAGGAGACTGACTAGGAAGAGATCTACAGCTGCTCCACTTGCTCCACGAAGAAAGCTTGGTCCTCCGCTGAAAGGTCCACTTCGTTCCACGCTCCGATATCTGAACATGCAGGTCCAAGGTTCCAGAAGACAGCCCAACGAGTGCGTAAAATGAAATCAAATGACGTACACAGACAATCATCCGTGTGTAAAATGGTGTGTCCAGTGCAGTCATGCAAATACAGACTAGTCATAACAAGGCAATCTCAAAATACATGAAATCAAATTTATTGTATTAGTAAAACTCGTCCAATTTGTATGCCTCCACATACAAACCGAGCGAGGTTGGTTATTGAAAACTGATGGGGATCGACGAACTGTGTTTAAGTGGGTCCCGTGCAATTATTCGAGATCACGGCCCATGAGTATCTGGCGCTGGACTAAAATGTGCCGCTAAGTACTGGGACTTATTTACGCCCGACAGGAATAATTGAGTAGGGGTTCCAGTACACCCCACAGGAACTCCTGTGACCACAGTTAGAACCCAAAGTTTTGTTGCGCAATTTGTCTACCCTAAACACGAAACCATATCGGTATCCATCAGTTTTTCCCATCCCAGTGTAACTTGTCTAATTATTATGTTACATATATGTGATGTAACATGAGTAACATACTTGTGACATGACTGCACGATAGCTTGATGAATCATGAATTCTCATAAATCAACATGTAATGCAACATGATACTTGTTGGCGAAGTGAAACATTAATTAAGAGCTAAATAATGAACAATTCACCAAAAATAGTTAAACATTAAATTAATAGCAAAACATCGTTTGAGATTTCAAAGATAATTATAATAATTTAAAATCAATTTGATAAGTATAAGATAGAGGAAGTTGGGCATGTACGGCGCAGGTGGAGCTAGGTGCGGGTGGCACTAGAAGCGTGCGGCGCCACGCGTCCTGCGAAGCTACACGTCCGGCGAAGCTACGCGGGGGCGAAGCTAGGCAATTGTGTTCCGAAAGGTGGGGAAAGAGTTGAGAAAGCCTAAGGGTTAAAAGATCAAGGGGAGATTCTCCCCTAAGAAAGAATGGACCACTAGGGTCATTCAACATGCAAGAATCAAATAATGTTTGTGCATAGTCCAAGAAACTCGCCTAAGCGAGCTTGGAGGGCGATGAAGATGGCGGTCTTGGGCGGCGGCGAAGCTCCGGTGGAGGGCAAAGGGCTAGGGCCCTAACTCTCTCTAACTCTAGCTAGAAGGAGATAAAGATGAAGAAAATGGAGAAGAGAATAGTTTCTCTAGGAGAGAGGATATATTTAAGGAAGTGGGTTAGAGAAAAACCATGGATGGTCAATTATTTTGGAGGGGAGTAAGTGAAGAGTAGGTGAAGCATGTCATGCTAGAGATGATGAACTCTCCCTTAAGTCCATCCAATGACTGTGATTTTCATGAGGAAATGAAAAGCCAACGGATGGCTAAGCTTGGATTTGCATAAGCAAAAGAAACAAGAAAAAGAAAGAAGAGAAAAGAAAAAGAAAGAAGAGAAAAGAGAAGTAGGCTCACCTAGACTTAGGCTAGAATGGGCTCAAGTCCAAAGAAAAGAATTAGAATAAAATCCAATCCTAAAAGAAAATGCAGAAAAACAAAATAAATTGGGGCAAAAAATCGAGATACGCATCTAGTTACGTATCTGGGATCGGGGTGTTACAGTCTACTCACCTTAAAGAATTTCGTCTAAATTTCGATAAAGGAGGTGAACACAGTAAATACTAGGGTTGACGTAGCAGGAGGAAGTGAAGATGATGTGAAAAGTTTACCAACTTAAGATACGAAAAGATGGGGATAACGCTAGTGGATGACGTCTTCTCACTTTCAAGTTGTTTCTCCCGGAGTATGCCAACTCCATTATACCACTACTAACGGAATAGTCCGAGACTATTGGTTGCTCAGTGTATGACAAATCTAGCTGCAACTCTTCTGAATGATCTAACATTTGGCTCTCATCTCTGACATCTCTTCTTAGCTGAGACACATAGACCACATTGTGAACTCCTTTCAATGATGGCGGTAATGCCAATCTATAGGCCATTTCTCCTACTGATTCCAAAATCTCAAACGGCCCGATATACCTTGGATTCAACTTCCCACGAATACCGAATCTAATCGCTCCCTTAGTTAGAGATATTCTTAAGAACACGTGCTCTCCTGCTTTGAACTCATCAGCCTTCTGTTCATATCTGCTCAAAGCTTTTGTCCGTCTTGTGCTGCACGGAGGTGCTTTCGGATGACCTTGACCTTGTCCATCATCTGGATTATGACTTCTGGTCCAGATGTCTTCTCTCATCAACCTCATCCCAACACAGCGGCGACCTACACTTCCTGCCGTACAACGCTTCAAATGGCGCCATTTTAATACTGGTCTAGTAGCTATTGTTGTAAGAGAACTCTGTCAGGTGCAGATGATCTTCCCATGATCCCTTGAAATCTAGCATACATGCTCTCAACAGATCTTCAAGGATTTGTATTGTTCATTCTGATTGTCCATCTATTTCTAGATAATAAGATGTGCTCAACTCCAAACGGGTTTCCAAACTTTTCTGAAGTCTTTCTTGAAAATGCGATCTGAATCTTGTGTCTTGCTCTGACACGATGCTGGCTGGAAATCCATGTAGTCGAACTACTTTCCGCATTTACATATCTGTCAAAAGCTCTGTAGACTATCTCACTCTGAAAGGTATGAAGTGCATTGACTTCGTGAGACGGTCAACAACCACCTATATTGTATTATTTCCACTCAGACTGAAGGGTAGTGTTGTAACAAAATTCATAGTGATATTCTCCCACTTTCATTCTAGTATCAGTAATCACTAAAGAAGTCTAGCGGATTCTGATGTTCGACCTTCACTTGCTGACATATTAAACACTTTGCCATATACTGTGCGATCTCTCTTCATCGAATTCCATCAGAAGCGTTGCTTCAGTTTCTGATACATTTTTGTCCCCCTGCATGTATAGAATATGCTGAGCTATGCACCTCTGCGCGGACTTGTTATCGAATCTCCCTTGAGTTACACAAATTTTGTTGCCGTAGTAGAGCGCGCCATTCGTATGTATGTGCACATCTGTCTTCTGTCCAGCTTCTACTTGTTCTCTGAATTTCTGTAGTCTAGGATCTTCGCTCGTACTACTCTGATTTCCTCCATCAATGTCAGCTGGATCTAAAATGCCATTAACTATCCCGATGCACTGGTCTTTCGTACCACAGTAAGTTGCATATTCATGTAGGCTTCAGGTTTCCTACTCAGGGCATCGGGCACCACATTAATTTTGCCAGGATGATACTGCAAACCCACATCATAATCCGCCATCAATTCAAGCCATCGCCTTTGTCTCATGTTCAATTCTCATTGTGTGAAAATATACTTCAGACTCTTATGGTTGGTATAGATTAACACATAGTCCTCATATCTTCAATGCAAAGATCACTGCCGCCGGTTCTAGGTCGTGTGTTGGATAGTTCCTCTCATGGGGCTTTAACTATTAGAATGCATAGGCTATTACCATATGGTCCATACCTCCTTTCCCTGTGGGTGTCATCAAGATCGGAGCTATGATCAATTTGTTCTTCAACTTCTCAAATGCAGATGCATACATCCGTCCACACATATTTTTCTCCTTTCCTGGTAAGCTTGTTTAATGGTGCCATAATCTTGGAGAAATCTTGCATGAACTTTTTGTAATACCCGACTAATCCAACGAAACTCTTGATTTCTGTTGCTGATTTCAAAACTGGTTAGTCCTTCACTACTTGAATCTTGCTGGGGTCCACCGATATTTCTTCTCTAGAAACGATGTGACCCAAGAATACTACGCTCTCAAGCCAGAATTCACACTTACGTAGTTTGACATAGAGCTTTTTCTGTCAAAGTGTTTTTAGCACAATCCTCAGATGTTCAGCATGTTCTTCTTCGTGTTTTGGAATAGATCAAAATGTCAATGATGAAAATCACCACAAACTTGTCCAATAATAGGGTGAAAAGACGTTGTTTATTAAAACCATAAAAATTACAGGAGCGTCTATCACTCCAAAAGGCATGAATAAAAACTCGTAATGACCATAACGAGTCCTAAATGTTGTCTTCATGATGTCTTCCTTCACTATCAATTGATGATACCCTGATTGGAGATCCAATTTCGAGAACAATTGGGCTCCCTAGAGTTGATCAAAGAGGTTCTCGATCCTTGGTAAAGGGTATTTTTTCTTAATGGTGACCTTATTTAATTCTCTGTAGTCGATACACAATCTCTTCCTACCGTTCTTATTTGCCAACAATACTGGTGCTCCCCAAGGTGAAGCACTAAGTCTGATTAAGCCCTTATTTGAATACTCCTGTAGTTGTTTCTTCAATATTGCCAGCTCCATAGGTGCCATCCAGTATAGTGGTTTAGAGATCGGGGTCATTCCTAGAATAATATCTATGAAAAACTCGAAAATCCTATCAGGTGAAAGTCATATTAGTTCCTCGAATACATCCAGAAATTCATTCGAGATTGGTATTCTCTTCTTTTTGGCTTCTGCGGTGACACAATCTCCTTGGTTCTTCTGTCCAGTGGATTTACATTCTTCGTTGAACTGAAACTCTGATTGGTGTGAAATCCTGAAAGTCACTTTCTTATCCTGACAATCAATTACTGCATAGTACTTGCTAAACTAAGTTATACTGAGGATCACATCGTATCCAGTGTCCAATATGAACAAGCCCGCTTCCAGTTTCATGCCACGTAACTCCATAGTGTATGCTTTGCAAACTTTATTAGTAGTAACTACCCCATTTCCCGTACTAATTTCCCATTGATTTTCTGTATCTTCAAGGGGTATATAATGTAAAGTGATAAATCTACTTGATATGAAACAATGTGATGCACCAAAGTCAAAGAGAGATAAAACAGGGATTGAGTGGACCAAGATTTTACTTGCCACTACTTCTTCTGATGCCTCGGCCTCCTCGGCGGTCAAATTGTAAATGTGGCCTCTCCCGCGGCCTGCTCCAGCTCTTACTCCTCTCAAGCTGATTATAAGCATGGTGCTAGGAAGGAAGTAGAGCTCCCTTGCCAGTAGGTCCTGGGTTCTTTACTGGTGGTGCTGAAAGTGTTGGTGGTGTTGGTACGACATTCCCTTGAACAGACAATCACCTACTGAATGATATCTGAATCCACATATCAAACACAACACATTAGCCATTCGGCAGTTGTGTTGAATGTGCCCGGGCTTCTTGCAATACCCGCGTACTAACTGCTGAAGGGAGGTTGAATGAACGCTTAACCATCTGGGCACCAATGGGACTGAATGGGTTTCCCTTATCCATCAGTTGGAATAGCCACTTCACTACTTATTTTGCATCTGACTCCTATTTTTCTTCTCTAAACTATGCTCATATCACGTGCTATGGTGAGGACCTGAGAATAAGTCTTTAGCTGTTGGAATATGAGAAGCATCTGTATATCCATCTTTAGGCCTTGTTGGAATCTGCTGGTTCGATTCTCCTCTTCGGCCACCATGTAGGGCGTGAACCGACTGAGTCTCAGAAATTTCGCAGCATATTCATCCACGAACTGATTCCACTGTTGTAGTCTGATGAATTGCTCTTTCATCTCTTTCTTGGCATATGAAGGGAAGAACCTCTCAAAAAACTCTTCGAGAACTGATCCCAAGAAATGAGTTTCTCTAGTCTTGCTTCTTCAGCAAGCCACCAGGTTCGGGCCACATCTTTCAGTTGAATCTTGGCTACTTCCACTTGATTCTTACTAGGAATCCTGGCTGCTTTTAAAAGGTCGGTCGTGTCTATCAATCACTGTTCAGTATCCAAAGGCTTCTCAATACCATAAAAGACGATCGGCTAGAGTCTTCGGGAGTCAAAAACATTCCCTACTCTCTGTTCTCGGGGTACAGTCAATAATCCTGACATAAGAGCACAATCTGCTGTTTACTCTCCATCATGCCCTGAAGTATCTCATCAGGTTGGTATTCTCCTCACTATAACCATCTCTAGAAGTGCCAAGATCGTTACGACCTCCATGTGTCCATAACTGATTGGTCGAAAGGAGTTGGAGGAAGAAAAGATGGAACGATCTTAGGATTCAAGGGATAGATTACCAAGAAGAAATTGATAACATTGTACTTGAGGTTGGAATGTATGACCATGACTCGCGCATTCCAGCTACAAATTAATCTCTCATTAATGTACTGATTGGATGTACCGAAGATAAAAACCTAGAGCTCTGATACCAACCTGTAACACTCCGCCCCGGGCGGGAACGAGGACGCTACTGCTACGTACATATGTTGGGCTGGAATACCCCAACGTATGTACGCTAAGTATCAGTACGGGAAAAGAGTCAAAGTACAGAAGTACGGTGATAATATATATTCCAACAATAAAGGTATGAGTACATTGTTATTGCAAAACGTAACTTAATATTACATGAATATTACATCACGAGAAGGTACAAAAGTAAAATTACAAAATATGAAAAAGACTGAAAAGATGCTCACGAGCTGCAGAAAGGTGATTCTCGTGAATATGACAAAAGGAGCTGGCTGAGAAGAGATCTACTGCCGCTCCGATTGCTCCACAAAGAAAGTATGGTCTCCGCTGAAGGGTCAACTTCGTCTCAGGCTCCGAGATCTGAACATGCAGGTCCACATTTGTCAGAAGGCAACTCAATGAGTGTGTAAAATGAAGCCAAATGGCATGCACAGGTAATCATACGTATGTAAAACAGTGTCCAGTGAAGTCATGCAAGTACAGACTAATCATAACAAGGCAACCTCAAAATACATGAAAACAGATTTATTGTATTAGTAAAACTCATCCAATTTGTATGCATCCACATAAAAATCGAGCGAGGTTTGTTATTGAGAACTGATGGAGATCGACGAACTGTGTTTAAAGTGGGTCCCGTGCAATTATCCGAGGACCACGACCCATGAGTATCTGGTGCTGAATCAGAACGTACCGCTAGGTACTGGGACTTATTATAGGCCCGATAAGAATAATTGAGTAGGGGTGTCAGTATACCCCGCGTAAACTCTTGTGGCCGCAGGTAAAACCCCAAGTTTTATTGCGCAACTTATCCACCCTAAACACGAAATCATATTGGTATCCATTAGTTTCGACCATCCTGGTGTAAGTCATCTAATTATTATATTACATATATGCGATGTGACATAAGGAGCATGCTTGCGACATGACTGCATGATAGCTTGATGAATCATGGATTCTCATAAATCAACATGTAGTACAACATGATACTTGTTGGTGAAGTGAAACATTAATTAAGAGTTAAATAATGAACAATCCACCAAAAATAGTTAAATACTAAATTTAATAGCAAAATATCATTTGAGATTTCAAGGATAATTATAATAATTAAAATCAATTTTATGAGTATAAGATAGAGGAAGTTGGGCATGTACGGCGCTCGGTGCGGGCGGTGGCACTACGGGCGGGCGGTGCTAGGCTCGGGGGGCGCTATGCGTCCGGTGAAGCTACGTGCATGCGAAGCAAGGCAATTACCTTCCACAAGGCGGGAAAAGAGTTAGGAAAGCCCGAGGGCTAAAAGATGAAGGGGAGTTCTCCCCTAAGAAGGAATAGATCACTAGGGCCATTTGACATGCAAGAATCAAGTGATGTTTGTACATAGTGCAAGGCACTTGCCTAAGGGAGCTCGGAAGGCAACGAAGATGGAGGTCTTGGGCAGCTGTGAAGCTCTGGTGAATGACAAAGGGCTAGTGTCCTAACTCTCTCTAGCTCTAGCTAGGAGGAGAAGGAGGTGAAGATGAAGAAAATGGAGAAGAGAATGGTTTCTCTAGGAGAGGGTATATATAGGGAAGTGGTTTAGAGAAAAACCATGGATGGTCAATGATTTTGGAGGGAGTAGGCGAGGAGTAGGTGAAGAGTAGGTGAAACATGCCATGCTAGAGATGAACTCTCTCTTAAGTCCATCAAAGGACTAATATTTCATGAGGGAAATGAAAAGCTAAAGGATGGCTAAGATTGGATTTGCATAAGCAAGAGAAAAAAAAAGAAAAGAAAAGAGAATTGGGCTAGCCTAGACTTGGGCTTGGGCTAGAATGGGCTAAGTCCAAAGAAAAGAATTGAAATAAAATCCAATCCTCAAAGAAAATGAAGAAAAACAAAATAACTTGGGGCAAAAAATCGGGATACGCATCTAGATACGTTTTTCAGGATCGGGGTGTTACATTTATGTTGGGTAATAGATTCATAAGAATTTAATTTGTAAACTGTGCATGTCGAAAAAAATGACACAATTTGATGTTTGTAGGTAGCATCATTGTAAACCCTCACGAGACTATAACTCGTCTTATAGGGTAACCTTGAGGTTTAAAGGCTTATTGCATACGCTCAATGCAATTTTGTTCCCTACGAAAATGGAAGTATATATATATATATATATATATATATATATATATATATATTATATATATATATATATATATATAAAGAGAGACTTGTGTCATTCTAGAAGGATTCGAGACCAAATCCTTCCCATTCAAATACAACCCTATGACATCTGAATGCAAGATCCATTCTTTTAAAGTTGATCTACATTATTTCAAGTAATCAAAAATAAAAAATCATGTATTTTGAATACTTTTTGCCCATCCATCAAGTAGGCGCAAAATAGACTGCTCAAAATAGCATATTGCTTAGATCTATGTTTTTAGACATATAAATGCTCGATCCGATCATTTCATCATGATCTAAACACTTAAAAACTCCCACAAATGAATTTTATTAGATTTCAAAAATTCTACACCGTTAAACTAACCAACTCACTATTTCGGCCGTCCATTTTGTGCTTACTTGATGGATAGGCAAAAAATATTCAAAATGTAAGATTTTTGATTTTTAGTTACTTGAAATAATGTAGATCAACTTCAACGGAGTGGATCTTCTATTCAGATGTCGTAAGATTGTATTTGAGTGGAAAGAATTCGGCCTCAAATCCTTCCAGAATGATAGAAGTCTATCTCTCTCTCTTTATGTATATACATATACATATATGATATATAAGAGTTTGCTTGAGGACAAGCAAAAATAAGGTTTGAGGTATTTGGCAAGTCTAATATTTTCTATTATTTTAATATTTTTATTAAATGATTTTAGGAATTAAATTGTGAGTGAAGCAATGATATAATAATTTTATGATCTGCATGTTTTATTGTGCACAAAGACAATTTCCAGTCAAGAGAATCTTTGAAGCAATTTATCAACAGGTCATAAACATGACACACAATAGCATATCAGGGCAAAGCAACAAATCTTAGCTGGAAGCAAGCAAAATCATAACTAAATCTCAAGTCCCAACCGCTCAACAGCTAGCACAAGTTTGGTCGATCTTAATAACAGAAAAAGGAAAGGATAAAAAGGAATTTTATCAAATAATTCCATGAGAATCAAAGAGAAAAACATTTGGTATCAAATCCCAACTAAATTTCGGCCAACTCCAATAAATTCCCAAGCATCAGCAGCTATAAAGAGGATGGAGCTCGACAACAAAAGAGGGAGAGTTCACAAAAGAGTGCATCTTAAAGAAGAACAGTGCCTATGATTTCAGAGAAGAAAAAGGCTACGATTCAGAGAGGAGAACAAGTCACGTGAGCATGAACCATTAGCTACGCTCTCTCTCTCTGTGAGTTGCAATTTTTTTATTAAAACTTTTACAATGGAAGTGAAATTTGTATGGCTAAAAAATTATTCTTGGGTTATGAAGCTTAAATTCTAGGGTTGTAACTATTGATTGTTTTTTAGATGATTGGAGCTACATTTTTATTTTCAATGTCAGAATAATTGATACTGAGATACGTTATGCTTAGGACATGATCTGAGATAGCTTATGCCTAGGATATTTTATTCATGCATTGAATTGTTTTATTTCATTGTCATCGAGATATTCTATGTCTATTGGTGCTACTAGCATGATGAGTAGATATGTTATACTTAAATGAGTGAGAAAACTCCGAGTGATGAGTGATTCTATGATTTCAAGCCATAGATTTGGTGGATTAAAAACCCAAGAATCATTTGAAATTGATATCTCTCAAGTATTTGATATTTGCCAAGTTTAGTTTTAGTTTAGTTTAGTTTAATTTAGTTAATTGATAATTTAGAAAAGATTAAAAAATCAATTATTTTCTTCAATAATCTTTGATTAGAAATTCAACACAAAACTCCCTGTAGATTCGACTTAGTCTTACTGCTATACTCAATATTAGTAATCAGATTTAATTCAAATTTGTATTATTTTGCGGATTTAATGATGTTCATTTTAAAGCGATCATATACCCCTCGTGAACCTCAATGAAACAGGAGTTGTTAGATAAACTGTAGATTGGAGCATACTGCTACAGATGAGTTGAAGAGACTACTTCAACTGCTAATGTTCAAGTGAATTTGTGAACAATTACCTTTAGCCGCACCATGGGCTATCAAAAGCCTGTGCTTGAATTCAAGCCTTTCGCTTGATGCTTGGTTTGCACCTATAAAAGAAAGCCAAGGATTTTTGTAATGTATATAACATGGGTCAGAAATTGTACAAGGAATATTATTAAAGGAAAAATACCATATAAATGAGTTGAAACACTGCCATTTGGTAAGTACTCATAGATAAGCATCTGCAGATTGCTTTCTTGGCAATAGCCCAAGAGGCTCACAAGATTTCGATGTCGAATAGACGACAAGTAACGGACCTAAAAGAAAATTTTATCAGCCTGGAGCTAATTAGATTCAATTTAAAAACAAAATAAAAATGCAAGTAATTGCCGAAGGGAAGCAGTAGTTTCCATTAAAAAGATACTAAAATGAAAAGGGAAAGAAAACAATTGCCAAAGTGCATCTGATAAATTACTCTTATATAAATGTCTAATCTACAATGGTATCAATTATGGAGCATCACATTGAGAAATGCTGTTTACGATCATAAGAGAAGGTTAATGTGGTGTTTAACAACATATGTTAAAATAAAAGGTCAAATTTGTCAACTTATAGCACAAAAGGAAATGGAAAAGAAAAGCATAAAAGACGCTAAAGTGGGAAGTCTCAGAAACTTAAAATCCATGAAGCCGAAACAACTTGTTGGATTATCAACAACCAACAACTCACAGTGTTCTGCGCATTTATACTGCATGAACACATTAATAGACATATATCCAGTAACTTATGAGGGTGAAAGTATTGCTCAAATATGAAAAGGAAGGGAAATTTTGGGATAAAATGGAACCTTTACTTATATGCAGTTGCACAACATGCATCCATGCTGCCTATGAATATGTAGAAGTTTAACTAGGCCAAATATAATCAAAATAAATAACATATCATATTTATCAAATAACTGAATGATCAAGAAGATGCTAAAAGTGGAGAGAGGCACAATTTAGAATCAATGCAGGTCTGAGCCTAAATTCAGTCTCTTCATAGCTTCAATTACTTCTCTGCAACTAAACCAAGTATGCGAATGAGTTTAGATGCATGTATCGGTAGTCCTATTTCCAATCAATTCTACAAAAAGGGTCTTACTACCTCTTCAATAAAATCTCGACTCGCTGCAGCTTCTCTTCTTTTAATAGCAACAATCATCCCATCTTGAAGTAGACCTTTGTAAACTTCACCAAACATACCATACCCAATGAGATTGATATTGTTGAAATCCTTAGTAGCCAGGTTTAGTTCCTCCAGAACAAAGCATCGGGCTCCTTGAATGTCTGACGCATAAGAGATGCCTCCATGCAAGGACAATTCAATATTCCGTCCCACTGAGAGGTTAAGATGACCATAATATGCATTTAAACCCCCACAAATAGACCATATAGTGATAAAATTTAAAAGCCTTATTTCAAAGAATATAGTTTTGCGCATATAAATAATAATTTGCACCACA
This sequence comes from Agave tequilana, assembly GCA_038442645.1. NCBI lineage: Eukaryota > Viridiplantae > Streptophyta > Magnoliopsida > Asparagales > Asparagaceae > Agave > Agave tequilana. The sequence continues at coordinate 447,704 of JAVJIF010001967.1, forward strand.
GCCGTTACCTTGTAGAGAAGGGTCTGATGAATTGGTCTCTGACGATCTAGAGATGCTTCTACTGTGCAACAAGCAATATCGCACAAAGATGATCACTATCCCGACCAATGCCACAGCTCCTACAGCACCTCCAAGAGCTGCTGCAAGAGTCCTTGACATCTGGTGGTATGGGATCCACCTCAGTGCAGTGGTATGGTGCTAAGGAACTTCGGTTCTTGATACATTGAAACTGTAAAGAAGTTGTTACCCAACAATTAAAAACAGAATTACAAGAAACAACAATTAACTAAAAGTAAAACCAGTCAGTATTCAATATGTTACCATCTGGCACAGTTCAACAGGATTCCTCGAGAGAAAGCTTTAACGTTGTCATTTAAATTGAAGCAGGATCACCTATATGAACAGTTTCTTGGTAGAAAATTCCAGTAGATCTATGAATCCTCTATGAAAGATTGGTGAATTCCTGACAAAAGCCACTAATGAAAGAAAAGGGCTTGGCGCATATCCTATCCGTGCCACTGGTTAAGCCAATGTAACTGTTTAGATGAAATATTCATGTCCCACATTACGGAAGAATAGAAAGAGAAATGGAGGAATTAGAAAGTTAGGGTCAATTCTTATCAGCTTAGACATTTAAGTCAAACTGGTTCCCAGCCTCTATTTTAGTCTCATCTAACTCTCTGCTTGAGTGCTCTTCCAAGAAGTTTCGGCGCAGGATGTGAGCCACTAGCGAGCGGAATCTCATGTGATTTCCGAGCTGTGAGGCAGTGACCAAGGTCTAATTTCCATAGACAATGTGATGTAATATGGGGGAATCGCAATCACCTTCAATTAGATAGAAAAGAAAACTAGGGTTTGAGAGAGAAAAATAAGAATTTGGATAGATTTGGGCACCCCTGTGGCACACAATCGAGCTTCACACCCCTTAACACCAATCTCAAGAACTCAAAGCACGAAAAATTTCACTGGAAATTTTCAAATTCATTCATTCAATCACAATAAGAGAAGTCTTGAGGCATATTTACAGGCTTTACAAAAGTCTAGTCTCAGAACATAACCGATGTGGTACTAAATTTTCAAATAAAAGAAAACAATGAAATTCAAAATAAACTAATATCAAAACAACTAAAATCAAAAGAGTGTAGCAGGCCGTCTTCTCGTGTAGACTTGTTCAAACAATGTGATGCTCTCATCGTTTCCCCTAGGGTGAGAAAAACTCGGCCCTGTCGAGTGTGGACTGAGAACCTGCTGCTGGCTGTGATAATGCTCAAGTAGGTCGGGGTCAACCCATTAGAGATCCTCCTCAGTAATCCAAGATTTTTTTTAATTTAGTTCTTCCTCTCTACTTTACCAAATAGCGTCATGTTCCTTCATCTCTAGTAGAGACAATCTGATCATTCAAAATAGAATCTATGTTCTCTATTTGTATAGGATAAATTAGGAGGAAGTGCAGGTAATGGGGGCTCTCAGAAGGAAAGTTGTGGGTAGGCTCATCCAGAAATGAATTAGACGGTGTATCAATAGTACCTCTATATCGAACCAAATCCTCGACATTAAAGTGCAACTAATGTCAAAATCTAGTGAGAGGTCTACCACATAAGCATTTGAATTGATCATCTGAAGGATTTGAAAAATTCTTGTGCTTCGCTTGTGCAATTTCTTCACGGCTCCTGAGGAAACCGTTTAGGTCTCAGGCAGACGATCACATAGTCACCAACATTAAATATTCTTAATCTACCGTATAAATTAACAAAAGCTTTATAATCAGTATTATTTTTTATTATTTTGTCTCTGATTTTCTCATGTAATGCACATATGTGAGATGCAAATGCAGATACATAGTCTTATACCCTAGAATGGTGATGATCCATAGAGACTAAATCAATTGGTTATCTAGACTTAAAGCCAGTTATCATCTCAAATAGACTAAGATCTGTGGTCTTATTGATAGAATTGTTGTGTGCAAACTCAGCCATCAGCAAGATCAAATCCTAAGTTTTTAATTTTCTCCTACTAGACACCTAAGGAGATTTTTTAAGATCGTATTGACTAACCAGTTCGTCAATCAGTCCGTGGGGGGAAGGCCGTCGAGAATTTTAGTTTGGTTCCCATCTTGTGGCATAGTCTCTGCAAAAAATAATTAACAAACTTGACATCTCTATCTGACACCATGGTCTAAGGTAATCCATACAACTTGACAACATGATCAATGAAAATGATAGGTACAAAGAATATATCTAAGGTCTTGGAACATGAAATAAAGTGAGCCATAATGAAAAATCTATCTACTGCTAGAACAGAGTCATGTCTTTTCTGTGTTTTTGATAATCTTAGTACAAACTCTAAGCTCACATCTTGCCAGAGGTAAATAGGTACTGGGAAATAAGTGTAAGGACCGACAATCTGCTTCTATTGTTTAGCCAGTTGACAAGTGTGACACTGACTAACAATCTTAGCAACATCTCTCATCAAGCTCAGCCAGTAAAATATGTGCTCAATGGCCTCAATCGTCTTGTTTTGGCTAAAGTGTCTAGCCAGACCTCCAATCTATAACTTTCAAGAGAGAAAATCTCTGAGAGAAGGGAAATATACAACTTACAGAATCTAAATAGATACCTGTCATGTAACAGAAAATCATCTATCTCTCGAGTAAGCTAGTCCATAGTGTGATATATATTTCTTCAAAGTCAGAACATGACTCATACACCTCTCTCAATCTTTCAAACCCTATCACTTTTACGCTTATAGCTACCAATATTATCACTATTGACTGAGCATGTCAGCGGCCTTATTCTTAACTCTTGCTTTGTGCTTAAGGACAAATGTGTAATCTTAGAGGAACTTTACCCACTTGCTATATCTTGCATTTAGCCTCTTTTGAGAGTTGAAGTATTTTAGCGCCTCATAATTCGAATGCAACACAAACTCCTGCAGTAGTAGATAATATTACCAGTAGCATAAAACCTGCACAACCGTATGAAATTTCTTATCGTATGTAGAGTATCTTTGTCGGGCGTCTTTTAATTTCTCACTGAAATAGGCAACATGATTTTCTTGACTCAGCACACCACATATCACAAGTCCTGATGCATCACATACTGCTTCAAACATCTTTGAAAAATTCGATAGACGTATAATAAGAGCTTCAGTCATCTTCTTTACTTTCTCAAAAGTCTTGGTGGTGGCAGGATTCCATTGAAATCCATCATTTTCAAGTAGCCGATTATTGGTGTCATGATAGCGCTAAAGTTTTTAATGAATCGATGGTAGAAAGTGTATGGCAACTCCTGACTTCTCTAACCTCCGGGGTTGTGGCCACTCTATAATTGTCCTTATCTTTTCAGGGTCTATAGAAACTCCTTCATATGAAACCACAAATTCAAGAAAGATAATCCTATCTATACAGAAAATACACATTTTTGGGTTTGCAAAGAACTTTTTAGATTGAAGTGTGCGAAGAAATTATCTCAAGTGGTTCGTATGTTGCTTTTGAATTTGGCTGTAAATCAGTATATCATCAAAAAATACCACCACAAATTTACCAATAAATGACCGCAACAGCTGAGTCATAACTCTCATGAAGGTGCTAGGAGTACTGGACAGTCCAAAGGGCATAATCATCCACTCATATAACCCATCCTTAATCTTAAATGCAGTTTCTCACTCATCTCTTGGCAAATTTTAATTTGATGGTACCCACTTTTAAGGTCAATCTTAGAAAATATTGTAGCACCCGATATTAAATCTAGCATATCATCAAAACGGAGAATAGGAAAACGATACTTGACAGTAATTTTGTTAATTGCATGACTACCCACACACATACGTCATGTGTCATCCTTCTTTGATGCCAAAAGTGTGAAAATTGTACATGGCCTCAAACTCTCTCTGATGAACCCTTTGTCAAGGAATTCATCTGTCTTTTTAATTCAATATGCAAGGTTCATCCTATAATGAGACAGGTCTGGCAACGTTGCTCTTGCGACTAGGTCAATGACATGTTCAATGTCTCTCATTGGAGGCAACTCGCCTGGCAGATCCTTAGGCATCAGAAAACTCTTCTAGTACTGGCTTAATGTGTCCTAGATCTATAACTCGATCTTTGGCTCAGTTTCTCGAGCCACAAATACATAACAAGTTCACCCTTCGTTTAAGCTCTTCTTGAGCTAATCAGGGCAATCAAGTTCATCACCATCTTTCCTTTTCTCTTATCAACTTTCTTTTCAGGAGTTGGTGATTTAGGTTGATTCGACATTAACTTTACTTTTCTGTCGTTATGGACGAATGAGCAGTGATTGGTTTGTCCATATATGGTCATATCTAGGTCGTCATAAAATGATATGACCAACATCCACAGGAAGTATGCCACACCACATATTATCTGTATATGTGACAATCTGGATAAGAATCTGACATCTCGCTTGAACATCATAGATGTAGCGTCATCCATGAGACCTTATAAGGATTTAGATGCTTCACTAGTTTCATTCCCCTAATGTGGTAATTAGCTTCGACGCGACGGCACTGATACAACTGCCACTATTCACTATGACTTTACATCTTTTCTTCCTAATTTTGTACATATTTGAAATATGACAGTTCTTCTCTATTATTGACCTGTTCGGGCTACGTTAAAGTGCACCTAACTACTCCTAAATAAGTTCTGTCATAGCTAAGAGTTAGGTCAACTAATACTAAAGTCCAAAGCAGCCAATGAATTCACAATCCTCAGCAGAAGCATTCGAGTCGTCGTTTTGTTGGTGCACAAGCACTTTATGACCTTCTTCTTCATTTTCTTCTATGGAAACTTCCACTAGAAGGGTCTTAGTTTGACTTGGATACTGGTTTGCAAAGTGTCCATGTCACTGACATCTATAATATTGGGTACGCGGGTTGGCCTTCACTGGCTCGCTAGTGATTTTCTTCTCAAAGGTTGTCAGTTTTGTACTAGATGGACACGCAGTTTGACACTTGAAGAACCAGAAGCTGGTTTGCTTAGGGCCGGGAAAGGATAGGTTATAGCTAGGTTTGCTAACGGTTATTATATTAGAGTTATTCCTAAAATCAGTTCATTGAAAGAAGGATCCTTTAGACCCATCTAGATTGGTGATCAGCTGATACGCATGTTCCAAGGTCTTGATGTCTCGAGATACAAACTATCGATGGTAGTCATATGTAAGGCCTGACCTAAACCTAGATAGGATCTGTTCGGGAGATTTTAGCTCAATGGCACTGCAACGATTCAAATATTCATCAAATTTTGTGATGTAATCGGTGGCCGACTTGTTTTCTTGAGTTAACTTGCTCCCTTTATCCAGTAACTGTTGACTAAAAGAAGGTGGAAGATATTCAAGCCTAAGTTTATATTTCATGTCCTCCTAAGTCTCAACTGGATATTCCTTCTAAATCGTGTCATCCTTTCAAGGTTTCCCAATACTGTTCAGCTTGTCTAATTAATTTCATAATCGTAAATCGAAATTTCCTAGACTCTGACATGTCGCACCAACGAAAGTAGCAGTCCATGAGTAATTCCAATTTATAAAAGCCTGAGGATCTAAACGTCCGTCGAAAGATAAAGCATTTACTTTGACATATTGGGCTTCGTGCCCTCAGTATAGTAAGGCTGAGCTTGCCTACGACAAGGTGTCATATTGTTAACTCGGGACTCGTTCTCCCTTTAGGAGTCTGGTGTTCTCCTTCGATTTGTTTCTACCTTATCAAGTCGTGAGTCTAGATCCCTGCAATTAGCGTGAGGCAGATCTCTATACATTTGCAGTCGTTGGTCTATCTGATCCATCCAAACAAGGATCGCGTCAAGTGTATCCTTAATGCTAGAGTCCATGGGTGAAAAAATTTCTCCTATTTAAAAAATTTTCTTATTTCTAGTTAGCATGCAATTTTTTAATTAGTCCTAAATGATAACTTTATTTTTTTTAATGCAAACAAATGACAAAAACTGGTGCAAAGTGCAAATTGCCCTAATGGTAAAATGGATGCTAATGCAAGAGGAATTGAGATCAAATTAATGATGAATAATACCAATTTAACGTAGGAGATCCAAAAGCCAGACTCAATAAGAGCCCAGACAGGAGCCTCAGTCGATTGCCTGGTAAACCGGGCAATACAGAGAAAAATAACAGAGAGGCAGAAACAGAATGTCGGTCGACCGCCCTGTCGACTGACCCAAGGAAGAAAAGACTGAGCCAGTCCTTCGGTCGACCGTCTAGTCGACCAGCCAAAAGACAGGTTTCAAACAAAGAGCTCAACTCTTTAGCCAGTCGACCGCCTCATAAACCAGCATTGTAAGAAAAGATTAGCGGTCAAACGCCACGCGAATATTAGCAATTTTGCTTTAGATTAGGATTTTGTATTCGGGTTCGATTTGGATTCTTATTGATTTTCTTTCTTTATTTTGATTTTGATTTTTATTTTGAATTTAGATTTTATAGATAGATTAGGCTCATTGTAAGTCTATAAATAAGCCGTTGTATTCTCTAATTTGGATCCCGCTTTTGATTAATAAAATTGAGTTTATTCTCTCCTATTGCTCGTGGATATGAATTGCTACCTTTGTGGATTCGAGTAAATTACTTGTAGATTCGAGTGTCGTGCTCGTTTCAGGGTTCATTGGCGTTAGAACGAGATCTAGCCGGCATCATTCGCTTTCGCATCCCGCGTCAATTGGTATCAAAGCTACAGCTACATTCCAACGATGGTCGAAGACGACGAAGAACAACCAAGCCTTTCCACAAGGGTAGGTGTTGTTGAAGGAGTATCACTAATATCAAATCATCCTTGGACCGTATGACCCAAGCAATTGAAAGGATATCTTTCTAGATCGATGATCGAAGTCTTATCGATGGTACATACTGAAGCGAACGTGAGCATTCATCAATCAACCATCATCCACTGCCTCCACCTCCATCAGTAATCCTCATCCACAACCTCCACCACAACAAATTCCCCTCTAACGAAAACCACCACGACAACACCCACACCAACCATCACCACCACCAAGTCGTCCTCTACGGAATCTTCCATATGAAGATCTTTCTGACAAGGTGAAATTCAACATCTTCTATCCAGAAGAAGACTCCGAAGACGAGGCTTATGACGGAAGGGTGGCCTATAAGCAGGCCCTAGGTGAATGGCTAATCTTAATCCCGACAGGGAAGGGGGATTCCCTTTTCCTAACCCGGATATGAGAAGAGGAGACCCAAATTCTAACGAGTATAGGATGAAGATCGACATTCCTTCTTTTACTGGGAATGTTGATATCGAATCCTTCTTGGACTAGGTTTATGAAGTAGATAAAATTTTTGACATGACTTACATCGCTGAGGAGAAGCATGTTAAGTTTATGGCATACAAGCTCAAGGGAGGAGTAGCCGTATGGTAGAACCAGCTACAAATCACATAAGAGGCGCCAAGACAATCTACCTGTAATGACTTGGAGATGCATGAAGCAACTCTTATAAGGTAGATTCCTTCCACCCGATTATCAACAGATCATTTACAATCAATTTGAGCAATGCAGACAAGGCACAAGGACTGTTGCAGCATACACGGAGAAATTTTTTCGTTTTCATCTCAGTGCGACCTATCCATGATGGAGGAACAACAAATAGCCAAGTACATCAGCAGGCTAAGGTACTCCGTCCAAGAATGCATGATCCTCCATGATGTGTTCTCTGTAGATGAAACTCACACTAAGAACATGAAGATAGAGAGGCTACAAAGTAGATGTTCACCTTGTCAATCGAAGAGCCATTAGGAGATGAGAGAGCTCAGTCAAGCTCCACGGCGGCTGATCAACCACTAGCACAACGATGGCCAAAGCCTTTATGTCAACCCCAACAACAAACCCTGCACTCAAAAAGGGGAAAGAAAATCCTACACCAAGCCTGGGATTAGCAAGTGCTATAAGTATGATGAGCCTGAACATAAATCCAATGAGCGTTTAAAGAGGAGACAAGTTAACATGGCATAATGATGTGCAAATTGAGACTGATCTGGAAGACTCTGATATTATCAAAGAACATAAAGATCTCGTAGCTTATGTTGTTCAGAAAATACTCTGCAACCAGAAGATCTCTGACACCACACATCGACATTAAATTTTCTACTCAAGGTGTTCAGTCAAGAATAAGGTATGTAATCTCATCATCGACAATAGAAGCTGTGAGAACATCGCGTCTAAGGCACCTATAGATTATTTGAAGCTGGAGACAAAGCCGCATCATTATCCCTACGATATTAGGTGGATAAAGAAAAGCCCCTACATCAAGGAAACGGATCAATGTTATGTTCCTATTTCCATTGGTAAATTCTATCAAGATTCCATTGCATTTTTAAAACATTAAAGTTTCAGGTATCCCAGAGCGCCCCACTCTATTACACATAAATTTGCGTAGTGATTATCCCGTCTCCAAACTAATCCCTAGGTATCCAAGGGACATATTAAGCCAGTGACGTGATGCTATCGATATGGACAAATACCATATTCTTTTGAGAGGCCATGGCAACATGATGTTGACGTGATGCACAAGGAAAAGAGAACATATTTTTGTTCACATGGAAGGACAAAAGAATTGTCATTCGATCAATTCCGCCTACTCCAAATCTACACAAGAAAAAAAACGTCAAGACTCATGTCCCTATGCAATCAAATTGATCGAACTCAAGGACCAGTTCTTTTGAAGAGGGAGATACTAATATAGGAGAGCAGAGCGAGAAGTCCAGACTCAACAAGAGCCCAGACAAGAGCCTCAGTTGACCGCCGGTTGATCGGGAAATACAGAAGAAAACAACAGAGAGACAGATACAGGATGTCCGTCAACCGCTCGGTCGATCGACACAAGGGAAAAAAGACTGAGCCAGCCCCCCAGTCGACTGCCCAGTTAACCGGCCAGAAGACAGGTTTCAAACATAGAGCTCGGCTCTTTAGCCAGTGCTCTTTAGCCGGTTGACCGCCTGGTCGATCGACATCGCAGGAAAGACTAGCGGTCAACCACCACGCGAGTATCAATAATTTTGATTCAGATTATGATTTTGCATTCAGGTCCAATTTGAATTCTAGTTGATTTTCTCTTTCTTTATTTTGATTTTCTTTTTCTTTATTTTGAATTTAGATTTCATAGATAGATTAGGACTCATTGTAAGTCTATAAATAAGTTGTTGTAATCTCTATTTTGGTATCCAACTTTTGATTAATAAATTAAGTTTATTCTCTCCTATTGCTCGTGGATTTGAGTTGCGACATTTACTCATGGATTCGAGTAAATTGCTTGTAGATTTTAGTGTTGTGCTCGTGGATTCGAGTACTTTCCTATCTGAAGACTATTTTAGGGTTCGTTGGCGCTAAAACGAGATCTAGACGGCGTCGTTCACTTTCTCGCGTCACAATTTTAAGCCCTATTGATTAGCACGTGATTAAGAAAATATAATATCAGGAATGTGATTAAATTACATGTGATAACAAAGTAAGTTTTCAAATTAATTTAAGTAATCATTGATTCAAATCAATTAAGTTGCTCGGTTAATATTGATTTTGATTTCCACTTAAGGTCAGATCACACAATCGCACCTTTATGGACAGCAATCAATAATTCTATTTTATGACATATTTAAGAATTAGCTATCTAATTAAGGGAAAGAAATAACTGAATAAAATTTTCAAAGATTATATGAGAGACGATCGAAGATCGAACCTAAATCTAAATCTGTCGACACGTAGCTCTAATTACCACAAGTTCAACGCCTTGAGAACGGCTCGAATCGGACTTCGAATAGCCAAGAAACAACCTAAAAATGAGACTGGATCTGCTAGTAGATCTGTCTGCAAAATCGGTCTACTAACTGGTCGGGGTACTGTAGCAACCGGGTCAACTCGTGTCGGCTCGGGTCTGAGCCAGCAGTTCGGGTAAGCTCGGATCAGAGTCGGTGGCTCAGGTATGAGCCAGCGGCTTAGGTCAGCTCAAGTCGGCTCAGTCGTCTCAGGTCGGCTAAAGTGAACTGATGATGTCAGTGCGATTGGGTTGGTTGCGGTTTTGAGCTAGCTTACTCGGCTTGAGTTAAGCCGATGTCTTCGTATTCGGCTGGATCGAGTCGACCTAGTCATCGTTGGCTCATTGGGAGGCAGCGACAACGAGGTGGCGGGAGGATCTAGCGGCGGCGATGAGATCTAATGGCAACGACGAGGTGGCGGCGCTAATCGAGTAACGATGTGGTAGTGGAAACGAGATCTGATGGTGATGACGAGGCAGCAACGCTGATCTGATGGCGGCGAGGATCTGGCGGCGACGACGAGGTGTCAGTGCTGATCTGATGGTTGCAACGACGAGATCAAATCGCGATGATGAGGTGGCAGCGATGATTTGACGGTGAGGATCTGGCGAAGACGATGAGGTCTGATGGTGATGATGAGGTGGCGAGGCTGATCTAGAAGCGATGACGAGGTGGTGGGATCTGAGCGAAATCAGTAAACTAGTGACGACGGTGGAACAATGGTGGCGGGCTTAGGAGCTAGGGTTAGGGTTTTGGTGGGAGGTTGCGTTGGGGAAGATGAACAGTTGAGTTTTTTAGCAAATTAAGGTTATGGAAAAGGGAGAATTTTTTTGAAGGGGATTGAAAATCTAGGCTCTGATACCAAATTTGATGTAACATGAGTGATTGCAATCACCTGCAATTTAGATAGAAAAGAAAACTAAGGTTTGAGAGAAAAAAAGAATTTGAATAGATTTGATCTTCACCTCTTGCACATAATCGGGCTTCACATCTCTTATACCAATCTTAAGAACTCAAAGCTCAAGAAATTTAACTCGAAATTTTTAAATTCACATTCAATCCCAATAAGAGAAGTCTTGAGGCCTATGTATACGCTTTATAAAAGTCTAGTCTCAAAAGATAACGATGTGGTCCTAAATTTTCAAATAAAAGAAAATAACTAAACTCAAAATAAACTAAAATTGAAACAACTAAAACCAAAGGAGTGCAGCACACAATCTTCTCATGTAAACTCGTTCAAACGATGTGTGATGCCCTCATCACAATGAAGATCTTATGGATAAAGTCATGTGAAGTCCCATGCGAATCCGAGGTGTTGGGCTGTCACGCAGCATACACCCCTAGTATATTTTTGACACTTTCTCCCTCCCTCAAAGATGCTAGGTATGATTAATTCTGAGTTTATGGAAACTATTATATACTGGACGCTTTTCAGTTTATATCCCATGTGAGACAATTCACTCTAACTTGGGGTATTACATATTCCTCTTGTTTCAAGGTATGGCATACTCGTCATACTAACACTTCATTTCATCAACCAACATGTGATTCTAGAGGTAGACCTTGTGCATTCTAGAGGTAGCTCCCACAAATTCAAGAAGTGGCCCCCACCACATTTATGTGCAGCGTGGCACTTTGCTTCATGTAGCACTTAGCTCCATGTGACACTTAGTTTCACACACTTCTGACTAGTGCTAGCTTTAGTATCATTTAGTCAGCCCCAAGTATATTTCCATGATTCCTCCTCTTAGATGCTAGCAACAATTAATTCTTGAGTTCATGTGAATAATTATACAGTGAAGACTTTTCAATGTATATACCATGTGGGACTATTTACTTTAACTTGTTCATTACATAGGCGGTGACTAAGTTCTTTGTTCCCCTTAGATGGTGAAGATTTTTGGATATAGTCCCACATTAGAAAAGAAAAACAATAAAAGGATGTGAAGTGTCAGACACTGAATAAGGTCTTGTTCTCAGGACAGTGAAGATCTTGTGGGAGGAGTCTGACGTGAACTTTGAGGTGACAGAAGGTGAACAAGGTCTAGTTCTCACGTACGGTGAAGGTCTTGTTGTTGGCCCAAAGGCCCTTCACCCTAGTTTTGATGATGATCAACTCATGTAGTTATATTTACTAATGATCTTGTGTTTAATTAGTGACAGATTCCTGATCAAGATCTTAGTAGGTGCATAGCTCAACAAAGGATAAAAGAACAAGATTTGGAGCTTGCATGATGTGATCCAAGGAGTTTTTGGATCAAGCTTGGACCAAGTCAAGAAGATGAGAAGCCTTCAAGGGAAGACTTCAAGAAGTTGAAGACTTGGGTCTAGGTATAGAATTTGTATTTTTGTTTTAGTAAAAGATGTAAAGGATAGATAGTTGGTGGATTGCTCAAGTCTATATCACACACACACTCTTGATTAGAACTCTTGATTTAAAGTGCTTTCATAAAAGATTTTTATGTTTTAGAAAAGAATTTTTATTAGTAAAAGATTTTCTTTGAGACAAAATATAAAAACTTTGGGTTTTGGTATTTCTATCATATATATCTTTTCAAACCATAACCAAGTTTAGAGCTTTATGATCAAAACATAGATATTTTATTATGATTGTGTAGTGGATCATATCCATACACACTATGCTTTATAAGTTCAAAATATCTTGTTTTTGTATTTGATAAAGATTTAGAAAAACAAGTTTTGGAAAAACATGTTTTGGAAAAATACATTTTGGTTATTGAGCTAATATTTCCAAGTTACAAAAATAGACCAAAACATCTATAACATGTCTTGATTTTGTGCAAGCATGTTTGTTCTTTCAAGTATACTGGTAAAACTATTTTTGTAGAATTTCTATGTATTTTTAGGATTTTATAAAAGATTTTTAAATCCTGTTTTCTGACCTGGAGACTGGCTGACAGGCCAAACCGGTCGACCGGTCCGGTCGACCGATGTGCACAGCCCTGTGCACGTTGTCAGCACAGTGGCCGGTCGACCGGGTCGGTCGACCGACCAAGAGAGTTTGCTCTCTGGAAATGTCCAGTCGACCGATAGGTCGACCGACAGTTCATTCCAGGTTATCGGTCGACCGAGCCGGTCGACCGGTGGCTGCAACGGTCAGAAAAATGACCGTTGGCCGGTCGACCGGCGGTCGACTGACAGCACTGACACAGCCCCAACGGCTCTATTTTCTGGGAGCCTATAAAAGGGGGTTTTGTATTGTTTTGAGGTTAAGATTTTGGAGATTTCTTGAGCTGTTTTTCTGATACTTTTAGAAGAGTTTTCTCCACAAAATAGAGTGCTAATACTTCCAATCAAAAGGGAGTTTTTATCAAGAGAGTGTTAAAGTGATTTCTTGTGTTTTCTACCAAAGCTTTCTTTCCTTGATTTCTCACACTACACTTGAGCATCCATAGATATATCTATCCTATAGGAGAGTTGTAGTGAGAGCTTTGTAAGGTGATCAAAGTGTTGTGATCACCAAAGATCTTTCTTTGTACCTTGAGGAAGCGGGCAAGTGTGCTCGTTGTGGTTGGAGTTCGGTTGTGAACTCTTGGTGGTTCGAGGTGCGGCCTCGGCAAGCTTAGGGGCTTGCGTGTGTACGGGACTTGGGAGTCCGAGGGTTTGTAGGTGTACGGCACCGAGGAGAGATCCATTGGGATCTTGCATAGTGGAAACCCTTCGTGTGTCGAAGGCGGGGATGTAGAGCAAGTGTGCTCGAACCTCGAAACAAACCCTTTGTGTTTGCGATTGCTTACTCTTCCCTCTCTCTCTCTTTGTCTCTATTTATATCTTGCATTCAATTTATTGTGTTCATCTTATATATGCATGATATATTCCCTTGTGCTCATAATTGATATACATACTTGCTTGGGATTGTTGTTAACACTAGTATTCAACCAAGAGAGCCAACGCGGCACCTCAACCCATTCAAGGGGAATATAGAGGAGCTTGTCCAGAGCCTCGCAAGGGGAATTCGGCAACACTCTTGTGTTATACATAAGTGTTTAATTAAAAGAAAGTTTAATTTGGTCATCTTAGTTTTAATTCCGCATTATTTGTTCATAAGTGACCATTAGATTAGCCATCACCTATTCACCCCCCCTCTAGGTGATCTTACAATTGGTATCAGAGCTAGTGCTCTTGATAAGGGTCTAACAACCTAAGAGTTAAAGATCCTACATTTGGGCTAATCACAATATTTGTTGTACACACACACCTCACCATGGACTTTATGTCACCACCCACCTTTGATATTCTTAACATCCACATTTGGAAAGTTAAGATGTCATTATTCCTAAAAGCCCTAGGTTATAATGTATATCTTGCCACTACTAATAATGCTTATTGTATAGATGGTAAGAATCTTGAGGCTAATACAAAAGCCCTACATGCTTTAAAGAGCACCCTAAATGATGATTATTTATGTAGGGTTGCTAATATTGATATGGCTTTTGTAGTATGGAACACCCTCATCTCCCTTGGCGAAAATGAACAATACTATGCGGGGAGCGATTCGGATGTTGGAAGCGACACCTCCAACAAGTGCTACATGGTCCAAGGGGATGACCCCTTGAGGTAAATACCGAATCCGATGATGAGGATGCTAGTATGTCATATGATGAGCTAAATTCTTTATGCCAATTGCTTGAAAGATATGACATAATTAAGAAAGAAAATAAAATTTTGAAAAAGGACATTGCTTGCATGCATAATGAACATGATTCATGTAGAGATAACATTGCATGCTTAGAAAAGAATAATAAAGATTTGAAAAAGAACATTGATTGCATGCATGTAGAAAATGATTCTTTTAGAAATAAACTTGCATGTTTAGAAAAAGAAAATAATGATTTGAAAAATGAGAATGTTTCCCTTATGTCTAAAATAAATGATTTATGTGAAGGGAACACTATTTTGAAGGAAAAGATTATTTTGGTGGAAACTCAAAAAGAAGTTGTTTTTCAAGAAAACAAGACTTTGAAAAGAAAGATTTGTGAAAAAGAAAAAGAAGATGTTTGTAAAAAGAAAAAGAAAATTGATCATATATCTCACCATGCTTTACATGCCTCCACTAGTGAGATTAATAATTTGAAAAATAAGATAGATAATTTGAGCTCTAATTTGAGCACATGTGCATTTAACCATTCTAAGTTGGAATCCTTGTTTCAAAAGAAACAAGTTCCCCATGCTCATGCTCATACACATCATGCTCATGCTTATAGTGCACATCACGATCACAATCACACTCATAAGCATCATGCTAAGGTGTACATATGTACACATTGTGGCCGCAAAGGCCATCTAGCAAAATATTGTTTTGATAAGAAACCATATCTATATTTTGCTAAGTATAATAAATTTTGGGTTCCTTACAACAATGCTAACCCAAAGGACCCAAGAAAACATGGGTACCAAAACCCCCACCCTTTGATTTTGATGTAGGTGAGGGCTCTCACAAGACGTGAGAGGATTGGTGCCTTGGTAGTGAATGCAATGGATATGATGGACACTCTTATAGATGCATTGCTATCAAGGAAATTTTGGTGGAAAAGACCACCATGCTTGGAGCTTTGAAGTTGGTAACAATTTCTTAACTCATATTTTTATATACATGCTTTTACTTATTTCATACATTCATAGCATGTTCATGATTTTGTTTGATTTGTGCTTCATGTGGTATTTACATGCTTAGATGTAGAATATATCAAACTTGTATGTATACATATACAAATAGTGAATTACAATTGACTCTTAAATAATTGAACTTCATGCTCACTTGTATCCACTTTATGCATATGTATAATCTAGTTTTGATAATTCTCATATATACATGTTTTGCCAATTTTTGTGATTTACTTCATGTATATGGGTGCTTAATTCAAATCTAATAAATATACATGTATACCCGTGAGTCTCTTGCCTTCATGCAAACATTTAATAGACTCTTTTATTTTTGGGATATGTATGCATATTGTTAGATTTGTATAAACCATACATATACCATGAAAATTGTTGATTTTAGTGAAAAATGATTTTTCATGATTTGTTGTTAAAATTTGACTTATGATCGTTTTGGGCTTCAATGACTATTTTCATGAAGATACTATTTACATAACCTTTGAACATTCATCTTTAAGAAAACATACAATTTGGAGCTTTATGGACTATGAGTGCTTGAACTTTTATGTACTTAGTAGTATTTATGAAAAACATTTGAATTTGATGTATTTGAAGGATCTTTAACTAGTTTTTCAAAAACAATTTATACTAGTTAGTTATTCTTCAAATAGCCTTTGAGATTTACACATGATCCTATTTTACAATTATATGGATAAATTCTTTTATATCTCAAATTTTGATGCTTCATTGTATTGAATATTAGTTTAGATGTTAGTATTTGTCAACACTTGGATTTATACTTGTACACTTATGGACCACAAATAAATCTATATATGATTGGGTTGAATGCTTATTTGTGCCTATTAGATGTACTAGTATAGCCTTATGTTGATGATCATTACATTCTTAAACTTGTATTCCCATTCGGATTTATGTTATGATCATGTGATTTCATTTCATGTATATGCTTGTCTTGCCAAAACATTAAGATATACATGGATACCTCTTGAGTCATTTGCCTTTAATGCAAATCTATTTATATGGACTCATTGTATTTTAGGGATATGTATGTATACTTAATGTCTTGACAAAACATACATATATCTTGAAATATAAATTTTGTTTTTAATAAAATTTTGTGTTTTTAAAATTGGTACAATAAAATTGTTGTGATGGATTTCAAGAATTCAAAATTCATGATTGAAGGAATATTGAGTTTTATTGCTATTTTTCATGATGCCATGTTCCACATAACACTAGTTCACTCATTTTTAATTTGGACTTTATAGATAGAGTGTTTTTTGTGCCTTGTGTTTCATTGATCTTTCATGAAAAACTTTTTAACTTATTCCTTGATGGAAGGATCTCGTACTAGTTCTTAAAACAAGTTCATTTAACTAGTTCGAATTCTTCATATGGTAGATTATATGATGTATACACTTATGCTTACTTTTCAATTGGTATCATTGGTTATTTGCAATTGGTATCAATATGACTTCATGTTGTGTATATCCATATTTTGATTGTATGTATGAATGCCTTCAAATTATATCAATTTCTATTGGTATTATCTTGTCATACATATATGTTATCTATTTGTGCTTATTTTACAAGTGGTATTCCCTTTAAAGCACAAAGATTGTTGATGCTAAGCTTAATTAGATTTCAAATGGTATTTCATAATAAGCTTATGCATTGTGTTTTGAAATTGGTATCAAAAATTCAAAATTTGATTATTTACAATTGATATCTCAAAATTTGTTGTTACTAAGAAAAAGTTAAATTTTGTTTTGATAAAGAAAAATTCAAAATTTTGATTTGTATTGTCTATATGCAAGGAGAGCTTAACATCTCTTCTACATATAGATTCATGTTGAGTATATTATAATTTGAGGAGCTTGACAACTCTTCTTTTCATGATATACGTGTGTAGGGGGAGCTTCACATCTCCTCTTATGCATGACATATTATACGTTATGTGAATTAGGGCTTGTCATCCCTCCTTCATGTAATGTATATGTGTCGGGAAGCTAACTTAACGTCTTCCTCTTCATGAATTTATATCGCATATAAATTTTATTGATTGATTTATATTTTACCCTCCTTGATTTCCTTATTTTTGACAAAAAGGGGGAGAAAATTTGTTTGATGATTTGAACTTTGAACCCTTTGTTGATGATTGACAAAAGGGGGGAGAAGTATTTGAGTTATATGCATGATTTCCTTAAGGGGAGAAGTATTTGTTCCTTACTTAAGGGAGAAAAAGATTTTGAGATGATTTTGAGTTTTTATACTTGTGCTTTTACTCATGCATCACAAGAATAAAAGATTTGTTTTGTTTTACATGCATTCATTTGCATACATTTTATGTGCTTCATTGAATATCTATTGCTTATTTATTATGCATGAGTTAAGGGGGAGCTTCTTTGAAGCTTTACTTTAATCCATGCATATATAACTCCATGAGTTTTGTCATCATCAAAAAGGGGAGATTGTTGGCCCAAAGGCCCTTCACCCTAGTTTTGATGATGATCAACTCATGTAGTTATATTTACTAATGATCTTGTGTTAATTAGTGACAGATTCCTGATCAAGATCTTAGTAGGTGCATAGCTCAACAAAGGATAAAAGAACAAGATTTGGAGCTTGCATGATGTGATCCAAGGAGTTTTTAGATCAAGCTTGGACCAAGTCAAGAAGATGAGAAGCCTTCAAGGGAAGACTTCAAGAAGTTGAAGACTTGGGTCTAGGTATAGAATTTGTATTTTTGTTTTAGTAAAAGATGTAAAGGATAGATAGTTGGTGGATTGCTCAAGTCTATATCACACACACACTCTTGATTAGAACTCTTGATTTAAAGTGCTTTCATAAAAGATTTTTATGTTTTAGAAAAGAATTTTTATTTAGTAAAGATTTTCTTTGAGACAAAATATAAAAACTTTGGGTTTTGGTATTTCTATCATATATATCTTTTCAAACCATAACCAAGTTTAGAGCTTTATGATCAAAACATAGATATTTTATTATGATTGTGTAGTGGATCATATCCATACACACTATGCTTTATAAGTTCAAAATATCTTGTTTTTGTATTTGATAAAGATTTAGAAAAACAAGTTTTGGAAAAACATGTTTTGGAAAAATACATTTTGGTTATTGAGCTAATATTTCCAAGTTACAAAAATAGACCAAAACATCTATAACATGTCTTGATTTTGTGCAAGCATGTTTGTTCTTTCAAGTATACTGGTAAAACTATTTTTGTAGAATTTCTATGTATTTTTAGGATTTTATAAAAGATTTTAAATCCTGTTTTCTGACCTGGAGACTGGCTGACAGGCCAAACCGGTCGACCGGTCCGGTCGACCGATGTGCACAGCCCTGTGCACGTTGTCAGCACAGTGGCCGGTCGACCGGGTCGGTCGACCGACCAAGAGAGTTTGCTCTCTGGAAATGTCCAGTCGACCGATAGGTCGACCGACAGTTCATTCCAGGTTATCGGTCGACCGAGCCGGTCGACCGGTGGCTGCAACGGTCAGAAAAATGACCGTTGGCCGGTCGACCGGCGGTCGACCGACAGCACTGACACAGCCCCAACGGCTCTATTTTCTGGGAGCCTATAAAAGGGGTTTTGTCTATTGTTTTGAGGTTAAGATTTTGGAGATTTCTTGAGCTGTTTTTCTGATACTTTTAGAAGAGTTTTCTCCACAAAATAGAGTGCTAATACTTCCAATCAAAAGGGAGTTTTTATCAAGAGAGTGTTAAAGTGATTTCTTGTGTTTTCTACCAAAGCTTTCTTTCCTTGATTTCTCACACTACACTTGAGCATCCATAGATATATCTATCCTATAGGAGAGTTGTAGTGAGAGCTTTGTAAGGTGATCAAAGTGTTGTGATCACCAAAGATCTTTCTTGTACCTTGAGGAAGCGGGCAAGTGTGCTCGTTGTGGTTGGAGTTCGGTTGTGAACTCTTGGTGGTTCGAGGTGCGGCCTCGGCAAGCTTAGGGGGCTTGCGTGTGTACGGGACTTGGGAGTCCGAGGGTTTGTAGGTGTACGGCACCGAGGAGAGATCCATTGGGATCTTGCATAGTGGAAACCCTTCGTGTGTCGAAGGCGGGGATGTAGAGCAAGTGTGCTCGAACCTCGAAACAAACCCTTTGTGTTTGCGATTGCTTACTCTTCCCTCTCTCTCTCTCTCTCTCTTTGTCTCTATTTTATATCTTGCATTCAATTTATTGTGTTCATCTTATATATGCATGATATATTCCCTTGTGCTCATAATTGATATACATACTTGCTTGGGATTGTTGTTAACACTAGTATTCAACCAAGAGAGCCAACGCGGCACCTCAACCCATTCAAGGGGAATCTAGAGGAGCTTGTCCAGAGCCTCGCAAGGGGAATTCGGCAACACTCTTGTGTTATACATAAGTGTTTAATTAAAAGAAAGTTTAATTTGGTCATCTTAGTTTAATTCCGTATTATTTGTTCATAAGTGACCATTAGATTAGCCATCACCTATTCACCCCCCTCTAGCTTGTGGATATAACCTCACATCAAAAAAGAAAAGAAAGAATAATAGGATGTGAATTCTGAGGGGAAAATGTGAGGTGTTAGGAGTGTTGGCCCAAAGGCCCATCACTCTAGTTTGATGATGATCAACTCATGTAGTATGTTTACTAATGATCTTGTGTTTAATTAGTGACAGATTTGTGATCAAGATCTTAGTAGGTGCATAGCTTCAACAAAGGATTGAAGTCAAGATTTTGGAGCTAGCACGGTGTTTGGACCAAGTCAAGCTGATGACAAGACTTCAAGGGAAGACTTCAAGATCAAGACTTGTGTCTAGGTATAAGATTTAGTTTTTAGAAGATTTGTTTTAGTTAAAATGTAAAGGATAGAATAGTTGGTGGATTGCTCAAGTATACATTTACACACACACTCTTGATAGATATGTTTTCATAAAAGATTTTTAGTTTAGAAAAGAATTTTTACTTTGGAAAATACTTTGGTTTTTAGAATTTCTTATATACATGTTTAATCCAAAACCATATATATTTAGAGCTTAATGCCAAAAACATAGATATTTCATCTTAATTGTGTAGTGGATCATATCCATACACACTATGCTTTAATGAATTCAAAATATCTTGTTTTTGTATCATGAAGAAGTTTGGAAAACAAGTTTTAGAAAAATACAAGTTTTCAATTGAGCCAATATTTCCATATTACAAAAATAGTCCAATCTTTTATAACATGCCTTGATTTTGTGCAAGCATGTTTGTTTATCAAAACATATTGGTAAAACTATTTTTGTAGATTTTTAAGTATTTTATGGGATTTTATTTCAATCAAAAAGACCAAGTTTTAAATCCCTTATCAGATTTTATTTCAGGCTTCAGCCAAGTCGACTAGTCGACCTACCAAGTCGACTAGGGCTGAAGTCGGTCGACCGGCTCGGTCGACCGACGTGCACGACGTGCACGCCTTGACCTGGCAGATGGCCGGTCTGCCGACCCAGTCGACCGGAACTGAGAGCAGTGCTCTCTGTTCTTTTGGGTCGACCGGGCGGTCGACCGGAGGCTCCAACGGTCTGATTTTTGACCGTTGGCGGTCGACCGGGCGGTCGACCGACAGGTCTGACAGACCCCAACGGCTAGTTTTTGACAGCCTATAAATTTGGGAGTTTGGTCATTGTTTTCACCAAGATTTGGAGAGTATTTTTGAGTCAGTTTTTCCAATCCTTTTCAGAGGTTTTTCTCCACAAATTTGAGAGCAAATATTTCCTATCAAAAAGGAGATTTTATAAAGAGTGTGTTTAAAAGAGATTCTTGAGTTTTCCTCTACCATTCTCTTCCTTATTTTCTCACACAACACTTGAGCTATCCATTGCTATATCTACCCTATAAGGAGTGTTTTTGTGAGAGGATTTTAGGTGATCAAGAGTTGTGATCACCAAAGTTCTACTTTGTTCTTTGAGAAGGCGGACGGTTGTGTTCGCATTGTTTCGGATCCTAGTGTGGACTCGGTGGTTTCGAGTTCGTGTGTGAACTCCGTGTATAAGGTGCGGCCTCGGCGAGCCGGTGGGCTTGCGGTGTGTACGGACTAGGGAGTCCGAGAGCTTGTAGGTGTTGCGGCACCGGGTGATCCATTGGGATCGATTATAGTGGAAATCCTTCGTGTGTCGAAGGCGGGGATGTAGAGCAAGGGCTCGAATCTCGAAACAAATCCCTTGTGTTGCGATTGCTCACTCTCTCTCTCTCTTTGTCTCTTGTTTATATCTTGCATGCTATTACTTGTCTTATCTTTATATGCTTGATATATTGTGTGCTCATTGATATACTTGCTTGGGTTGTTTGCTAACACTTGTATTCAACCAAGAGAGCCAACGCGGCACCTCAACCCATTCAAGGGGAATCTAGAGGAGTTTGTCCAGAGCCCTTCACGGGAAATTCGGCAACACTCTTGTGTTATACGTGGTGTTTAGTTTAAATAGTTTGTTAAGATCATAATTGCTTTTAGCTTCCGCATTATTTGGCATTAAGTAACCTTTAGATTAGCCATCACCTATTCACCCCCCCTCTAGGTGAACCTACAATTGGTATCAGAGCTTGGTACTCTGATTTGGGTCTAACAACCTAGAGTTAAAGATCCTCATTTTTAGGCTAATCACAATATTTTGTACACACACCATGGACTTCATGTCACCACCCACCTTTGACATTCTTAACATCCAAATTTGGAAGGTTAAGATGTCTATGTACCTCAAGGCCTTAGGCATTTATGTTTATCTTGCTACAATTAAAGATTCTTATATTAATGACAGCAAGAATTTTGAGGCTAATACAAAAGCCCTTCATGCTTTAAAGTCAACCCTAAATGATGATTATTTATCTAGGATTTCTAATGTTGATTTGGCTTTTGTAGCTTGGAACATCATCACCTCCTTTGGCGAAAAGGATCTATATTATGCGGGGAGCGATTCGGACGTTGGAAGCAACACCTCCAACTTGTGCTACATGGTCCAAGGGGATAACCCCCTTGAGGTAACTACCGAATCCGAGATGAGAACATGTCATATGATGAGCTTACCACTTTTTGTCAACTCCTACTTGAAAAATATGACATGATTAAAAAGGATAATAAAAATTTGAAAAAGAAATTTGATTGCATGCATAAAGAAAATGATTCTTTCAAACTAATATTGCATGTTTAGAAAAAGAAAATGAAATTTTGAAAAATGAGAATGTTTCCCTCATGTCTAAATTGAATGATCTTTGTGAAGGAAACACAAGTTTGAAAATAAAATATTTTGGTGGGAAAACAAAAAGAAATTATTTTTCAAGAAAATAAATCTTTGAAAAGAAAATTTGTTGAAAAAGAAAAAGAAATTATTTTTCAAAAGAAAAAGAAAAATGATTTTATATCTCATCATGCTTTACATGCCACCACTAATGAGATTAAAGATTTGAAAAATAAAATGGATTGTTTGAGTTCACTTTGAACTCTTGTGCATTCAACCATACTAGGTTGGAGTCTTTGTTTTCAAAGAAACAAACTCCACACATTCATGCACATCATCATGCTTATGTTGCATATCATGATCACACTCACACACATAAGCATTCTAAGGTGTACACATGTACACACTGTGGCCGCAAAGGCCATTTAGCAAAATTTTGTTATAACAAGTTGCATCATTTTAATTTTCTAATAATAAAAAATTTGGGTTCCTTACAAGACTAACCCCAAAGGACCCAAGAAAATATGGGTATCAAAACCCCACCCCATGTTTTTGATATAGGTGAGGGATCTCTCAAGACGTGAGAGATTTGATGCCTTGATGGTGGATGCAAATGGATATGATGGACACACTTATTGATGCATCGCTATCAAGGAGGTTTTGGTGGGACAACCACCATGTTGGAGCTTTGGAGTTGATAACAATCTCTAAACTCCCATTTTATTTATGTTCATGCTTGATTCATTCATAATATTTTGAGCATGTTCATGTTTTTCATTATTTGTGCTTCATGTGGTAATAACATGCTTAGATGTAGTTTTTATCAAAACTTGGATTTATACATGTACAAATAGTGAGCAACAAATTGACTTATATATGTTTGCACTTCATGCTCATTTGTACCCACTATATGCATATGTATAGACTAGTTTTGATAATTCTCTCATTATACATGCTTTGCCAATTTTTATGCTTTACTTCATGTATATGTATTATTAATTCAAATCTAATAAATATACATGTATACCCGTGAGTCTCTTGCCTTCATGCAAATACAATTGATTGACTCTTTTATATTTGGGATATGTATGTGTATTGTTAGGATTGGATAAATCATACATATACCTAGAAGTGTGCTTTGTTTTTATGAAAATGAATTTTTATGATTTAAAAATGATACTCACACTTTTTGAGCTTCAATGTCTATTTTCATGAAAATGCTATATACAAGACTTTGAACACTCACACCTTATTTATTTTGTCATGACTTTGTTTCATGAACATATTTTTTGAGCTTCATAGATCGAGTGTCAATTCTTGTATTTGGTATGATTCATGAAAAACATATGCTTTGATTTCATGTTTTGAAGGATCTTTAACTAGTTTTTCAAAAATTATTTTAACTAGTTATTATTCTTCATTGGTAGTGATTTTCATGCTAGAATATTTTCAAATCTATTTTTGAAAACTCTACCCTTTATGGGAGGATGGATGGGAGATCATGTTCATGTATGCTTTAAAAATGAAAATTATTAAAACTTGAAGCATGATTGGGTGGTAGTTATATGAGATATACATGATTTACATTGTCATTTTCAATTGGTATCATTGGATCTTTTCAATTGGTATCTAAATTGATAATTTTTGTATATACTTATATTTGTTTTCTTATATATGTATGTATCAATTTCAATTGGTATATTTTTTCATACATATATATGATTTCATGTGCTTAACTTACAATTGGTTCACATTTTTAAAAGCACAAAGTTTATGATGAAA
Source organism: Agave tequilana (assembly GCA_038442645.1). Taxonomy (NCBI): domain Eukaryota; kingdom Viridiplantae; phylum Streptophyta; class Magnoliopsida; order Asparagales; family Asparagaceae; genus Agave; species Agave tequilana. The sequence continues at coordinate 472,137 of JAVJIF010001967.1, forward strand.
AATAAAAATTTTTGATCGTTATGTTTACTATTGGTATCAATATATTTCAACTTCATATTTGTTAAATTTCAATTGGTATCAATATGATTTTACAATAATGATTATTTTCATTTTGGTATCTTAAAATTTGTTTGTTTTACAAGAGCTTGATACCTTTTAAATATATATATAAATAAAAAAAATTTGATTAAGAAAAATTAAAAAAAATTTGATTTGTATTTCTTATATGCAAGGAGAGCTTAACATCTTTTCTACATATAAATTCATGTTGAGTGTATTGTGTATTGAAGAGCTTGACAATCTCTTCTTTATGTGGTACACGTGTGTAGGGGGAGCTTCACATCTCCTCTTATGCATTACATATTATACGTTATGTGAATTGGGGCTTGTCATCCCTTCTTCATGTAATGCATATGTGTAGGGAAGCTAACTTAACGTCTTCCTCTTCATGAATGTATATCGCATATAACATTTATTGATATGTATGTTTGACCCTTATTGATCTCTTTGTTTATGACAAAAAAGGGAAGAAAGATTTGATGATTTTGTTTACCTTAAACCCTTTGTTGATGATTGACAAAAGGGGGAGAGGTATTTGCTATATATGCATGTTTTTATAAAAGAATTTATGTTTATGCATATATGTTTTGTTTTGCAAATAGGAGAAAAAGATTTTGTGATTTTGTTTTATGCTTGATTAGCATGTTTACTCCTACATTGCATACGTGTTTATGTGTCTCATTGCATATCTATTTGTTTATGCGTTATGCATGAGTTAAGGGGGAGCTTCTTTGAAGCTTTACTTTAATCCATGCATATATAACTTCATGAGTTTTGTCATCATCAAAAAGGGGGAGATTGTTGGCCCAAAGGCCCATCACTCTAGTTTTGATGATGATCACTCATGTAGTTATGTTTACTAATGATCTTGTGTTTAATTAGTGACAGATTTGTGATCAAGATCTTAGTAGGTGCATAGCTTCAACAAAGGATTTGAAGTCAAGATTTTGGAGCTAGCACGGTGTTTTGGACCAAGTCAAGCTGATGACAAGACTTCAAGGGAAGACTTCAAGATCAAGACTTGTGTCTAGGTATAAGATTTAGTTTTAGAAGATTTTGTTTTAGTTAAAATGTAAAGGATAGAGTAGTTGGTGGATTGCTCAAGTATACATTTACACACACACTCTTGATAGATATGTTTTCATAAAAGATTTTAGTTTTAGAAAAGAATTTTTACTTGGAAAAATACTTTGGTTTTTGGAATTTCTTATATACATGTTTTAATCCAAAACCATATATATTTAGAGCTTAATGCCAAAAACATAGATATTTCATCTTAATGTGTAGTGGATCATATCCATACACACTATGCTTTAATGAATTCAAAATATCTTGTTTTTGTATCATGAAGAAGTTTAGAAAAAAGTTTTAGAAAAATACAAGTTTTCAATTGAGCCAATATTTCCATATTACAAAAATAGTCCAATCTTTTATAACATGCCTTGATTTTGTGCAAGCATGTTTGTTTATCAAAGTATATTGGTAAAACTATTTTTGTAGATTTTTAAGTATTTTATGGGATTTTATTTCAATCAAAAAGACCAAGTTTAAATCCCTTATCAGATTTTTGTTTCAGGCTTCAGCCAAGTCGACTAGTCGACCTACCAAGTCGACTAGGCTGAAGTCGGTCGACCGGCTCGGTCGACCGACGTGCACGACGTGCACACCTTGACCTGGCAGATGGCCGGTCTGCCGACCCAGTCGACCGGAACTGAGAGCAGTGCTCTCTGTTCTTTTGGGTCGACCGGGCGGTCGACCGGAGGCTCCAACGGTCTGATTTTTGATCGTTGGCGGTCGACCGGGCGGTCGACCGACAGGTCTGACAGACCCCAACGGCTAGTTTTTGACAGCCTATAAATTGGGGGTTTGGTCATTGTTTTCACCAAGATTTGGAAAGTATTTTTGAGCCAGTTTTTCCAATCCTTTTTAGAGGTTTTTCACCACAAATTTGAGAGCAAATATTTCCTATCAAAAAGGAAAGTTTATAAAGAGTGTGTTTAAAAGAGATTCTTGAGTTTTCCTCCACCATTCTCTTCCTTGTTTTCTCACACAACACTTGAGCTATCCATTGCTATATCTACCCTATAGGGAGTGTTATTGTGAGAGGATTTTAGGTGAACAAGAGTTGTGATCACCAAAGTTCTACTTGTTCTTTGAGAAGGCGGACGGTTGTGTTCGCATTGTTTCGGGTCCTAGTGTGGACTCGGTGGTTTCGAGTTCGTGTGTGAACCCCGTGTTTAAGGTGCGGCCTTGGCGAGCTGGTGGGCTTGCGGTGTGTACGGACTAGGGAGTCCGAGAGCTTGTAGGTGTTGCGGCACCGGGTGATCCATTGGGATCGATTATAGTGGAAATCCTTCGTGTGTCAAAGGCGGGGATGTAGAGTAAGGGTGCTCGAACCTCGAAACAAATCCTTTGTGTTTGCGATTGCTCACTCTCTCTCTCTCTTTGTCTCTTGTTTATATCTTACATGCTATTACTTGTCTTATCTTTACATGCTTGATATATTGTGTGCTCATTGATATACTTGCTTGGGTTTGTTTGCTAACACTTGTATTCAACCAAGAGAGCCAATGCGGCACCTCAACCCATTCAAGGGGAATCTAGAGGAGTTTGTCCAGAGCCCTTCACGGGGAATTCGGCAACACTCTTGTGTTATACATGGGTTTAGTTTAAATAGTTTGTTAAGGTCATAATTGCTTTTAGCTTCCGCATTATTTGGCATTAAGTGACCTTTAGATTAGCCATCACCTATTCACCCCCCCTCTAGGTGAACCTACAAGGAGGTGACCAAGGTTCTTTTCACACAAACAGTGATCTTGTGGATATAACCACATAAATAAAAGGTGATAATTTGAAAAGAAGAAATTTCAGTATACTATTCATAAACGGTTACATCAATATATACATGCATGTGGAGAGAAAATATAAAAACTATGCACGTCCAGATACAGGAGGTCCAGATACAATGAACCACATGTCTCATAGAAGATCCAGATACAATGAACCACATGCCTCATAGGAGGTCCAGATACAATGAATCAGATGTCTGTTAATACCCTTCTCAAACTCACGGTGAATCAAAGACCGAGAGTTTGGACAAGACTGCGCGAAACTAATGAGAGATTTGCGCCTTGATAATCGAGATCAGGACGAGATGGCATAGCAGCTGCATAAGGCAGAGTCGACGACGGGCAATTAGTGCATATAGGACGAGGAGTCAACAAATGAGAACTGGATGTCAACGAACGAGATGAGATGAGATGCGAGCAAAATCGGCCACGCAGGACAGGGGTAATCACTGATGATCTGTGCATAATGAAAGAGGAAAGAGGTAGAAGGGCTCACGAGAACTCGACTACATGAATTGTTCTGCAAAATGAACAAGAAGAAAGGTAGGCTTACGAGAACTCGACCGCGTATACTGTGCAACAAGGTGGCAGAGACAGCGCTGGAGGACGAGGGACAGAACTCGCGGTGATAGAGACAAGGAAGATCTCGATGGCAGATGTCGCGCTAGAGAGGTTTCGCGGAGGAGGAAGCCTTCGCACTAGAGGGTGAGGGCCGAGGGCGGTTGTGAGGTAAGCACCAAGGGCGGTGCTGGAGTAAGATGTCGTCAAGGTTAACAATAGCGAAAGATGAAGAGATGGCCCGACGCTAGAACACGCTATGCGAGCGTGACCCAGCGCAGGTTCGAGAACACTGAGAGAACTTCGATCAGTAAAACTTTTTTGAGAGACTCTAATACCATGATAATTTGGAGAAGAAAAAATTTCAGTAGATTATTCATAAAGGGTTACATCAATATATATAGGCATGTGGAGAGAAAATAAAGAAAACCACATGCATATATACAAGTGGTCTAAATACAATGAACCACGTGTCTGTTAACAAAGGATAATAGACTTAATCGAAAGTTGAGACAAGACCTGTAACCTATAACGTTAAGCTTTTGGCCAAAATGATTTCTAGTCTTTGTTTAAAACCCATCTTGCTCCCCAAAGAGGCTTGAATATTCTGACCAACAGTAACCAAGGTCCCATACCTAACATTTTGTTGAAAGAATCAGCATTAAATTTATTTCTGTTATTTGATAGCAAACAGTAACATTCACTTACAACATTCAGCTCTTTCCAAACCTAGTAATTCATGGGGAAATAATGTAAAAGCATCAACCAGATATATATGACAAAAAAAAAATTAACATTACATTAAAGAAAGTCTCTACTGTATATCAACATTTACATTCAGTGCCATTCTAATTCAAGAAATTACCATCACAGCTTTATGAATCAAACAGGTACTAAAAAGGTTGAATGCAGTCTATCCAGAATCACATGTAATAATAAGGAAATAATTTTAATAAACTGATAATGATAAAATGCCTTTGAAAGCCATGAACTTGTACAATCTGAAGTATGAATTAACAATTTTTTAAAATCCTTTTGACTTTATTTAAAATGGTGGATTTGGACATAAGTTCTGGAGGTAATCTTGTTCCATAAGCCTAGAAGGAGATTAACATAGAGGTCATTTCCAAACCTTGAACAACATTCTGGTCAGGATAAGTATGCAAAATATCAACTTGAATTTTTGAACTAAATCAAGCTTGGGTGGAACATTGGTATGAAATTGAAAAACTCTTAACTTCTTTGGAAATGTTTAACCTCTATAATGGGTATTTGGTCAAAAAGTTTGTCTCTGAGTTTTAAACTGACTGCAATAAATAAGCTAATAGAATTTGTTGTTTACAATTAGTACTTGAAAGATATTCAAATGGGGTGCATTTCATAGCCTTGGTCAGAGAAGAAATCAGCATTTTTTTAAATTTTGATGGAAAACACAAATTAGCAGTTTTAAACTTGAAATAATAAAACTGAAAATTTGCAAACCTGCTTTTTGTCACAAATTTTGGATTACGATAACTTCATGGACAATTATGGTAAATATAATGTCCAACCAATTGCTTAAAGGAGAAAATACTTTTGCAGACAATATATAGTCTCCAATGAAATCATTACATGAATTTGGCATAAGACTTGATGTTTTGCTGAAATGAGAGATGAATATAAGGGACATTTCAACCTTGATCCCTCCACCGATAAAAACTTACTACACAAATGAATTGGAAAAGGGGAAAAAGGAATGGGATTGAATTGTATAAAATATTATTCTCTTGTTCCCAGGGACGGCGAAGTATCTAGTGGGTAGAGCAGTCTTATGTCAACTCGGAGGTGACAGAAGGTGACCAAGGTCTAGTTCTCAAGGATGCTGAAAATCTTGTGGATAAAGCCGCACACGAGAAGAGAATAGAAAGAATAATGGGATGTTTTCTTGTGGCCGGGGGGGGGGGGGGGGGGGGGGGGGGGGGGGGATGGATTCCGAAGAGTTAGGAGGTGACCAACCTTGAACATGCAAAAGGGTTTTAAGAAATTGATAATGGTAGAATACTTTTGAAAGCCATGAGTTTGGACAATCTAAAGTATGAATTAACAATCTTTTACAATCATTTTTAGTTTATTTAAAATGGTGGATTTGGACACAAGTTCTGGACGTAATCTTGTTCGATAAGCCTATAAGGAGATTAGCATAGAGGTCATTTCCCAACCTTGGACAACATCCTGTACTCGTGCTTTGGGGTTCTTTCACTCCTTCAATCAGAGGCCAGCAAAATACAACTTGAATCTTTGAACAAAATCACACTTTGGAAGAACATTATTATAAACTTTTAAAAAAAAACTCAACTTCTTTAGAAATGTTAAACTCTATCATAAGTAATATATAGTCCAAAAGTTTCTCTCTGATTTTTGAACTGACTACAATAGAAATAAGCTCATAGAATACCGTTAATAATATTAGTACTAGAAAGATATCCACGTGTGTTACATTGTAAAGCCTTCATATAAAAGAAAATCAGCATCTACTTTTTATTTTGATGGAAAAAGCAATCAGTAGTTTTGAACTTGGAATAAAAAAAAACAGAAAATTTGCAACCTTACTATTCGACACAAAGTTTGGATTGTGATAACTTCATGGACAACTTAGCATTATGGTAGACATAATGTCCAACCAATTACTTAAGGGGAAAACTCTTGAAAATCTATAGTTTCCAATGAAATCAATACATGAATTTGGCATGAGCCTTGATGAGGTTCGCTGAAATGAGAGATTAATGTAAGCTATAATTCAAACCTTGATTCCTCCACCAATAGAAACTTACTACATAGATGAACTGGTAAAGGGAAAAACAAAGAATGACACTGAGTTGTATAAAATCTTATTCTCTTGAAAGAAAATGTCACTCCTGGTAATTCTAAACTGCAACTTTTAATCATCTATTCCTACTGCATTGTACTCAAATCAAAGTTTTTGCATGCAACTAGATTATCACAATGTAAATTCCCTTTACCTGATTTCCTAGTCAATACTAATCTAATCTAATACTTCAAAGTGCATGATCAAAACTGAAATTCTCATCAACATTTCATTTTTATTTTTCCTTTTGCACAAACAACATTGGGGAATTCAAATAAAGGGAAACAGAACAGGGAAAAGAAAATAAAGAAACAATTAACAAGGGGAGATCAATTCCAATACCTGCAAAACTTTCAAATGCAAAGATTGCAGCAGCTCGCGGTTGCCGCTCCTCATCCGAACATAATCACTGCTTCAAGACTGACCAATCCCCAAAATTCCTCCCCAAAATCCAACAATACTCAAGATTTTTCCTTCAATTACGAAGAAGAAAGAGATGCCCAGAAAGGGAAATCAATCAAAGAATAAAAAAACACCCCAAAATCAACTGTTGGTCCCAAATTTAAAACCCCAACAAGTTCTTTTATTTCCTGTGACTTCGGGTTTAATGAAACTAGCCTTCTTACTAAATTCTAATACTAGATATCTACTTCTGTACTTCAGGGGAAAAAAAGGAACTTTGAGCAATAATTGATTGATAACTCACAGTTACCCAATCATCGCCTAAATGCCAACATTGCCGGCTGACAGCGACGCGTTGGCGGCCTTCTCTCTGTCTTCTGCTTTTTCTGCTTCTTTCTTTACTAATTTCTCTCTCTATCTCTAATTCAATCTGTGCTGAGTCTTCTCAATACACTTCAATATAAACAAACTCAAAAAATACACCTCAATATAAATAAAAGGGACCTGTTTCTTGTACCTCCCAAGAGTTAAAGACAACCCATTTAAAGAGAACAGGAGGAAACAATGAGGAGGAACTGAACTGGAGAATGTAGAGAACAGTGGGCCGCTTAGAGAGAGAAAACAAAACCAAAAGGGGGGAAAAAAAAAATTCCTTTGGGGGTTTCTGTTGGGCTGTAAAGCAATTGTAAAAGCAAGGGGTTGTTGCTGCTGCTGTTGTTGTCGTTTTGTATTGCAACTTGGAAGGAGGGGTTACAAAATTTCCCTTCTTCTTTTTCTTCTTCTCCTTCTTTTTCTTTTTCTTTTTTCTTTTTTTCATATTTCAACTGTCCTTGGCATCTTCCCCTTTGAGCCATGGAGGTGGAATTAATAAGAACCAACTCTTTTTTTTTTTAACAAAAGAGAGAAGAAAGAAAAAATGATGAGTGGAGGTGGGAGAAAATTTGTTTCCAGGGGAAAGAGAATGATTTGGTAGTGTAATCAAGGCTTGTGGGGTTCCTGTCACAAAAAGACAGCTATGTTGACGTTGTTCCTACCCAAATAAAAAAGATAAAATTAAAAAAACAAAAATAAAAAGATTAGATAAATACAAACAAAATAACTATAGAGAGAGTGGGGGTGAGGAGAGAGAGAGCGTAACGGCTAGCTTAGCTTAGCATAGCATTGTGCTTTGGTTGTTGCCCCCACTTGTTTTCTCTCTCTCTCTCTCTCTGTCTTGTCTGGCAGCGTGTTGGGTCAAAATAGGATTATAGGAACAGGCTGGTGGGTGAGTGAAGAGAAAGCATCATACTCTCTCTCTCTCTCTCTCTCTCTCTCTCTCTGTGGTGCTGAATGAAGAGAGAGAAATCCTATACTCTTCTCTCTCAAAATCCTATACTGTCTCTCTCTCTCTCTCTCTCGGAATCCTATGCTCTCTCTCTCTGTATTCTATACTCTCAAAAATTATTATGAATGGATTAGAACTTAGAGGAAAGTTTCTGATGTATATATCTTCTGTATTTATATTAAGTGCCACACAGCTGTCTTCAGTATATTCATTCTTTGTTTACTTAAAAGAAAGAATAGTATTTAATGAATGGAATGGCCCAATGGTCCATGAAAACCAAAGCACAACAGTAACTAGTTCCCTTGTCTTGAAAAAAAAAAAAAAAAATCACCTCTTTGGTTGGATGAAAGAGAGCTGGTTAGCACCTTCGCATGATGTCAGCCGCTGATGAACGACCCGATGAGTTTCTCTCTTTCTATCGGGCCACCGATCAGCTGCTGATCCTTCACGTAAAGGAGCTAACCCGTACTCCATGGGTGAAAAAAGATTCATTTAGCAATTATTTTAGATTTATTACTCATGTTTATTTATTTAATTGGTGTGCTTTTTTGGGTGAAGCTGACTTTTGTTCTGACTTTATTAATTGAATGATGATGAAGTTCGTTCATGCCCTAAAAGGAATGCTCTCATGTGGAGCTAAGACTAGATAAGATGCTTGGGACCGCGTAACATGGGACATTCCATTCCAAACTGGGATTGTTAATGTCATTGGCTAATTGTCATCACAATGTGCTGATGATAACTTTGGACAACTCTTATTTCATTGTAGCCTTTTAATTGATACTTTTTTAAACTGTAATGTGCATTTTCGCTTTTCTAAATTTTTTTTCCCTTTGTTGCGTGAATAGTAACAATTCTGTCTTAAATTTGATACCTCATTTTCAGTATCACCCCTATACTTTTAAGTTATGCCTCAACGGCCGCTGCATGTAACTCATTTTTAAGAAGTTAATTCATTTCTCACATTGAGGTATACGTTGTTTATTTTTCTTCATTATAAATGCCGAACAAGTTTTCTTGAGAACTTTTCTTTGGAAACAAGAGTGAACGTTCACTAGCTAATTTAATTCCTCTGTGTTGACCGTATCAAACTGATACCAATCTTTTAGTGGAGTAATTAAGAAGGAAATTCCAACTTTCAATAGTTGTATACCGTCGGGAGAGAGGAATAAAAAGACTGAGGATAGAGTTTTTTTTAACAAAGTATGGAAGAAAGAAACATGGTTGTTGACAGCCCTCTTGAGTGTCGACAGTGCAGACACTGATACGTGTCTGCAGATGAACGTGCTGTCGACAGTAGAAATCTTGAACTGTCAACAACGTTTTACAGGGAGTGGAGTTTGTCAGAGTTTGGGGTTGGCTGTCGACAGCGTTTTGCCTCTGGGTCAACCCAAATTGGTTTTTGAATTTGTTTCCGATCCAAATTCAGATTTTGGTTTTCTTTTCTTCTTGGACTCCATGCCTATTATATAGAGGGGTATTGTCCCCTGCTATTGTATTTTATGCTTGATTGATTTAATAAGGTCTCTCTCCCCTTCTGCTCCGAGGATGTAGGCAACTGCCGAATCTCGTTAAATTTGTGTGTTCTCTCTTTCTTTCTTTTGTTTGCCTATTTGTTCGATTGGTGTAACGCCCTAGTTCCGCGGGTACGGAGACGTTACTGCGACGTATATATACATAGCAGAAATACTCTCACATATGTATGCTAAGCATCAATACAGGTAAGAATCAGAGTGCAGAGCATAGTAGTGATATACATTCTTGTAAAATAGTACAAATACACTGTTATCACGGAGCGTGGTCCAATATTACATGAATATTATATCACCAGAAGATACAATTACATGAATTACCAAAGAGTTACAAGAGTAAATAGTATAACAGTGGCTCTTGAGCAGTAAGAAGAATATCAAGAGCCGATCAAGTGGGGCCTGGAAGAAATGAGTAACGGACGAACTACAACTGATCCACCATGCATCCGCTGCGCAACTCTGGTTGACAACAGAAAGTCCACAAGCTCCAATCTCTCGAATCTGGACATGCAGGTTCAGGGTTGTCAGAAAACAATCCAGCAAGTACGAAAATGAAGTCAAGTGGCATGCTCAGGCGAACACACGTGTATCGATAAATCCGAATCAAGTGAGCCTATATAGAGAATCGTGTCGTGAGTACATGCACATACCAGCAGGCAATAAAGCATCAAGAAAGGCAGATGTAGACAAGACTAGTTATACAAGCTCAGATTATAGTCACGAGATTGGTATGTCGAGGGGATATCCAAATAAGGAAAGCCTCATAAATATGCCTTAAACCTCATGTCACATAGGCTAAGTTTATACAACCTGAAATGCCTTCACTATAATAAAAATAGGAAAGTAGTATGAAAATCTGAAAATAAGCAAGTCAGGTGACTCAACACAGTAACACAAATATCATACATAAGTGGCAAGCCGGATAACTTAATTAACAATAATAACAATTAGTGTTGCCTGTTATTATAATCAATGTACCAGTGTCCCATACCACTGGTAGTTTTTACCTGATCCATATTCCAGTAGAACCCAATCTAAACTCTAATATACGGATACTATTACTCAAATGAGGAAATGATTCAATAACACACGCTCCTGAGATCATTATTGTTTAGTAATTAAGTTATGGCTGGTGTAAGGTAATGTATTCTGTCACGGGTCTCACAAGCATAGATCAAGCATAACACCAGTCAGATGTCAGTAACACGTATTATTATTATTTTATTAAGACTCGTCTGACCGTATGTCTAGGGATGTGTCCCGGCGTCCTTGCGCACATACATTCACATATGAGTAAGAAGAGTTTTGTTATTGAAAACTGATGGGAGATCAACGTACCATGTTCATAATGAGCCCTATGCATAACGGAGACAAAGGTCAAGGAGCATCCAGTTTGGAGTCCAGAACCGACCGTTAAGTCATAAGGGTCTTATTTGTATGCCCTAAAAGGATGGATTTTGGACGGGGGTGCCACTACACCCCACCGAAACACCTGGTGGCACTCAGGTAGAATCAAAGTTGTTGCAACATTGAACCATTATGAAGACGTATATATTGATGTCATTAGTTTCCCCCATCCCAGTTAAGTTGTCCATTTATTACAGTTTATGTTCATGATGACCGGATACGGGGATTAACATGATAATAGGAGGAGCATGATACAGGATTGTGATCTCAGGAGTGTACATGATATCAGTGTCAAGTCCTCGTAAAAGGTAATAATCATGAGTTAGGTGTTGACATACAGGTATCAGGTGTCAAGTGATAACATGTCAAGTATTAGGTGTCAGATATCAAGTAATGTATCACAATATAAGCACTATAAGTAAGCACAGAGTCACAATATAAATCGAGCAACTGATCACTCAAGTTAGAATATGAAAAAATGTAAAAGGACATTTCAAACTCTTCGCAACCATAATCAAAATAATAAGATATTAAACTATTAATCAAACAAACAGACAAGGTGAGAATGGACTGAACAGGCAAGTCAGAGGACAGGCAAACAAATGAGGCCTGAGAAAACTGGACAAGCCGATAAGCAGAACTGGATAGAACTGGATAGACAACCGATGATCCGGGTTAAACAGAGCTGATCAGCTAAACGGTCAATGTGAGCAAGCAGGCATACAAGGTTAGGCTAAATTGTATAGACAAGTAAGGCTGAATAGATAAGTAGATAAGAAGAGTTGGATACGGTTAAAAGCAAAGGAGCTAAGAAGGGCGGGAGCATAGCTAGACCATGTTAGCAGTATATAACGCTAGTCACACGGCGGACTAGACTCCTGGCGAAGTTAGCGTGCAGTTTAGGGTAAACTCGCATGGCAAAGCTAAGGCATGCAGCAAAGCAAAGTATGAACATCAAGCTAACGTTCACAACGAAGCCACACTCACGATGAAGCTAAACGCCTACGGTCAAGCCAGCACAATGAATGCTGGGTCTTCGCGTATGGCAAAGCCATGCTTACGGCACAACTAGACGCACATGACGAAGCCAGCGGATGACCGCTATACTATCATACATAACGTAGCTACGCTCGAGTCGGAGCTAGCTAATAAAGCACAGAGCGCTAAGCTCGCCTGCCGGCAGAGTAAGTAGAGAACCCGAAGGTTAAGTTTGAAGACTGAGTCCGAAGCTGGGGTCAAACTAACAAGAAGTGATAGACGCTAACGCGCATGCAGTGGAGCCAACGCACATGATGAAGTAATGTATGAACAACCTGCTAACACCATGATGTAGCTACGCTCGGGCGAGTTTCTCGGTAAAATGCTGAGCGTTAAGCTCGCCTACCAGGCGGAGTAAAAGAGAGAGCCTGAAGGGTAAATTCAAGACCGGAATCAAACTAGCAAGGAACGATAGTCACTGACGCATACGACGGAGCTATATCCATGTGACGAGACGAGTGTTCAACCACTACAGCTATCGTGCACGACAGAGCTACGCTCGAGGGACTCTAGCGGTAAAGCACTGGGTGCTAAGATCGCCTCCCGGTAGAGCATAAGAGAGAACCAGAGGGTCTAAGCGCGGGGAGTGGGCGAAAACCCAAAAGGGCTAATGGGGTAGAAGGCCGAGAAAGTACCCGCAGAAGATATTAGTTGTAATACCTCTACTTTTGAAATACAAGATTTAATAATGAATAATAATATTTTTATTGTATGTATTTTGTTTTAATTTTTATTATTATTATGTATTATTATTATGGTTATTACTATTGGTAATTATTATTGTTATTGTTAAATATCTTTGTGTATTATTGTTATTATTCTTATTATTAATATATTGATATTTTCTGTGTATTATTCTTAGACAAGCCCACTTCTTGCCCCCTATTTTTCTCTTACTTTTTCTTTCATTTTCTTATTCTTTATCTTAAGCCAAATTCAAATTCAAGTATCCATTTCCATATGCTTTACCTTTACCCATTAGCCCATATCTATTTTCTATCTTTCTTTATTTTTTCTTGGCCCATGCCATTAGCCCATTTTCATTCCTTCTATTTTTATTTTATTTGTGCAAAAACTCAAACCAAACCTATTACCCAATATCTAATTTTAATCTTATCTCAAATTCAATCCTAACAAAAATCATATCTAATTCTAACTTACCCAAATCTACATCCTATTTTCAAAATCACAATCTCAACTATTTCTATTTCAAAATAAAATTTTAACTAAACTTTAAACTATTTTAATCCTTATCCTATCAACTAAATCCTAAATCCTAACTGTGTAATTCTATATCTTAACTATCTAATCACTAACCCTATATCTCTCTCTCCCTATATTTAATCCTTCTAATCCTATCCATCAAATCTAAATCTAACCAACTAAATCCTTATATATCCTAACTACCAAATTCTATAATTATCTTAATTAAATAAAAATCCTAACTAACCTAATCTCTCATTATCTTCTAATCCTAAACCAAAACCCTAACCTAATCTTCTTCTCCTTCCTTTGCTCGCAGCCCTAACCCACCATACGGTCTCCTCTTTTTTCTGTAGCGAGACCCTGACAGTAGCTCGCGACACCCCGACATCCTCGCGGCCTCCGCCTCCTCTATCGTCGAACTTTCCATGGCCGGCCGTGAGTTTCTCCCCCTCCGCAGCTTCCGCCTCCTCTAGCGAGCTCCACTGTGGCCTTCTTCCGGCCATGTCTCTTCTTGCACCGTGAGTGTGCCCTCTCTTCCTCCCTATTTCTATGTTATTATGTATGTATTTATGTATGTGTCATTTGTGATTGAGTGTACATAAATTTTATGTGATGGTACATTTGTGAATATGTGATACGTGCACATGGTGGTAGTGCATGTTTGTTGTACATGATTATGTAAGAGTGTGTATGTATGTATAAATGTATCCATGATTATAAGTGTGTGAGAATTGTGCATGCCTGGGCGTATGCATGATTATGTGTATGTATGTATATATTCGTATATATATGTATATAGGTGTGTACATGCGTATTTATATGTATATGTGGTTACATGTGTTTGGTTATATGTTACAACGATGCAGACTTATTCGTGCGCTCCAAACCTGGTAACAGAAGACCTAGACCCGATATGAATTTATGCTCGTTATGGGCCCGATATGCTAGCGATTCGAAAACTGACCCATGGGATGATCTGGAGATTTGTACCGGCTAGTGCAGTGGATACCAGACGGTGATTCAGTTTCAAAACCGCATCATTTCATGTGAGTGTTTATTTATTGGTCTATTTCAATTTCAGCGTTTTATCTAAATGTTTCATGCGCATGTATATATTATTCTATATTATTTTGTTCATGCCGGTCACTATTTTTACATTGTGATGCTCTGATATTATTTTATTGATATATAGTTACTCTGTTACCAACAGTATTATCGATTCGTTCCATTATTCTAGATAGATGAGTATTAGTCTTGATCATCCTTATTAGTAATAACCAGATGAGAATTTAATTGTAAAGTTGAGGAATAATTATCGAGATTACTTCATTGATAGACTGGATCAGTGGACTATATTAGGGTGAGGCTGGATCTGGTGATGGAGAATGAAATTGATATATTGTTGATGTGTGTGTATATATATACACATACATACACACACACACAACACACACACACACACACATGCAGAGTTAGTATCTTAGCACTGAGATGTGGTGACTCACTTTATCGATGGGTAATATTATTTGATTTATTAGATCTGTTGATGCTTGTTTTATTAGACTCTTATTGGAGTGAAAATTGACTTAGAGTAAGAAGAAGTATAGACTGAATTAATATGAATTAATAGAGCACATGGATATATAGTGGATTCAATAACCTGTTACTGAGATATTCTTGTTCTATTATTTCATTATAGATTATTTATTATTTCGGATTCAGGATTATTTGTGGTATACTTTGATGTCCTTGACTAGACCTAGTGATTAGCCTAGTTCATGTTTGTGAATGAGTAGTACATTTCATGTAAAGTATTATGAGATAATTGTTTGGTGATTATTTAGATAGAAATCTTTTTAAATATTGAGGACTGATAGAATATGATTCAATTTTACTAGAAGACTGAATCTATCTTGATGCTTGGAACTATGTATAAACTTAGTTAGCTTTGGAGTTGACCTAAGATGTATATTCTTTATGTTGGATATTATGATTGAGCTTGAATAGAGGTGAGAATGTGTGATGATCTTGATCGATGATCTTACTGTTATTCGATGATGAGGATATGACTAGACATAGCTGACTATTTATGTGAAACTCTGATATACTGATAATATAAAGGATTAGAATAAGCCGACAGGAATGAGATAACTTGTTATTGACTTAATGAGGTGATGGTCTACCATATCAGATACTTTCACATAGATTGATACTTGATGTTCATGATGGTTGTATTAGGACTATTGGTTGATGGATCAGTTACTATTGTATCTTACTATTGTTACCCAATCTCTCAATAGGCTAGAGCAAAGTGAGTCATTTGGTTAACACAATTAATGATAGGAATCAGGAAACTCTACCTAACATATTTTTGACCATTCCTGATTCTTCTAACTATATTGTAAGTTCACCTAGAGGGGGGGTGAATAGGTGATGGCTAATTTAATGGTCACTTAATGCCAAATAATGTGGAAGCTAAAAACAATTATGACCAAATAAAACTTTTACACTAAACACCACGTATAACACAAGAGTGTTGCCGAATTTCCCGTGAAGGGCTCTGGACAAACTCCTCTAGATTCCCCTTGAATGGGTTGAGGTGCCGCATTGGCTCTCTTGGTTGAATACAAGTGTTAGTCAACAATCCCAAGCAATATATCAATATAAGCACAAGGAATATATCATGCATATAAAGGTAAAGACAAGATAAGTAATGCAAGATATAAACAAGGAGATAGAGAGAGAAATGGCAATCGCAAACACAAGGGTATGTTTCGAGGTTCGAGCACACTTGCTCTACATCCCCGCCTTCGACACACGAAGGATTTCCACTATGCAAGATCCCAATGGATCTCTCCCCGGTGCCGTAACACCTACAAGCCCTCGGACTCCCTAGTCCCGTACACACGCAAGCTCACTAGCTCGCCGAGGCCGCACCTCAAACCACCGAGTTCACACAAGAACTCTAAACCACCGCGAACACACTTGTCCGCCTCCTCAAAGAACAAAGAAGAAATCTCTTGGTGGTCTAAAACACTTTGATCACCAATTACAAACTCTCACAACACAATCCTATGGATAGATAAGGCAATGGATAGCTCAAGTGATTGTGAGAAAGCAAGGAATGAATCTATAGTGAAAAACTCAAGAAATCACTTTTACACTCTTGATA
Organism: Agave tequilana; assembly: GCA_038442645.1. Lineage (NCBI taxonomy): Eukaryota > Viridiplantae > Streptophyta > Magnoliopsida > Asparagales > Asparagaceae > Agave > Agave tequilana. The sequence continues at coordinate 488,530 of JAVJIF010001967.1, forward strand.
AAACTTTCCTTTTGATTGAAAATATTTGCTCTCAAATATGTGGAGAAAACTCTTTTAATGGAGTGGGAAAAACTGGCTCAAAGCTCTCCTAAAATCTTAGTTCAAAATAATGACCAACCCCCAAATTTATAGGCCAGAAAAATATAGCCGTTGGGGTCTGTCAGGCCTGCCGGTCGACCGGGCCGGTCGACCTGCAACGGTCAAAAATCCGACCGTTGGAGCCTCCGGTCGACCTACCCGGTCGACCCAAAAGAACAGAGAGCACTGCTCTCAGTTTCGGTCGACCCGCCCGGTCGACCCGCCCACTGAACTGCCAGACGTGCACGGTTCTGTGCACGTCGGTCGACCCGCCCGGTCGACCTGCCCTTGGTTCCGGTCGACCCGCCCGGTCGACCCGTAAGCCAGTTCTGGGTCAGCACTTGGGAGAAAAATGTTGGTCTTTTGGCTTTCATAAAAATCCCATAAAATACATAAAAATCTACAAAAATAGTTTAACCAATATACTTTGATATACAAACATGCTTGCACAAAATCAAGGCATGTTATAAAAGATTTAGACTATGGAAATATTTGGCTCATGTGAAAACTTGTATTTTCCAAAAAACTTATTTTCCAAAACTCTTCATCAAATACAAAAACAAGATATACTTTTAAAGCATAGTGTGTATGGATATGATCCACTACACAATCAAGATGAAATATCTATGTTTTTGGCATTAAGCATAAACTTGATTTTGGTTGAAAGATGTAAACATGAATATCAAAAACCAAATAGTATTTTGTCACAAAGAAAAATCTTTTCTAAACTAAAAAATCTTTATGAAAATAATTCTATCAAGAGTGTGTGTGTGATATATACTTGAGCAATCTACCAACTATCTATCCTTTACATTTTATCTAAAACAAACTAAATCTTATACCTAGACACAAGTCTTGATCTTGAAGTCTTCCCTTGAAGTCTTCTCATCTTCTTGACTTGGTACAAGCTTGATCCAAAAGCTCCTTGGATCACACCGTGCTAGCTCCAAATCTTGACATTTTATCCTTTGTTGAGCTATGCACCTACTAAGATCTTGATAATGAATCTGTCACTAATTAAATACAAGATCATTAGTAAACATAACTTCATGAGTTGATCATCATCAAAACTAGGGTGATAGGCCTTTGGGCCAACAATCTCCCCCTTTTGATGATGACAAAACTCATGAAGTTATATATGCATGATTAAAGTAAAGCTTCAAAGAAGCTCCCCCTTAACTCATGCATAACAAATAAACAATAGATATGGCATTGAGGCACATGAATATGTATGCAAGTATGGAGATAAAACATGCAACAAGCATAAATCAAAATCTTTTTCTCCTATTTGCAATACAAAAATATATATGCATAAACATAAATCTTACTCAACCATGCATATAAACTCAAAATCTTTCTCCTCCTTTTTGTCAATCATCAACAAAGGGTTCAAAGAGAAATCAAATCAAACAAATTTTTCTCCCCCTTTTTGTCAAAAACAAAGAGATCAAGAAGGGGTAATACAAATCAATCAATAAAAATTTATATGCGATATACATTCATGAAGAGGAAGACGCTAAGTTAGCTTCCCTACACATATGCATTACATGAAGAAGGGATGACAAGCCCTAACTCACATAACACATATTATGTAATGCATAAAAGGAGATGTGAAGCTCCCCCTGCACACGTATATCATATAAAGAAGAGTTGTCAAGCTCCTCAATTTATAATATACTCAACATGAATCCATATGTAAGAGAGATGTTAAGCTCTCCTTACATATAGGAAATACAAATCAAAAATTTTGAATATTTCTTTATTAAAACAAAGTTTTGAACTTTTCTCAAGAAACACATTTTGAGATATCAAATCAACATTTTTTATTTTTTTATTTTGATATCAATTTTGAAAACATATTGCATAAGCTTTAAGAATTACCAATTGAAAGTTGAATCAAGCTTAGCATATACATTGTGTTTTAAGAACAATTGATTCACTCTCTTAAAGCACAAATAGATCACATGTATGAAAAGATAATACCAATAGAAATTGATATAATTTAAATTTGAAAGCATTCATACATATAATCAAAATATGAGTATATAAAAATCATATTGATACCAATTGAAAATATCCAATGATACCAATGAAGAGTAAGCTTATCATATACTCTACCATATGAAGAATTTGCACTAGTTAGTATGAAAATGTTTTAAAACTAGTACGGAATCCTTCAAGTAAGGAATAAAGCAAAAATGTCAATTAATCTCAATATTCCTTTAAATCATCACACATTTTTTTATTTATAAAAACACAATTTATATTTCAAGATATATGTATGTTTTGACAACACAATAAGTATACATACATATCTCTTAAATACAATTGAGTCCAAATAGATAGATTTGCATTAAAGGCAAATGACTCAAGAGGTATACATGTATATCTTAAAGTTTGGCAAAATACACATATACATGAAATGAAAACACATGATCATAAAAAAAAGAGGGAATACAAGTTTAAAAATGTATGTATCATCAAAACCAAGCAATACAAGCACATTTCATGGGTTCAAATGAGCATTCAAGCACAAATATAAATAGATTTATTTGTGGCCCACGATATGTACAAGTATAAATTCTATTGTTGACAAAAACTAACATATAAACTAATATTCAAATCATGAAGCATCAAATAAATTTTGAGAACACAAAAGAATTTATCCATATGAAAATAGGATCATGTGCATCGATTGAAGAATAGATAACTAGTTTAAATTGATTTTGAAAAACTAGTTAAAGATCCTTCAAAAGTATAAAGTCATATGTTTTTCATGAATTATACTAAGTACATAAAAATTCAAGCATTCATAGTCCATAAAGCTCAAAATTATCTTGAAAAATAAAAGATGAGTGTTCAAAGGTTATGTAAATGGCATTTTCATGAAAATAGACAATGAAGCTCAATCAAACATGAATCTCATTTTTAGACAAGACATGAAATTTTATTTTCATTAAAAACAAATCATGAAATTTTTATTTTTCATCTTAAAGTAAACTTCAAGGTATATGTATGATTTATCCAATCCTAACAATACACATACATATCCCAAATATAAAAAGAGTCTATTAAAGGTATTTGCATGAAGGCAAGAGACTCACGGGTATACATGTATATTTATTAGATTTGAATTAAAAATACATATACATGAAGTAAAGCATAAAAATAGGCAAAACATGTATAAAAGAGAATCATCAAAACTAGTCTATACATATGCATATAGTGGATACAAATGAGCATGAAGTTCAAATATATATGAGTCAATTGTAGTTCACTATTCATATATGTATAAATGCAAGTTTGACACATTCTACATCTAAGCATGTAAATACCACATGAAGCACACAAAAATATGAACATGCTATGAATATGATAAATGAACTAGCACGTACATAAAAAATAGGAGTTTAGAGATTGTTACCAACTCCAAAGCTCCTAACATGGTGGTTGTCCCACCAAAGCTCCTTGATAGTGATGCATCCCAAAAGTATGTCCATCATGTCCAAGTGCATCCACTACCAAGGCACCGATCCTCTCACGTTTTGTGAGAGCCCTCACCTACATCAAAAGCAAATGGTGGGGGTTTTGGTACCCATATTTTCTTGGGTCCTTGGGGTTAGTCTTGTAAGGAACCCAAAAATTTTTATTAGCAAAATTATAATGATTTAACCTATCATAACAAAATTTTGCTAAATGGCCTTTGCGGCCACAATGTGTACATACGTACACCTTAGTATGCTTATGTGTAGGAGTGTGATCATGTTGTGCAACATAAGCAAATGCATGGTTATGATGTGCATGAAAGAATGGAGTTTGTTTCTTTGAAAACATAGACTCCAATCTAGTATGATTGAATGCACATGTGCTCAAATTTTAGCTCAAACAATCCATTTTATTTTTCAAATCTTTAATCTCATTAGTGGTGGCATGTAAAGCATGATGAGATAAAGAATCATTTTTCTTTTTCTTTTTCGAAACAAAATCTTTTTCTTTTTCACAAAATTTTCTTTTTAAAGACTTGTTTTCTTGAAAAACAACTTCCTTTTGAGTTTCCACCAAAATAATTTTATCTTTCAAAATATTGTTTCCTTCACAAAGATCATTTAATTTGGACATTAAGGAAACATTCTCATTATTCAAAACATCCTTTTCTTTTTCTAAACATGCAATTTTAGTTTTAAAAGAATCGTTCTCTTTTAGCATGCAATCAAAATTCTTTTTAATTTTCTTATTATCTTTTTCTAAGCATGCAATGTTATCTCTAAATAAATCATGTTCTTTATGCATGCAAGCAATGTTCTTTTTCAAATTTTTATTTTCTTTCTTAAGCATGTCATATTTTTCAAGCACAAGTTGACAAAAGGTAGTAAGCTCATCATATGACATGTCTTCATCATCGGATTCGGAGTTTACCTCAAGGGGGTTATCCCCTTGGGCCATAAAGCATGTGTTGGAGGTGTTACTTCCAACGTTCGAATCGCTCCCGGCATAGTATAGATCTTTTTCGCCAAGGGAGGTGATGATGTTCCAAGCTACAAAAGCCGAATCAATGTTAGAAACCTAGATAAATAATCATCATTTAGGGTTGACTTTAAAGCATGAATGGCTTTTGAGTTAGCCTCAATATACTTGCTATTATTAACATATGAATCATTAGTGGTAGCAAGATAAACATGAATGCCTAGCGCCTTGAGGTACAATGACACCTTAACCTTCCAAATTTGGATGTTAAGAATGTCAAAGGTGGGTGGTGACATGAAGTCCATGGTGTGTGTACAAATAGTGTGATTAGCCTAAAAGTAGGATCTTTAACTCAAGGTTGTTAGACCCAAATCAAGAGCACTAGCTCTGATACCAATTGTAAGTTCACCTAGAGGGGGGTGAATAGGTGTTGGTTAATCTAATGATCACTTAATGCCAAATAATGCGGAAGCTAAAAACAATTATGACCAAATAAAACTTTTACACTAAACACACGTATAACACAAGAGTGTTGCCGAATTCCCCGTGAAGGGCTCTGGACAAACTCCTCTAGATTCCCCTTGAATGGGTTGAGGTGCCGCGTTGGCTCTCTTGGTTGAATACAAGTGTTAGTCAACAATCCCAAGCAATATATCAATATGAGCACAAGGAATATATCATGCATATAAAGGTAAAGACAAGATAAGTAATGCAAGATATAAACAAGGAGATAGAGAGAGAGAAATGGCAATCGCAAACACAAGGGTATGTTTCGAGGTTCGAGCACACTTGCTCTACATCCCCGCCTTCGACACACGAAGGATTTCCACTATGCAAGATCCCAATGAATCTCTCCCCGGTGCCGCAACACCTACAAGCCCTCGGACTCCCTAGTCCCGTACACACGCAAGCTCACTAGCTCGCCGAGGCCGCACCTCAAACCACCGAGTTCACACAAGAACTCTAAACCACCGCGAACACACTTGTCCGCCTCCTCAAAGAACAAAGAAGAAATCTCTTGGTGATCTAAAACACTTTGATCACCAATTACAAACTCTCACAACACAATCCTATAGATAGATAAGGCAATGGATAGCTCAAGTGATTGTGAGAAAGTAAGGATTGAATCTATAGTGAAAAACTTAAGAAATCACTTTTACACTCTTGATAAAACTTTCCTTTTGATTGGAAATATTTGCTCTCAAATATGTGGAGAAAACTCTTTTAATGGAGTGGAAAAAACTGGCTCAAAGCTCTCCTAAAATCTTAGTTCAAAATAATGACCAAACCCCCAAATTTATAGGCCAGAAAAATATAGCCGTTGGGGTCTGTCAGGCCTGCCGGTCGACCTGGCCGGTCGACCCGCAACGGTCAAAAATCCGACTGTTGGAGCCTCCGGTCGACCTGCCCGGTCGACCCAAAATAACAGAGAGCACTGCTCTCAGTTCCGGTCGACCCGCCCGGTCGACCCTCCCACTGAACTGCCAGACGTGCACGGTTCTGTACACGTCGGTCGACCCGCCCGGTCGACCTGCCCTTGGTTCCGGTCGACCCGCCCGGTCGACCCGTAAGCCAGTTCTGGGTCAGCACTTGGGAGAAAAATGTTGGTCTTTTGGCTTTCATAAAAATCTCATAAAATACATAAAAATTTACAAAAATAGTTTAACCAATATACTTTGATATACAAACATGCTTGCACAAAATCAAGGCATGTTATAAAAGATTTGGACTATGGAAATATTTGGCTCATGTGAAAACTTGTATTTTCCAAAAAACTTATTTTCCAAAACTCTTCATCAAGTACAAAAACAAGATATACTTTTAAAGCATAGTGTGTATGGATATGATCCACTACACAATCAAGATGAAATATCTATGTTTTTGGCATTAAGCATAAACTTGGTTTTGGTTGAAAGATGTAAACATGAATATCAAAAACCAAATAGTATTTTGTCACAAAGAAAAATCTTTTCTAAACTAAAAAATCTTTTATGAAAACAATTCTATCAAGAGTGTGTGTGTGATATATACTTGAGCAATCCACCAACTATCTATCCTTTACATTTTATCTAAAACAAACTAAATCTTATACCTAGACACAAGTCTTGATCTTGAAGTCTTCCCTTGAAGTCTTCTCATCTTCTTGACTTGGTACAAGCTTGATCCAAAAGTTCCTTGGATCACACCGTGCTAGCTCCAAATCTTGACATTTTATCCTTTGTTGAGCTATGCACCTACTAAGATCTTGATAATGAATCTGTCACTAATTAAACACAAGATAATTAGTAAACATAACTTCATGAGTTGATCATCATCAAAACTAGGGTGATAGGCCTTTGGGCCAACATATATTGATAAAGAATCATGGTATCTTGAAGATTTTAACCAAGATTCAATTTCACCACAAAACTTTAAACTAGACCAATATTAACCCATTAACAAATTGGCAAATTTTTGTTTTAGTGAGATTGAACTTTAAGATGAATGTGACACCGATTCCCAATATCTGTTAACTTAGTTGATATCGAGGTATCAGTAGACTGTCTTTATGACTGATTCCTAGTTATTGTTGTTATTCTATTATAGAGATAGATTATTATGAGAGTGATTTCATTGATAGCGGTAACCATATTACATATTCAAAGTTTGACAGCGGTTATTGTTTGATCTCAGTTATTGATGATTTAGAGGATTAGAACAGATTGGTAGCGATGAGAGAACTGTTATTGATTCATTGAGATGGTAGTTACCGTATCGAATATTTTGACTTGGATTCAATGTTTGATGTCCATAGTGATTGTTATGGAGACTATGAGTTGACGGATCAGTTACTGATATCTTTTATTACAGATGAATGAGATTTTGATGGATTCTAGATGAAACTGTCTATTGAGCAGTATTTTGACTTGTTACAATATTATTTCATGTTAATGAAAGTTAATGAAAAAGTACTGTTGGACCGTAGCATCCTGTATAGTTCTATTGTTCATCATATACACGGTTACTGTTACTGTTCACTGTTATTATTAATATTCACCATGTATACAATTATTGTTGACTATTATATTGTACCGTTACTGTTACTATATCGTCCCAGTATTCTAGGTAACATGGGTGTTGACTGATTTAACTGAATTGAATAAGAATGTAAATGGACAACTTACACTGGGATTGGGCAAATTGATAGAGGAGATAACGTCTGTATTTTGGGTGAACTTAGGATACAGGTTGCGCAGCCGACATACGGTTTCACTGTAGGGTTCCGGGAGATGATTGACATCCCATCTGTTTATTGTTTCACGGTGTTACTATGAGTATTATTCCACAGTGATATTGTGAGTACTGTTATTATTACAGACTACCTGGTTGTAGGGCCTGGTTTAGCGCCAGGCATCTGAGTTGTGGTCCCGAGTATGTATGAGACCCACCTAAAGTATTAACAATGTCCCAAATCAAATTAGTTTCAATAACATATGACCTCGATAGGCACGTGTAGTAGGCATAGTATGGGATGCATCTATTACATGTGGCAATTGGTGTTCGTTGATATAATAAATAATAATATACTATAACTGATTGTCTTTACCTGATGCATGTATGTATGTTGGACACATGATAATACATCTGACCTAATTGGACATCTGACTCTAGTACTGACTGACTCTACTCATCTGATATATAAATCGTGATAAACACCTGATTGGATACCTGACTGGACACATGCTCTACTATGTGCTATCCACATTACTGTTTATTTACTTATTCATGTCATTTCTTATTCCAGTTTATATTAATATCATATGTTCACATTTATATGCATGTGCATCTTCCCCTTTATTCTTATACACTCATTGAGTCGCTTTCAGACTTCTTAGATTTGCATATCCATATCTGTGGCTATTTATCGCTGATCAGGTATTTGGAGAGGATCACAGACATCTTGAGGAGCTGGAGTTCTCTTGCTTGACCATTCTTTCTCGGTATTCTCTTGCTCTTCTCTTTATTCTTATTACTTTCATGATTCTATACATTGGACTCATGCTTGTACTATTCCTCTATTCATCTGATATCATGTGTGGACATCCATAAGTATTATTGCAGTGATATCGATTTATCATAATGATTTTATAACTTGTTCAAGTTATTTTAAGCTTAACGTATATGCATGGGGTAATTTTCTCGCGTATATACGTCGCCGACTCTGTTTTTGAGTATTTGGGAAGCGGACGTGCAGGATTTTTCTTGGTATCAGAGCCAGGTTTAACATAAAACGAACTTGATTCTTACTGGTGACCTGAGATAAGTTATATTTATACTACAATAAACATATACTATTCACACGGTGATATGAGTCCACTTGAGAATTGATCATCCCCCCTTTAAATTTCCATCTTTTTGATCTTTCAGTATCCCTAATTTAAACTCTTCTTCTAGAGAAATCTGGGTTCCATGCTGGTTTTTATTCTTTTTCTTTATTCTATTTCCTGATATTGTCTCCTGGAACTGGTCGCTCCATGTCGAAGCCGGTAATAGAGATCAGAGTGGCACAACGGAAGCGTAGTGGACCCATGATGCAGTGAGAAGCGACGAGGAAGCTTTATTTTCTCCTTTAACTTAATTTTTATCATTCCCTGGGCTGTTTGGATTTAAGGAATTGGGTGAAAGTGAGAAAGTGGGAAGTGTCTTTTCCATTTCCGCTGTTCATCCAAACATAGGAAAAGAAAAATGAAAAAAGTTCTTTTCTTTTTCTCTTTTCTCTTTTACACAACTCACTTTCAGAGTGCTACAGTTAATTTTGTGGTCATGTAAATCTCATTTTTAATAAGTTGCAGCACAAAACAATTAATTTTTTGCTCATGTGAATTTCACTTGTATTCTAATTACAGTTCAATTTTTATTTTTTTAATTAATTTTTATTTTAATATTATTTTGCGGTCAACTTTGTGGTCAACTTTTCCACTTTCACTTCCACATTACCATCCAAACACTAGAAAAGACATAACATTTCTTAAACCACACTTCCTAACAACATCCAAACACTGGAAAACTTACTAACCAATTCCCAAGTTCAAAAGGGAACTACTACCACTTCCTTACTTCCTCACTTCCACCCTTAACCAAACAGGCCCACGAGGACAAAATTTTATAAGGTGTGTAAAATGTAATATCTCTATTTTAAAATATAAGATTTAATAACAGATAATAATATTTTAAATTTGTGTACATATATTTCATGTTAATTATTACTTATTATGTAGTTATTATTGTTGGCTCAAAGGCCCTTCACTTTAGTTTTAATGATGACTAACTTATGTAGTTAAGTTACTAATAATCTTGTGTTTAATAAGTTTTAGATATTGTTTAAGATGTTAGTAGGTATTTAGCTTCAACAAAGAATTCAAAGTCAAGTTTTGAAAGTATCACATATTGATTAAAGAGCTCGCGCGTCTAGATCGCATCTAGCACTCAGAAGGAGTCAAGCTCATAGGTCGTGTTTTGGATCGAGTCAACTTGGAGATAAAGATCGACAAGAAGTTCAGTTTGTTTAGTTTTTGTTTTAGATCTTGTGTAAAGATAATTAGCTTTGATATGCTCAAGTACACACACACACACAAGTTCAATAGTTTTTTATCTCGGTTTAGCTATTTTAGATTTTCAAGAATGTATCTTTTGGTTTCATGAATAAATTTCATCGAAAGTAGTTTACATGGTTTATGTATATATTGGACTTCATCTATATACATTGATGTTTCATACTGTCTAAGAAACTTACTTTGATGTATTTCTAGTTCATGGATTCAAGTTTTGTTTTTATCAAAACTTATTTTAGGGTTTAATGTTAAATAGATATATCATTTATATGTGTATTGGATTCTATCCATATGCACTATGCTTCAAAATATGTTTCAATATCATGTTTTTGTATTTATACAAGTTTTAGAGAAAATAGATTTTCTTTCAAATTCTAAGTTTTGAAAAATACCGTTTTTGGTTTCAAGCTAAATTTCTAAACCTAAAAAATAGTTCAAATTTTTTGTAATATGTGTTAAATTTTGATCACATATATTTGTATGAACTTATTTTTGTGAATTTTATGTGATTTTACGAGATTTTATAAGGATTTATCAAGTTACATTTCATAACCTATAAACCCTGGTATGAACCTTCTGGCGGTCGACCGATCGGTCGACCAGAGCAAAGCTCGATCGACAGGTCAGTCGATCAACGTGCACGGATACGTGCACAAGGCCGTACCTATGCGGCAGATCAACCATACGGTCGACCGACTGGCACTACCCAACTCTCGGGTAGAGCCCGATCGACCGATAGGCCTTTGGCCTTGGGCCGATAGACCAATAGGGCAGTTTGCCTTGGGGCCAGCAACCGGGCGGTCGACTGACAGTTCCAAACGGTCAATTTTTTGACCGTTGGGCTATCAATCGGGCGGTAGACCGACGACCCATTCTAGGCAGTTTTTAACCCCAACGGCTAGTTTCTCCTAGGCCCTATATAAAGGGGTTTTGGGGGCTGTTTCTAATAATATTTTCAAGAGTAAAAATTCTCCACTTCTCAAGTGTTTTCAGCAAAGTTTTCAAAAGAGTTTTTGTGCCAAAATTCTCTATCTTTATTTGTTTTCAAAGTTTTTGAAAAATTAAAGAGAAACTAGATTTGGGAAATTTGTTTTATTCTTCATTTTACATATCTATCAAGAAGTTTTTTTCAAGTATTTTCTTTTTTATTTTTTTCCAAAACACTATATTTTCTCACACACTTGAGCCAATCGATTCTAAACCTATTTTAGGATCTTATTTTTGTGAGAAAAATTGTTTGTGATCCTTTGAGATCACCAAGAGAGTTTGTGATCATTGGATCACCAAGTTGTAATTTTTTCATTACTTTGGCTTTGTACCTTCCCTCTTATGTAGAGTGATTGTGTTTGAGAGAGGAGTTGTATACTCCTGGTGTTGAGTTGTAATTCCTTAGTGGAGGTTCCTTTGTGGAAGGTCCTGCGTGGACATAGTGGAAATCCTTCTATGTGAAGGCGAGGACGTAGAGTAGTGGCTCAAACCTCTAAACATATCACTGTGTTTGCGTTTGATCTATTTTCTCTCTCTCTCATCTCTCTTATATCTTGCATTGCTATATATTGTTCATATCATATACATGCTAGATATAGTTTATGTGCCCACACTTGTGTTCAACCAAGAAAGCTATTGAAGCACCCCAACTCTTAGTTTAGAGGAATCTCGAGGAGTAGTTACAGAGCCTTTCACGGGAAATTCGAACTCACTCTTGGTTACATGTTGTGTATTAGCAATTAAGTTTTAAATATCGCATTATTTGTCTTAGATTAGCACTACACCTATTCACCCCCCTCTAAGTGTACATTCAATTGGTATCAGAGCTAGCGCTCCTGATATTCGGTTTAACCATCTAGGAGTGAGATCCTCATTCGCTAATCTAGATTTGCTTTGCACACTTATTAGTTTATAGTCATGGATTTTCTTGCCCTCCTATGTATGATGTTTCCAACAGTGACATGTGAAAATTTAAAATGAGTGCTTACCTCAAAGCCCTTAGATTGCATGTCTATCTTGCCACTATCAAGAAATCTTATCTTGGTAATGACAAGTACTTAGAGGCCAATGCACAAACATTGCACGCACTTAGGTAAACACTAAGTAAAGAACATTTATCTATTATTTCTCATTGTGATTTCACTTTTATAGTATGGAACACATTGAGCTCTCTCAAGAAATAAGCTTCAAATATTTTGGAGAGAGAACCAAGAAGAAATGAGTCCGACCAAGCTTGCTTCATAGTCTAAGGGAATGACTCCCTTGAGGTAAATTCGAAAACTCATCTGGATGATTATCCTTGCACTTTCAATAATCATGATAGTAGTATGGATGCCCATGCTTTAAACGAAGAGCTCTCAAAATTTTGTGAAAACTTACTTTCTAAGTACAAACTTTTGAAAAGTAAGAATTTTGAATTAAAATAAGAAAATAAAAATTTATTTTCAAAACTTGATTTGATTTTGCAAGAAAAGTTGAGGTTTCAAATGAGATGAATTCATTGAAAGTTCAACTTGACCTTGCCTTAAAAGAAAATAAAATTTTAAAGAATAAACATGATTTTGATGATGTTTTGAAAAAAAATAATGTTTTGTCTTTAAAACTTAATTTGTATTAAAAGAGAATGATTGCTTGAAAAATAAAATTGTTTTGATTACCAAGGAATTAGAATGTATTTCAAAAGAAAAGGATTCTTTGAAAAACACTTTGGTTCAAAAAGAAAAGATTTATATTCCTATTTCAAAAGTGAAAAAGACTTTTGTTTCTATTGTTTACTCCATTTCTTCTTCCACTATTGATAAGGATATCCATGTTTGAAGAAAAGTGTAGATTATTTTGGCTCCACTTTGAGCCAATGTGCTATGAATCACAAGAGATTGGAATGTATATTTCGAAAGAAACATACTCCACATATGCATGCACACCCTCCACGGCATACACATGTTTCTCATGTTCACACACATGACACCATGTATGCTCATGTATACACTTGTACACATTATGGACATACGGGCCACCTTGCAAAATTTTGCTATGATAGAGTAAATATTTTAAATTTTGTAAATAAGTATGTTTGGTTTAGGGAAGGTGCTAACCCCCATGGACATAAGAAAGTTTAGATACCAAAGTCACTCTTATTATATTTTATGTAGGTGTGGGCTTTCACAAGATGTGGGAGTAGTGGTGCCTTAATGGTGGATGCGTTCCGAGCTCAAAGGTCATATTTATGGATCCATCACTTTCAAGGAAAGTTTCGTGGGAGGACAACCATAGTTTGGAGACTTAGAAAATAATTCATATAGTTTGGTAACTATTTCTATCTCCTTATTTTTTTTACATGCTTTCATTGATTGATTTTTTGCATGTCTTGATTTTCATGTTCATTATGTTTAAATGCAATGTTTATTAGACTTGTGATATGCATGTATATTACTTGAGATACATCTATGTTCATATAGGTTCATATTTGTTTGTGGTCTCAATTATTAATTAGCTATTGTGTATATCTTAGTGTTAATAATACTTGCATTTACACTAATGATCTATATCATGTTTTGATGTTTTGTGTTTCATGTTTTGATTACATGTTTGAATGTAATTTTCATTGAAACTTGTGTTTATACTTGTACAAGTAGTGAGCTACACTTGATTATTATGTTTGAGTGCTTCATTGCTCATCTGTGCTCATTACAGTATTTGTATAACCTATTTTGATGATTCTTATATTTACACTTGTATTCCCTATTTTGTACATGTTTTCATGTTTTGCTTCATATATATGTTAACTTTATTCAAAACTATAGATATACATGTCTATCCTAGAGTTACTTGCTTTACATGCCATATATTCCATTATACACTCTTTTCATGTTTGAATATGTATGTATACTAAGTTTCAACAAAACATACATAAATCTTGAAGCTTATTTAGTTTTGATGAAAATTGAAGTTTTGATGATTTCATGTTTTTGAGTAAGAATTTATGATTGAGCTTTATTGTCTTATCTCCATGCATATGTTGATTACATGATTTTTGTACACTTTATATCCTTTGTTTACTCATGATTTTGGATTCATAATAATGTATGTGCTTCATAGCTTCTTGAGTGTCATGTATTGTGTATTTAGCATATTTTCATGAAATATATTTATATATTTTATTCCTTACTTGAAGGATTTCATACTAATTTTTAAAATTTTCTTAAAACTAGTTTTGTATTCTTCAATTGGTAGAATTTTCAATCTATAACAAAAATATATTCAAATCATATTTTTGAAAACCCTACCTTCTAAGGGCGGTTAATTGGGCGACCTTGTATATCCTCATTGAAAATCTATTTAAACATGTGCATGAAAAGGAGGCGGTTATGAGATATACATGATTTTAATGAAAAATTGATTTTTGTATACTCGTGTTTTCTATATATGTATGTATCATATTTTAATTGATATTATATTGCTCTGATCATACATACATATAGATATTTTCTTGTGCTATAAACATAAATGACCATACATTTTTAGCACAAATTGATTTTATACTAAGCTTGATTTATTTCTTAATGATAATTGATATCTTTACAAGTTTATACATTATTTTTATTGGTATTTCATAAAGGGGGAGAAAAATTCTTTTTTTATCTTTCAATTGATATTTATTTTCAATTGGTATCTTACTCCTACTCTTTATGAATCATGAGTTAATGGGAGCTTCTATGAAGCTTATCTTTAATACATGCATATATAACCTCATAAGTTTTGTCAATATTAAAAAGGAGGAGATTGCTGGCTCAAAGGCCCTTCACCTTAGTTTTAATGATGACTAACTTATGAAGTTACGTTACTAATGATCTTGTGTTTAATAAGTTTTAGATATTGTTCAAGATCTTAGTAGATGTTTAGCTTCAACAAAAGATTTAAAGTTGAGTTTTGAAGCTATCATGTGTTGATTCAAGAGCTCGCGCTTCAAGATCGCATCTAGCACTCGGAAGGAGTCAAGCTCATGGATCGTGTTTTGGATCGAGTCGACTTGGAGATAGAGATCGACAAGAAGACTTTAGTTTGTTTAGTTTTTATTTTAGATCTTGTATAAAGATAATTAGTTTTGATATGCTCAAGTATACACACACACACACACAAGTTCAATAGTTTTTTGTTTTGGTTTAACTGTTTTGGATTTTCATGAATATATCTTTTGGTTTCATGAATAGATTTCATCAAAAGTAGTTGACATGGTTTATGTGCATATTGGGTTTCATCCATACACATTGATGTTTTATACTGTCTGAGAAACTTACTTTGATGTATTTCTAGTTCATGGTTTCAAGTTTTATTTTTATCAAAACTTATTTTGGGATTTAATGTCAAAATATAGATATATCATTTATATATGTTGGATTCTATACATACACACTATGTTTCAAAATGTGTTTCAATATCATGTTTTCTATTTATACAAGTTTTAGAGAAAACGGATTTTCATTTCAAAATTTAAGTTTTAAAAAATACCGTTTTTAGTTTCAAGCTAAATTTCTAAACCTCAAAAATAGTTCAAATAGTTTGTAATATGTGTTGAATTTTTATCACACATATTTGTACCTCAAATATTTATATAAATTTATTTTTGTAGATTTTATGTGATTTTATGAGATTTTATAGGGATTTATCAAGTTACATTTCATAACCTATAAACCCTGGTCTGAGACTTCTGGCGGTCGACCGACCAGTCGACCGAACTAGAGCTCGGTCGACCAGTCGGTTGACCAACGTACACGAATACATGCATAAGGCCATGCCTATGTGGCCGATCGACCGTACGGTCGACCGACTGGCACTACCCAACTCTTAGGTAGGGCCCGGTCGACCGAGCGGTCGACCGACATAATAATTTATCTTGGGGCCGGTCGACTGGCGGTGCCAAGCGGTCAATTTTTTGATCATTGATCGGTTGACCCGACCGGGCAGTCGACCGATAGCCCATTCTGGGCAGTTTTGACCCCAACGGCTAGTTTCTCCTAGGCCCCATATAAAGGAGTTTTGGGGACTATTTCTAATAAGATTTTCATGAGCAAAACTTCTCCACTTCTCAAGTATATTCAGCAAAGTTTTTAAAAGAGTTTTTGTGCCAAAATTTTCTATCTTTTTTTACTTGTTTTCAAAGTTTTCAGAAAATCAAAGAAAAACTAGATTTGGAAAATTTGTTCTGTTCTTTATTTTACATATCTATCAAGAAGTTTTTCCCAAGTGTTTTCTTTGTTATTTCTTTTCCAAAACACTATTTTCTCACAAACTTGAGCCAATCAATTCTAAACCTATCTTTAGGATCTTTTTTTTATGAGAAAAATTATTTGGGATCCTTTGAGATCACAAGGAGAGTTTGTGATCATTGGATCACCAAGTTACAAATTTTTATTTGCTTTGGCTTTGTGCCTTCCCTCTTGTGTAGAGGTGATTGTGTTTGAGAGAGGAGTTGTGTACTCTCAGTGTTGAGTTGTAATTCCTCAGTGGATGTCCCTTTGTGGAAGGTCCTATGTGGACATAGTAGAAATCCTTCTGTGTGAAGGCGGGGACGTAGAGCAGTGGCTCGAACCTCAAAACATATCACTGTGTTTGCGTTTGATCTATTCTCTCTCTCTCATCTCTCTTATATTTTGCATTGCTATACATTGTTCATATTCGTATACATGCTAGATATAGTTTGTTTGACCACACTTGTATTCAACCAAGAGAGCTATTGAAGCATCTCAACTCTTAAGTTAGAGGAATCTCGAGGAGTAGTTCCAGAGCTCTTTACGGGAAATTCGGACTCACTCTTGGTTACACATTGTGTGTTAGCAATTAAGTTTTAAGTTCCGCATTATTTGTCTTAGATTAGCACTACACCTATTCACCCCCTCTAGGTGTACTTTCAATTATTACTAATTATTATTAATTACCATTATCATTTTTAGTAGTGTTGTTATTATTATCAATATTATTATTGTTAGTGTTAATTATGGTTATTATTCTTATGATTATTTCTTTTTCTTCTCAATCATTTTTTCAAGCCCAGCCCATTTCACATTCTTCCTATTCATTTTTTCCCTTAATTTTTTTCTCTTGCTCAACTGAGCCCAACCCTATACCCATTAGCCCGTTAACCCATTCATATCCTAAATCCTAACTAACAAATCCTATCAAATCCTAACAAACCATATCTTATCTTAAACCAAATCCCTAACCTAATCCCCTTCTAATCTATAACCCTAATCTCTTTCTTTTCCTCTCCCTTTTCTTCTTTCTCTTCTCCCTGCCATCACAGCCGCCTTCGCCCTTTTCCCCCATCTACGCGCACGACAACCACAACCAACGAGCAACCCCATGAGACCCTCTCTGTGGCTGCTCTTTTTCTCCACCTCTGCGCAAGTCCGGAGCTCCGAGCAACGACTGGCCCACGTCACTTCAGGATCTAGAGCACCACCACCCATGGCTGCACCAAACTCCACCAAGCCCTTGCCGAGCTCCATCTCCAAGCAATGTCCAACACAAGACTACCTTGCCGAGTCAACCTGCAACATCACCACCATCTCTTCAAGCATCACCCTCCTCCTCTCCTCTCACTGCCATGACCAAGCACCCCATGCCGCCTTGGCCGACCCATCTTCCCATTGGCCATCACCAGCGCACAACCCAAGCGCTCCTCCATGGCATGAACTCCTCCTCCATGGCCACTCCCCAGCCCAACAGCCATGCCGCACACCCTCCATCTCCTTATCCTCCTTGTCGTCGGGGCCCGCCGGACCACCATCTCCTCCGCCGGAGCCCGAGCTCATCAGCGACATCTTCCACGAGCTTCCCGTCGCGGAGATTGTCGTGGACCTTTCCTTTTGGTCAATGGAAGCCCCATGCCGTAAGTTCCCTTATCTCTGTCTCTCTCTCTCCCCCTTCATTATTTATGAAGTGTATATGTGTTATTTAATTGGGCTTGCATGAATTATTGAGGGTATGTGTGTAAATATGTATACATTTGCATGCATGTGTGTGATGGTGTATGGATGTGTGCGTGAGTATTGTTAATGCATGCGTGTGTTGCGCGTGGGTAATCAAGTGTTGTGTAAATAATTACATGATGAGAATATGCATTTTGATGTGTGATAATTATTGGAACGTATGTGAATGTTATATTAAATGTTTATGTATATATGTATTATGTTTGCATGCGTGAGTTGATTTGCGTGTGTTTGCATGAGTGTGTGTTAATTCATATATGTTGTAACTATGAATGTATATGTTATATAGTGTGTGTGTGTGCGCGCGCGCTTGTTATATTATGTGTATTTATGTATTAATATATGTGTAAGTATATTGTGTTTATGTGAATACTTGTATATGTATGTAGGCTTGGGTGCATGCATGAGTACGTGTATGTATAAGTGTGTATGAGTATATATTATGTGTGTATGGTTGCGTGGTACAGCGTTTCAGACTTGTTTGGTTAGATCTGGACCCGTTGCATAAGATTCAGATTTGTACCGGTCATGGATCCGATAGTCAGGGATTCGAAGACCGACTCATATGATGATTTAGAGATACATACCAGTTCGTGCAGTGAAGACCCGACGGCAATTTTGATCCAAAACCGCATCATTTCATGTGAGTGTTTCCTCTTGTATCATTTTCCTTATTTATCATTGCAATATTATTATATGTTATTCATTTCATATGATTGTCTGAGATGTTTTACAAGAATGACTAACTATATCACTTCACGAGACATCAGTGAGTTCTCACATTATTTATTTAGTTGATATAAGTATTTATCAGTGTCATTTCATGTGTAGAGGATTACCGCTTTTGATTCAAGACTAACTGTAGTACATTTTAAATAGTGACTTGTTTCGATCTTTTGATTGGCTGATCGAGTTCATATTTGAACATCAGATGTACATGAACCTTGTATTTTAATATTGAGATATTCGACATATACCTTTTCATATGTAGATGATTACCGTTTTTGGATTTGGATCTAATTATGATGTACATTAGTCTGTCTATAGGATTGATGTTAAGATGATTGGTTCGTGAATGTGATTGAAATGTATATTTTATGTGGAGTATTTATCAGACTTAATATTTATTCATTTGGTGATAATTTAGATGAGGATTCATTTAGATATAGAGGACGTATTAGTTATGATGTTACTTTATTAAGGGAATTGAAGTCTTGATGCTTGGATCGGTACATGAACTTATTCAGAGTTGGAGTTATTCTGAGATTTATATTCTATTTATCAGATCTTGATCAGCATTTAAATGGGATTGACGTAGTTAGATTTATAGTCGTGAGTATTTGGGATTTATTTATTGATTATATCATTCGAGTATTGATAATATTTTATTGATGTTGAGTATCAGATATAGACCATTCTAGGTTTCATGTCACTTGAGGATGTTTCACTGTCTAGATATGATTTCAGTATCTGTTGACTTAGTTGATCTTGGGGATATCAGTAAACTACTCTTCATGATTGATTACTAGTTATTATTATTATTCTGTTATAGAGATAGAGTTATTGTGAGAGTGATTTCATTGATAGCGGTAACTATATTACGTATTCAAAGTTTGACAGCGGTTATTGTTTGATCTCATTTATTGGTGATTTAGAGGATTAGAACAGATTGGTAGTGATGAGAGAATTGGTTATTGATTCAATGAGATGGTGGTTAGCGTATCGGATATTTTGACTTGGATTCAATGTTTGATATCCACAGTGATTGTTATGGAGACTATGAGTTGATGGATCAGTTACTGATATCTCTTTAATACAGATGGATGAGATTTTGATTGATTCTAAATTAGATTGTCTATTGAGCAGTATCCTGACTTGTTACAATATTATTTCATGTTACTAGAAGTTACTGAAAAATTATTGTTAGGCTGTAACATCCTATACAGTTCTATTGTTCATCGTATACACGGTTATTGTTACTGTTCTCTATTATTATTACTGTTAACCTTGTATATGATTACTGTTGACTGTTATATTATGCTGTTACTGTCAATGTATCATCCCAGTATTCTAGATAACATGAGTGTTGACTGATTTAATTGAATTGAATAATAATATAAATGGATAACTTACGCTGAGATTGGAGAAATTAATGAAGGAGATAGCGTTGTATTTTGGGTAGACCTAGGATACAAGTTGCGCAGCCAATTTATGGTTCCACTGCAGGATTTCGGGGGATCACTGACATCCCATCTGTTTATTGTTCCATAGTGTTACTGTGAATATTGTTCCATAATAATACTGTGAGTACTGTTAATGTTACTGACTACCTGACGACAGGGTCTGGTTCAGCGCCATGCATCTAGGTCGTGGTCCAGGTATGTACGGGACTCACCTAAAGTATGGACATTGTCTCCAACCAAATCAGTTTTAATAACATAGGATCTCGATTGGCACATATAATAGGCGTAATATGGGATGCGTCTATAATCGGTCACATATATTGCATATTTATTGTCACATTCTCATACTTATTATATAATAAACTCTATTTTTAATCCTATTTATTGTCTAATTTATATGCAGGCCCATTACTAAATGAGAGGGAAGAGAAACGAACCCAAAAGCCCATCAAATTCTGATTTAATCAGAATTAATTCGAATCAGAAAATCAGGGTAGATCAGGACAAACCAGAGAAGAAAAAATCAGTTGAAAACCAGTTAAAACAAATCTCTACAAATCAATTGGTTAAAGCTGAAGATAAAAGGAGGTTTCGTCAAATGCATAACCCAAAATTGCAAATCCAGCAAGAGATAATATCATATCGCGAAACCAGAGAGCATCACCTCTCGGATGTGGCCACCTGGCCACACCCTGGCCATGAAAACGCGGCTTGGTTGGATCATTTGGGGGAGTGTTTTCTCTCCCTATCTTCGTACGCTCTCCCACGTTGGGTTTTTGCCTATAAATACTGAGTTTTTAGAGACTACAGGGAGCGATCATGCAGAGATAGGTTCTTAGGCTAGTTTTTCATTCTTTTTAGTGTAGGTTTTTTTTTCATTTTATGTAATTTTTATTTCTTTGTAAGCATAGGTTAGACTGAGATTCATGTAAGTAAGAGAGACGTATGTGAAATACACCTAGAGGGGGGGTGAATAGGTGTAATTGCTAATCTAATGCTCTTTTTAAATTTTACTTAAGTGAGTGATGCAACGATCTCTCAAAACACGACTAAGAGCCGAATACCCCTTGCGAGGTTCTGAACTCCTTCCTCCCAATTTCCCTTAAATGGGTTAGAGGTGCGCAATGCAACCGTGTTGTATTGAGGTGTGATCGAGCAATTCCAAGTATGAAATGCGATGATGAAATGTACACAAGTAATATAGCAAGAAAAGTAAACAAGTAAGGATTGCACAAATAAAATGTTAGTTCTCAAGCAATAAATTGAAAGCAAGTAAAGCAAGAGAGAATTAGACAAGATGACACAAAAGCAATCGCAAACAAAGTGATTTGTTTCGAGGTTCGAGCCCGTAGCTCTAGTCCCCGCCTTCACCTCCGTGAAGGGTTTCCACTATCCCCTTAGGATCCCGTACAAGTTAGGCCTCCAAAGACCTCAAGCCCGTAGCTTCACCTTACAAAGAAATTCCCCTTAGGAACTTGTCTCCACAAGAACAAAGGATTACAAATTTGTGATCTCAACTAGACCACAACACTCTTTCTCTTTTACAAACACTCTCACACTTTTACAACTTCACCTATAGAAAGAATATGAAATTTTTGGCACTATGAAGTGTGGTGAGAAAAGCTTCAGTTGTAGAGTGATATTAGAGATCAAACAACAACTGAAAAACCAATTTGAAAGAATGGAAATGAAAGCTTTAAACTATTTTTCTCTTTCTCTTGAAAACTATGAAAACTTGTATTTTTCTTGGTTAATAACTAAGGCCTATTTCCCACTATTTATAGGGAGAGAATAGGTTAAAAACTCTGATTTTTCCAGCTAATATCACCTGCAAAAGCACCCCAACAACCCTCTAAAAAGTCTGTTAAAACAGAAAATAAAACAGTTTTTCAGAACAGCCCAAAGAGGAAAGAGCCGTTGGAGGTGTTGCAGGCCTACCGGTCGACTGCCGGTCGACCGGGACCCTGCTGGCAAAAGAGCCGTTATGGCTCCGGTCGACTGCCAGTCGACCGATCTCAAGAAAGGAAACACAGTTTCCTTCTACCGGTCGACCGACCCAGTCGACCGGAAAGATACAGAGAGCAAACATCTTTTTACCGGTCGACCGATATGTAGGTCGGTCGACCGACAGACATGCACAGCCTGTGCATGTCTGGACACAGCAGCCGGTCGACTGGGCCGGTCGACCGGTCTGCCTGGAAAACTGTTTTTCTGGGCAGATTTTAAGATAGAAAATTTTGTATAAAATCTTTAAAAATCTGAAGCTAAGTTTTATGCTGAAAATAGTTTATATACATGTATTTAAACAAGTTTTTGAAGATGTAAAGCTTTGGGTACATGTATGTATAAACTAAGGCATAAACCTAGAAATAAATATTTGAAAACATAGAAACATATAAAACAAATGTGTGTGCAAATCCTAGAGCCAAATTTCACATATTCTATCTTTACAAAACTAAACTTACAAACTACAATGGTCTTCAAGACTTCAACTTGAGCTATCTTCTCTTGATCTTCAATATTGCAATTTGAGCCCAATTTGACTTGTCTTGAGTCCAATGTACCTTCCTTTAGGGAAGAATCCATCTCTTTAATATATAAACCTGAAACACACTTAAACAACAATTTATATTAGTACCAATAACTAATATGTTTTGTAATCATCAAAATACACTAAACATGGGTTGATTGTAACCTTGGGCCAACAATCTCCCCCTTTTTGATGATGACAAAACATATGAGTTATTAAACAAATAAAAGAAGAAAGAGCTTGGAAAGCTCCCCCTTAAACAATGCTATGTATTTAACATGAATATGAACACTATGTAAACATACATAAAGCATTGAAAAATATCATCACCAAAATAAACTATCATAAGGAATAACAAAATTTAAAACAAACCACATATTTTTCTCCCAAAACTAATATATATTTATATTTCTCCCCCTTTTTGTCATACATCAAAAAGGGTTAAAAAAAATTTAAGACAAAACAAAACAAACATATTAGAAACCAAAACAAAACAAACTAAGATATTTTAAGTATCAATCTTACATACATTCAATTCACCACAAATAAATGAAAATCTTGCATAATCTAAAGGTTTTGTGAAAATATCTGCAAGTTGAAAATCTGTGGAAACAAAATCAATATCTATGTCACCTTTTTCAAAGTGATCTCTAAGAAAATGATATCTAATGTCTATATGTTTGGTTTTACTATGTTGATTAGCATTTTTGGTCATGTGAATAGCACTAGTATTATCACAATAAATCTTAACATGATCAAAATGTAAATCAAAATCGAGAAGAGTATGTTTCATCCAAAGTACTTGTGCACAACAAGCTCCGGCTGCTACATACTCCGCCTCGGCGGTTGAAAGGGCTACACTATTTTGCTTTTTGGAAGACCAAGACACAAGACAATTGCCCAAGAATTGGCAAGTGCCACTTGTGCTCTTCCTATCTACCCTACAACCGGCATAGTCGGCATCCGAATAACTAGTCATGGTAAATTGGTTAGTTTTCGGATACCACAAACCTAAATCAATTGTGCCCTTAAGATACCTAATTATGCGTTTTACCGCTATTAAGTGTGATTCCTTAGGACATGATTGAAAGCGTGCACATAAACATACGGAAAACATTATATCCGGCCTACTAGCCGTAAGATAGAGTAAACTACCAATCATGCTACGAAATAATTTGATGTCTACATCCTTACCTTGTTCATCCTTGTCAAGTTTCGTAGTGGTTGCCATGGGAGTCTTTGCTACTTTGGATCCTTCAAGCCCGAACCTCTTGATGAGTTCTTTGGTGTACTTGGCTTGGTTGATGAATGTCCCATCACTACGTTGCTTGATTTGAAGTCCAAGGAAGAAGTTGAGCTCCCCCATCATAGACATCTCAAATTCCTTTTTCATGCATGACTCAAAATTCTTGCAAAGTGAAACATTAGTAGATCCAAAAATAATGTCATCAACATAAATTTGAACTATGAGGATATCTAGATCTATATGTTTGGTAAATAATGTTTTATCAACTTTTCCTTTCTTAAAATCATTTGAAATCAAAAATGAAGACAATCTTTCATACCAAGCCCTGGGGGCTTGTTTTAAACCATATAGTGCTTTATCTAATTTATAAACATAATTAGGGTGTGTAGGATCAACAAACCCGGGGGGTTGTTCAACATACACCTCCTCATCAATATAACCATTAAGAAAAGCACTCTTTACATCCATTTGAAATAACTTAAAATCTTTAAATGAGGCATATGCTAAGGTCATCCGTATGGCTTCGAGCCGTGCTACGGGTGCAAAGGTTTCTTCAAAATCGATTCCCTCGATTTGAGTGTAACCTTGGGCAACTAACCTAGCCTTGTTTCTAACTACATTACCCGATTCATCCAACTTGTTCTTAAAGATCCATTTAGTGCCAATAGTTGGTCTATCTTGGGGCCTAGGAACAAGGTGCCAAACTTGGTTGCGCTCAAATTGATTGAGCTCCTCTTGCATAGCTAGCAACCAATATGAATCGGCCTCGGCCTCGCGGACATTTTTAGGTTCTATGTGTGAAATAAAAGCAAAATTACCACAAAAATCTTGAATCTTAGAGCGAGTGGTTACCCCTTTTGATACTTCACCTATGACGAGGTCCTTGGGATGATGAGGATTGAATCTCCAATCCTTTGGTAGTGGTTGAGAGGGCTCCTCTTCATTTGCTCGATGTTCATTTCCTTGAGCCTCTTCCACTTTGGCTTCACTTCCATCACCATCCTTTGGCTTGTCTCCCATGGTAGAAGCATCCTCCAAGGTCACTTTCTCCAAGCCTTCATCTAGAGCATCAATTTCTACACAATTCTTAACAAACTTGTTAGATTCCTCAAATTTAACATGAATAGATTCCTCAATAGTCAAAGTTGACCTATTGAAGACTCTATAAGCCTTACTAGTATTTGAGTAACCTACAAAAATAGCCTCATATGATCTAGCATCAAATTTTCCCAAATTAATATTGTATTTAAAACAAAACATTTGCAACCAAACACTTTGAATAAGAAACATTTGGTTTTCTAGAAAAATACATCTCATAAGAAGTCTTAGTAGTATTTTTACATAGGAAAACACGATTTGCAATGTAACATGAAGTATGAACGGCCTCGGCCCACAAATAATGTGGTAGACCATATTCATTTAACATTGTCCTAGCCATCTCTTGTAAAGTACGATTTTTCCGCTCAACTACTCCATTTTGTTGTGGAGTTCTAGGACAAGAAAGTTCATGTTTTATTCCATGTTCCTCACAAAAAGTGGTAAAGGGAAGGTTAATGAACTCACCTCCTCTATCACTTCTTATTTTAATTATTGAGGAGTCATTTTCCTTTTCAACTCTTTTCTTAAAGGCTTGAAAATGTGAAAAGGTTTGACTTTTATGTTCAAGAAAATAAACCCAAGTAAAACGCGAAAAATCATCTACTAAAACATAAGCAAATCTACTCCCACTTAAACTTTTGGTTTGTGTAGGGCCAAATAAATCCATGTGGATTAGCTCCAATGGACGTGATGACATGATATCCTTAATTGATTTGAATGAGGACTTAGTTTGTTTCCCAAATTGACATGCGTCACAAACTCGGTCCTTTTCAAAGTTCAATGAAGGAATACCCTTCACCATTTCCTTAGAGTTAAGCCTAGAAATATGGTCAAATGAAACGTGGCCTAATCTCCTATGCCACAACCAAGAGTCGTCATCGAGGGCTTTTAAAATGTTATATTACAAGACATATTTAACATATCAATCATATAAACATTGCTTTCACGAAAACCGGAAAATACACAAACATTAGAAGTTCTATCAATCACTTTACAAGAAACATTATCAAAAACAACATCAAAACCTTTATCACAAAGTTGACTAACACTCAAGAGATTATGCTGAGGCCATCAACTAAAACTACATTTTCAATTAAAGGAGAGGTGCCAAGTTTTACATTACCAATACCGATGATTTTACCCTTGGCGTCATCTCCGAAGGTGACGGTGCCACCTTCATGATATCTTGATAGGGTTGCAAAGTTGTTGATGTCCCAAGTCATGTGCCTTGAGCAACCGCTATCAAGATACCATAAACCTCTACGTCTTTGAGCTTTGGAAAGTACCTACATCATTTAAAACAATAGTTGACTTGGTACCCAAACTTTCTTGGGTCCTTGAAAGTTAGTGTTACGAACCCAAACATTATGATGTGATGCACTTAGTCTATCATAACAAAAATTAGCTAAGTGTCCTTTCCGTCCACAATGTGAACATGAGTACACTTTTCTATACATGAATGCATGGTGTGTATGTGAAGTGTGAACATGCTTTGGGGGTTTACCATGATGCATAGGTTGTGTAGCATGTACATGAGCATGAGCATGAGCATGATGAATATTTTTCTTAGGAGCTTGTTTCTTAGGAAACATATTCTCCATCTTCTTCTTATCAAACTCACTACATTTTTTCAAAACAACAACTAATGAGTCTATTCTTTCCTTAAGCATGGCAATCTCATTAGAATCTACAAATGGGGTCTTTCCTTTACAAGCAATCTTATATTTTTCAAAATCATTTTTAGTGGAAACTAAAGAAGAATGCAAATCATTATTTTCTTTAGAAAGATTTATAATTTGAATATTAAGAGATTCATTATCCTTTTTCATTTTTAAATATTTCTTCTTCATGAAATCATAATTTTGAGAAAGTTCCATAAATGCTTCACTTAACTCATCCATGGATAAATCATCATCAAGAAGAGTTGAGGGGGTTACCTTGCTTGTGCTCTCATTTGCCATGAAGCACATATTGGCGGTGTCGATCTCCTCCTCGGATTCACTTTCGTCATCCCATGTTGCTTTCATAGCCTTCTTCTTGTATGGCTTCTTGGATGAAGATGGCTTCACTTGGTCCGGACACTCCGCTACTATGTGTCCCGGCTTTGGCAATTAAAGCAAATGATCTTCCTTTCTTCCTTGCCTCCTTGCCATCTCCTCCGTCCTTGGAACTTTGCCTTGTTGTACATCCTCCGGACGTTTTTGACTAGAAGTGAGAGCTCCTCGTCATCTTCTTCTTCATCATCTTCGTCGGAGTAAGTAGCATGACTTTTGAAGGCAATGGTCTTCTTTTTGGAGGGTGCCATGTCCTCCCTTGCCTTCCTCTCCATCTCATGGGTTTTTAAATTCCCAATGAGTCCGATGAGCTCAATCTCATCTTTATCATTGAGTTCCTTCAATGTTGTAGCTTTCACTTCCCATGATGGTGGAAGAGCCCGGATGATCTTTCTCACCCTTTGATCATTGTTGATTTCTTCACCTAGAGAAGCAAGACCATTAGTAATCTTTGTAAACTTAGTAACCATATCATCTATGGTTTCATTCTCTTGCATGCTAAAATTTTCATATTGGGACCGAAGAAGATCTATCTTGGCCCTCTTCACTTGTGATGTCCCCTCATGTGTTACTAGCAAATGGGTCCAAATCTCATAGGCGGATTTGCAATGGATGACTCTAGCTATGTCATCATCATTGAGGGCTTGTAGGAGTGCATAATGAGCCCTAGCATTGGCATCAAACTCCTTGGTCTCAATTTCGGACCAAGTAGATTCATCACCATCGGGGGCACTAAATTGTTTAGTCACGGCCTTTGCAACTCGGCTACCTAGAGATTGCAAGAAAACAGTCATCTTAACCTTCCATATGGGAAAGTTAAGTCCATCAAACTTAGGTGGGGTCTTAATTCCATCGGCCATGTTTACTATGTGGAAATGAATGAAGTGATTAGCAATATAAGGATCTCTCTAAGGTTGTTAAGCCAAATCCTAGAGTCCAAGCTCTGATACCAATTGAAATACACCTAGAGGGGGGGTGAATAGGTGTAATTGCTAATCTAATGCTCTTTTTAAATTTTACTTAAGTGAGTGATGCAACGATCTCTCAAAACACGACTAAGAGCCGAATACCCCTTGCGAGGTTCTGAACTCCTTCCTCCCAATTCCCCTTAAATGGGTTAGAGGTGCGCAATGCAACCGTGTTGTATTGAGGTGTGATCGAGCAATTCCAAGTATGAAATGCGATGATGAAATGTACACAAGTAATATAGCAAGAAAAGTAAACAAGTAAGGATTGCACAAATAAAATGTTAGTTCTCAAGCAATAAATTGAAAGCAAGTAAAGCAAGAGAGAATTAGACAAGATGACACAAAAGCAATCGCAAACAAAGTGATTTGTTTCGAGGTTCGAGCCCGTAGCTCTAGTCCCCGCCTTCACCTCCGTGAAGGGTTTCCACTATCCCCTTAGGATCCCGTACAAGTTAGGCCTCCAAAGACCTCAAGCCCGTAGCTTCACCTTACAAAGAAATTCCCCTTAGGAACTTGTCTCCACAAGAACAAAGGATTACAAATTTGTGATCTCAACTAGACCACAACACTCTTTCTCTTTTACAAACACTCTCACACTTTTACAACTTCACCTATAGAAAGAATATGAAATTTTTGGCACTATGAAGTGTGGTGAGAAAAGCTTCAGTTGTAGAGTGATATTAGAGATCAAACAACAACTGAAAAACCAATTTGAAAGAATAGAAATGAAAGCTTTAAACTATTTTTCTCTTTCTCTTGAAAACTATGAAAACTTGTATTTTTCTTGGTTAATAACTAAGGCCTATTTCCCACTATTTATAGGGAGAGAATAGGTTAAAAACTCTGATTTTTTCAGCTAATATCACCTGCAAAAGCACCCCAACAACCCTCTAAAAAGTCTGTTAAAACAGAAAATAAAACAGTTTTTCAGAACAGCCCAAAGAGGAAAGAGCCGTTGGAGGTGTTTGCAGGCCTACCGGTCGACTGCCGGTCGACCGGGACCCCTGCTGGCAAAAGAGCCGTTATGGCTCTGGTCGACTGCCAGTCGACCGATCTCAAGAAAGGAAACACAGTTTCCTTCTACCGGTCGACCGACCCAGTCGACCGGAAAGATACAGAGAGCAAACATCTTTTTACCGGTCGACCGATATGTAGGTCGGTCGACCGACAGACATGCACAGCCTGTGCATGTCTGGACACAGCAGCCGGTCGACTGGGCCGGTCGACCGGTCTGCCTGGAAAACTGTTTTTCTGGGCAGATTTTAAGATAGAAAATTTGTATAAAATCTTTAAAAATCTGAAGCTAAGTTTTATGCTGAAAATAGTTTATATACATGTATTTAAACAAGTTTTTGAAGATGTAAAGCTTTGGGTACATGTATGTATAAACTAAGCATAAACCTAGAAATAAATATTTTGAAAACATAGAAACATATAAAACAAATGTGTGTGCAAATCCTAGAGCCAAATTTCACATATTCTATCTTTACAAAACTAAACTTACAAACTACAATGGTCTTCAAGACTTCAACTTGAGCTATCTTCTCTTGATCTTCAATATTGCAATTTGAGCCCAATTTGACTTGTCTTGAGTCCAATGTACCTTCCTTTAGGGAAGAATCCATCTCTTTAATATATAAACCTGAAACACACTTAAACAACAATTTATATTAGTACCAATAACTAATATGTTTTGTAATCATCAAAATACACTAAACATGGGTTGATTGTAACCTTGGGCCAACAGTATGTTGAGAGTGACACCTATGTAACCTCCTCCTTTCTTTCATAGCTTCTATATGCAATCGAAGGTAACATCTTTATGCTTTTCTTTATTTATATTTTTTTTTCTTTTTTCTACTTTTCCTCTTTTAGTTTTGATGAATGTCCAAGTGAACTAGAAGTATCAGTATAGTCATGTTTGAGTGAGTGCCACCGATGTTTCATGATGATGTTCTTCTCCTCAAGAATTGTATCATTTCATTCTTGTTCGTTTTGATGATGTAATGCGAATGGGGATTGAGCTCGATCTTATGGGTTATGCGTTGATCGCCTCCGAAGCAAGGTAAAACATGCAAGGTTTCTAGGTAAGTCATCAACCAGAGGAGGTAATTTTTTGTTTTAGGTTTTCTTTCTTTCTTTTAACTTTTAGTTTAGATCACCAACACCATAATCTCCCAACTCTTTATCACTCTTTTAATTTCTTTGTATAAATTCATTTTTCATTTTCTCCACCTTCTCAATCTACCACTTTCTTCTTAGCTTGACTGTAACTTATTTTCTTTTTCTTTTCAAGAACTAAAAGAAGATCTTTAATCATTCTTTGTAGCTTAAAAGAAAACTTACTAAAAAGCTTCCATCGCTAGACCCTCCTTGTGGATGACGACCCACATAGCCACTTGCTATAACGATAGTATTGAGTACTTGCACATTCAATTCTTAAGATCTAAAATTCTGTATTCTTGTATGCAGGTCGTAACTCAATCAAATTTTGGCGACGTTGTCGGGGAGGGACGGTAAGTAATTATCTTTTTAAGTTTATATTTTTGGTTAACTCTCTTCTTTGTTCTTGGTGTGTATGGATAGATATTAAGGAAACATTTGCTGCATTGGACATATAAGTGGCGCTGAATTCTGCTCAAGAAAGTAGAGCCCAGAAGCCCTCAGATTTGCTACATTCCAGTGGCAATTTGAGTGAACTACTAACCTGTATTTTTGCAGGTTGGCTGAATTGCAAAGCTAAATTCTGCAGCTATTTATTTTCTTGATTAACTCACTGTACATACTTTCTAACCTTAATAGTAAATTGATGATTGAAAATGCTAAAAATGGTATAGACTTTGCATTTAGGCACGTGTCTAATTTGTTTATATTTTACATTACTGTTGAAGAGTGCTGGAGTAACGGTACGTGTGCATAGCATGTAGTATAGGAACACTTTTGAATTGTTTACATTGCTTAAATGTTGCTTTTCATGTACACATTACACTAATTGATTTAAGGGCTTGTCCTATAAACAAGATAAGGTGGGGCAGTCATTACCCTCCCTTAGCCCACAAATAGTCTCTCCTCACTCACTAACCCAAGACTAACTAAAGTTAAGAAGACGTTGGCTCTAACGACATTCTCAGACTCATATAGGAGACTGACCTAGGGGGAAGTTGATTTGAATTTGACTCTTACCAAATCAGTGTCTAAGGTTGGGGATTAAAGGGCAAAACCCCGAAGGTTGGTTGTTTGGATAATTAGGCCCGTTGCTTAGGCACGGATACCTCCCACTGATCTTACCCCTACCTGGCCGATTAACTTGTGGTCAGATTCGGCAATATACCCTCCCTGGACAGTCTAACCAGTTAGGAGTCGTCTGGTCTAAGGTTTACCCTAACTTAGATTAGATTTTTTTTCATTTTGTTTGTTTATTTATTTATTTTTCTTTGTTTGATTTTGATAATTTTTTGGGATATGGCTTATAACAATAAATTTTCAATTTTAATGGTAATCCATGTTACAGCCCGACCTCTTTTTCGGATATTACCAACCCGACATATCATAACTTTAACCAACCTAGTGTGTCAGATTGGTCTTATCCGAATAAATACATGCTCTAGTCCCAATACTATAAACAACACTGGAACAATCATCACTACTCTTCACAGAGTTAATGGAGATAAAACTCCCTCGAGTCATATTGTCAGCCACTCTACCAACATCCAGCTTCTTATACTCCTTCTCCCGAACAGCCATTAGAAGAATCAATTGACTGGGAAAAGAGGATGGAAGCCTTAGACGAGCTTGAGCGACGAATTCAAATTTTAGAGGACTCTAAATTCCATCAAAATATTCAAATTACAGATCCTTACTTTATTTTTCAAGGAGAACATTCGACTTAGAAAGAGTATGAAAACCATGATTCAGTGCCAAAATGATCCACTCGATATGATAGAAGCAAGACTTAGTAGATTGAAAAACATGCGTAGAAATGAGGAAACTCTCCCTACCCGATCTTTAACTATTCTCGACACTTCTAGCCATATTGATGAAAACCAAGAATCATGGTACCTTGAAGACTTTGACCAAGATTCAATTTCAACACAAAATTGAACTTGACAAATCAATCAAATCAACCATTGACGAATTGGCAAGTTTTCATTTTAATGAGATTGAACTTGATTATGCATGTGAACCCGATTCCCAACTTTGTGATTCAGTTTTCATCTTTGAATCTATGTTGATTCTGATTTTCTTACCCAATTTGGACCAATTTCTCGAGCCAACATTTATTCCCCTACCCATGAATCTAGAAATGGAATCACCAATTTTGGATAGTCACATTTCATTGATGGGAAAAGAATGTGAATTTTAATTTGTGGATTTGGACTCAACTCTTGAACCAAAACTAACTCTCGAACCCAAAGTTAATTTTCTCGAGTTAGTATTGGTTCCTGAATCTATCATTCTTGAACCCAAGTCAACCATTCCACCAAGTCACATTCTTTAGTTGGATATAGGTATAGACCATGATGACTCCGTGATAATTTTTCAAGACTGGTCATGTAAATGGAGTAAGTTTCACGATAGGATCTTTCATGATCCTATTCATATTGGGGACTGTAAATATGTAAATAGAAAAGAGGTCAATAAAGGGGGTTCCGTAAACTACCAGATTATCTTGATTGGGTAGCAACGCTTGATCCAATCAGACCACTACCGGAACACCACCATAAGGTAATATTTTTCTTCCCTTTCTTCTTTTTCATGCATCTATGCATTAATTCATACATTGAGGACAATGCATGAGATAAGTGTGGGGGAGGGTTCTAACATAACCTAGGTTTTCCTTTTGTTATAAAAAATATATATATTATAACATTTTCTTTACTTTTTAAAAAATTTTTTTGAAAATAGAAACAATATTTTGACATATTTTTTATTTAAGAAATTAAGTCAATTTTAAGGAATAGGAGAATCATAATTAGGATTTCTTACACATGGTCAAACTAAGATTATTTGTTTGATTTTAAGGTTAGGAGAAAATTTGAAAAAGTAATTTAGTCTTGATTTTTACCTTAATGAAATATGCATGTTTTATACACTTACACACTTAGGGTTCAAAAATAAAGATTCTTATGCCTTATATATATATATATATATATATAATATATATATATATATATATATATATATATATATATATATATATATATATATATATATATATATATATATATATCCTCTGATTAAGCTGGGTATTTGTGCCTCATAAAGCATAAGTATTCACGCCTAAAAGCTATTCATATAATAAAATCCTTAGTTTTATGTCATTGTTTGCTCGAGTCTTTAAGTCCTTGGGGTATTTTTCTCACCCGGTGCCCTAATACTGTATTTGGTTTGCGAGTCACTGGTTAAAGGCTCGTTACATGGGCAAATTAGAAAGCCTAATAGAACTAAGGAATAATATCACCAAAAAAATTAATAAATAAAAGAAAAAAATAATAAGCATAAAAGTTAGAGTTAAAGAACCCCGAGTCAAAATTTTACGGTTACAAAGGTACATATAACTTAGGGTAAAATAAATAGACTAGATGAGCAATACAGTTTGACTCCGTGGCTTGATTGATAACATGTTTGAATAAAGACTAAGCTTAAGAATGAATATTTTGATTTTCCTATAACTTATACATTATTTAATTCTTACAATAATACTTCAAATATTTTTCTCTTTCAAAATGCGTTTTCAAAATACTAACACTTTCTTTCTCTTTCTTTATGGATTTTGAGGGTGTAATCCATGGAAACTCTCACGAGGTAAAACTCATCCTCTAGGAGGAACCTAGAGGTTTAACGGCTTGTTGCACATGCTCAGTGCAACGAAAGTGGTCCAATAATCTTTGCTTTAGTTTTGTTGTTTTGATCGAGGACAAGCAAAGATAAGTGTGGGGGTGTGATCGGTCACATATATTGCATATTATTGTCACATTCTCATACTTATTATATAATAAACTCTATTTTTAATCCTATTTATTGTCTACTTTATATCCAGGCCCATTACTATTGGAGAGGGAAGAGAAACGAGCCCAAAAGCCCATCAAAATTCTGATTTAATTCAGAATTAATTTGAATCAGAAAATCAGGGTAGATCAGGACAAATCAAAGAAGATAAAATCAGTTGAAAATCAGTTAAAACAAATCTTTACAAATTAATTGGTTAAAATAAGATAAAAGGAGGTTTCATCAAATTCAGGAACCAAAACTACCAATCCAGCAAGAAATAACATCATATCATGAAACCAGGGAGAATCACCCCCCGGGTTGGCCACCTGGCCGCGGAAACACAAAGCTACATTTTCGCGGCTTGGTTGGATCAGTTAGGGGAACGTTTGCTCCCCTATCTTCGTACGCTCTCCCACGTGGGTTTTTGCCTATAAATACTAGATTTTTAGAGACTAAAAGGAGAGATAAAGCAGAGATAGGTTCTTAGGCCAGTTTTTCATTCTTTTTAGTGTAGGTTTTTATTTCATTTTATGTAATTTTTATTTCTTTATAAGCATAGGTTTGATTGAGATTCAAGTAAGTAAGAGAGAGACTTATGTTAAGAGTGACACCGATGTAACCTCCTTCTTTCTTTCATAGTTTCTACAAGAAATCAAAGATAACATCTTTATGCTTTTCTTGTTTATATGTTTTTTTTTTTTTTTTACTTTTCCTCTTTTAGTTTTGATGAATGTCCAAGCGAATCTTGAAGCATCAGTATAGCCATATTTGTTTGAGTGCCCGGTATTTCATGATGATGTTCTCCTCCTCAAGATTCTGTATCATTTTATTTTTGTTCGTCTTGATGATGTAATGCGAATGGGGACTGAGCTCGATCTTATGGGTTATGCGTTAATCACCTCCGAAGTAAGGTAAAACATGTAAGGTTTCCAAGTAAGTCATCAACCAGAGGAGGCAAGTTTTTTTTTCTTTTAGGTTCTTTCTTTTAACTTTTAGTTTAAATCACCAACACCACAATCTCCCAACTCTTTTATCACTCTTTTTAATTTCTTTGTATAAATTCATTTTTCATTTTCTCCACCTTCTCAATCTACCACTTTCTTTTTAACTTGACTGTAACTTATTTTTCATTTTCTTTTCAAGAACTAAAAGAAGATCTTTAACCATTCTTTGTAGCTTGAAAGAAAACTTACTAAAAAGCTTCCATTGCTAGTCCCTCCTTGTGGATCCAGTCACTTGCTATTGCGATAGTATTGAGTATTTGTACATTCTATTCTAAGATCTAAAATTCTGTATTCTTGTGTCCAGGTCGTAACTCAATCAGTCTATTACATGTGGCAATTGGTATTTGCTGACATAATAAATAATAATTTACTATAATTGATTGTCTTTACCTAATGCATGTATGTATGTTGGACACCTGATGATTCATCTGATCTGATTGGATATCTGACTTTAGTACTGATGACTCACTCACCTGATATATAGATTGTAATAGACACCTGATTGATACCTGACTGAACACATACTCTACTGTGTGCTATCCAAATTGTTGTTTATTTACTTATTCATGCCATTTCTTATTCCAGTTTATATTATTATCATATGTTCACATTTATATGCATGTGCATCTTCCCCTTTGTTCTTACACATTCACTAAGATTTTTGACTCTCTAGATTTGCATATCCAGATTTGTGGTTATTTATCGCTGATTAAGTATTTGGAGAAGATCACAAACATCTTGAGGAGCTGAAGTTCTCTTGCTGACCATCCATTCTCGGTATTCTCTTACTATTCATTATTCTTATTACTTTGATGATTCTATGCATTCGACTGATGCTTGTACTATTTCTTTATTCATCTGATATCATATGTGGACATCATAAGCATTATTACAGTGATATAGATTTATCATAGTGACTTTATAGCTTGTTCATATTAGTTAGGCTTAGCGTATATGCATGGGGTATTTTTCTCGCGTATATACGTCGCCGACTCTTATCGCGACTCTGTTTTCGAGTATTTGGGAAGCGGGGCGTGACAGTATGTCCGTTCACTTGTCCCTATCTTTTATCCTCTTGGATTTTGAATTTCTGTTCTTGATTTGATGATTTATTCTTTTATCCTCAACGAAACCAATTGGGCTTTCAAAAAATCCATTTTTCCCTTGAATTTGGATGATATTATCTCATCTGATATACCGGTCTTCAGATAAGATGGCCCTTATAACTTCTGGATTTGAATAGATCTCCATACTTTGAATCTTTGGATTTAATTGGATAAATCTGTCAATCTCTCTCCTTTCTTCCTTAATTACCTACATGCTACTAAACATGAAAAAACATTAATTAGTAGGGTTTATTTAAATATAAATGTAGAAATGTAACACATATGATATGAAAAACATGTAATGCAAGTGTATGATCAGAGTATATGAGTTTACTGAGAATCTCCCACCTATTTCTCCAATAAATACCACCTAGAGCAGCAGTAGCAGAGAATATTTCTCAGGATTAATTCTAGAGATCATAAATTAGATAGAATTGTTTTAGTTTTTTCCTGATTTTTTTTTGTAATTTTTTAGGGTTTAGATCAAATTTGATTTGTAAAGAAGGAGGAAGCTCTTGTAATTAAAAGTGATAGCGTCAATAATAAGGTTCTTCTATTCTTCTTCCCAATTTCTCTTTATTGTTATTTACTTGCTTCTCTTTATTATCATGTGATCTTCTTTTTACTATGCTTTCTTTAATTTCTATCATGCGTAGTTAAGTTATTTCATGGCTTATTAATCTCTCTCCACCACTACTTCTAGTTTGTGCTAGATGACCGATTGAATCATATGCATGCCTAACCCTAGAACAAGCTAACATTCTTGAAGGGACATGATGATGACTAATTAAATCTATTATTTGCTAATACTAGTCAACGATTTTTCTATTTTATGCTTAGATTGCCTTGATAGTTCAATATTGATTTCAATTATTCTTCTTATTCTATGCTTGGAAGGCTTTAATAGTCTAATGTTAGGTCTTGGTTAGTGATTATTTCAAATAGGGTTTTTGATCTTATGATCTCACTTGAATTGAATGCAACTCCAAGGTATAAGTTTTATGATCCAAAGTGAAGTATATTATAGCATAAGGTAGTAAGTTAGTGGTGGTAGGTGATTAGTAAGTTTTATTCTTTAATTCTTTCAAAACCATAGTTTCTAATCAAATTCTATCTTCATCTTTTATCTTAACACTTAACATAGAATTGTTTTCTTTTTTAAAATAAAGAAGAACCACTTTTACCAATTTAGTGATTAAAAAGATACCAAAACACTTCCATTGCATCCCTCCCTGAGGATCGACCCGTATAGCCATTGTTGACTGAGATTTTCTACACACAAAATATGAATATTAGAGCTGAGAATTAAAGGTGTGCGAGGGGTGCTCAATACTAATCCGCGGTAGCAAGGCTATGCGGGTCGTGATCCTCAGGGAGGGACTGCGATGGAAGCGTAAGCAAGTTTCTCTAAAGTTTTTTATTTTTATTAGTTAAATTAGAAAGGAAGTGGTATTTACAATGGGTCGGCAAATAAAGAATCGGGAGAAATTGTGATTTAATCTACAAAAAGAAAAGAAAAGAAAAAGAAAACTTACCTCTTCAGTCTGCTTACCGTTTGAACCGTTGCGATGATTTACCTGTTCTTGGAAGGCGTACAAGCATGGCATATAGGATCGTCCGCCTTCTTAACTATGGAATAAAAAGGCAACTATGAAGACCTGTTCATCGCCATAGGCCATCAGGTTCCTTCTTCGGCTAGGTATTCTCGGAGCAGTTGGATCTCATGGTGGGCAAGACATTAGAGAAAGAAACAATGTCATAAAAAATAGAAGAACGATGATAGAACAAAGATAGAGACACAATAAAACAAGAATAGAATAAAAAGAACAAAAACAAGCTTTGATTTGACTATTAAACAATGGTGGAAAATTACACAACTTACAACGGCTGTTCCATCAGTACAAGTGGATCCCTTCCTCCATGAATACATCATCTCCTCTCAGCTTTCATAAAAAGAAATAAAAATTTACAATGGAAAAATAAAATCTAAACTACAAGAAAACCTAAAAACCCTAACTTTTGCCCTTTGCTGGACGTTGGACGCTCTGTACGTTGCACTGCAGGGGGGGGATTTATAGGTGCAAAAGGAAGTAGAGTCCCATCACAACTCCTCCACGAAAACAGGTGACGGGATAAGCAGGATTGCCACGGAAACGCGGCTTGGGCCGCGTTTCCGCGGCACTACAGTGGCTGCTGGCCACGCGCTTTGGCGCGTGCTTCTCTGGTCCGTCCATCTGGGCGTTTGCTTCTGGAAGTTCGATCCTGGCTCTTTATCGTGGGATTTGGATATAACTTAGGAATCAAGTTATCTAGATTTCAAATCTCCCATATCTTTATCCACGAATTTCCTTATTTTTGCACTCTTCTCTTTAGCTTTTATCCTCATTTGCAAGAGTTTAGGGTTGGGTAGAAGTCTATCCTTCCTCATCTTGATATTTGCAACTTTAGCCCTTGTATATTTGCACTTTGACAATGATATTTGCACTTTTTACACTTGGGCTTCAAATATGGGCTTTTGGGCTTCATTAAGCTTTATTTAATATAAAATAATAATTCGAGGCCTGCACACAATAAATCACAAAATATTAATAAATGTGCAGAATTAAATGAATAAATATGAAAATGTGATGGTAAATGTTTATGATAAAAATGCACTTTTGACTACCAATCACACCCCCACACTTATCTTTTTGCTGTCCTCGAGTAAAAACAAAGAAAAAGAAAAAATTAATCTAACCTAACTCACTTTCGTAGGAATCACGATTGCACTTAGCACGTGCAACAAGCCGTTAAACCTCTAGGTTACCCTAGAGGACGAGTGTTGTCTCGTGAGGGGTTTTCAGCGGATTGCACCCACAAAATCCATAAAAAGAAAATATTTGAATTACTATTGAAGAGACTAAGTAGTCTATAAGTTTTAGGATCCTCATTTTGATTCATTCTTAAACTTAGTCTTTATAAAGTAAATTGTTTTCATTTTAGGTAAGGGTCAAAATTGAACTTCTAATATAGTCTTTTTCGTTACCAAAAATCATATGCATCCTTATGAATTTATACTAGGAATTCCTTAACTTGGACTCTCATGCCTCTATATATATATATTTTTTTTTTTTTTTAATATGTATAACGCATCTAATTTCTTTCGTATAAGCATTAAGGCTTCTTGAGGCCCTCATACCTAACTAATTGATTATTAGATGTGTTACTACATATATAAGTAATTTTTCCTTAATTTCCTTAGACTTTCTAATCCACCCATGTAACGAACTTAAAGTCGATGACTCCCAAACCGGTTGGCTTTAGGGCACCAGGTGAGAAAACACCCCGCGGACTCAAATTCGAGTGAACTAGGCCCCAAAACTAAGGACTTTATTTTATTTACTCACCTTTAGCATGAATACTTATGCTTCTTGAGGCACATGTATCATTAATTGGTGATTTTTTTTTTGTTTATGAGGCACAAGTCTTTGTCTAGAATCCTAGATATGCATTTGGTATGCACATTTCATTAAGATAAAAATTAAGACAACTACTTATTCAATTTCTCTCATATACTTAAAAATTCAACAATTATTTATTTTGACCAAGTTTTTAGAAATCCTAATCATGATTTTCCTAATCCTTAAAACTAACTTAGGCTTCTTTCAAAAAAAAAATAAGTCAAAATAATGTCCTTTTTATAACATTTTTTTTTTATTAGCAAATTTTGTTAGTGTCTACTTATGTTAGTATGTTAGTAAAGCCCACCCCACACTTATCTCATGCATTGTCCTCAATGTATGAATGAATGCATATATGCATGAAACAGAACAAGGAAGGCGGAAGTTACCTTAGGGTGGTGGTTCCGGAGGTGGTCTAATTGGTCCACGAAATGCGACCCAATCAAGATAACAGATAATTTGGTGGAACCCACCAGAAACTTTCCTTAAATAACCACTAAAATATATGTATAATCAATTTTTAGTATTTCACCCCATCAAATTTCCAAATTTCATAAATAATTTCAGAGTTAATTGTCTCAACCTCCTTATCCCAAAATGGAGTATGAAAAGATGGAGTTATTGACTTGGACATTATAGGTACGGGAACGAATACCGACTCAAGGAAGATGCTCAAATCGAGTAAGGGCTCAGGAGTCGGGCTAGGTTCAAGAATTGAGTCCAAGTCAAGAAATTGAAACTCAAGTCCACAATCTTCTTCCCACAATGGAATGTGACCTAATATGGGTGATATCTCTTTACTTCCAATATTAAGGAATTTCTAGCTCATCGCCATACAATTCTTCAAACTAAGGTCAACATCTTCCGTCAGAATTGTACAATCAGTTCAGAAGTAAAGAGATTGTGAGAATCTAGGTCGCA